>WOXC01011219.1:0-140753 GCA_011680675.1 Gymnobelideus leadbeateri
AATTGTATGTCCTGAGGCATTTCAAGCTCAACATATCAAAAACAGAACTCTTTATCTTTCCCCCCAAAACCCTCTTTTATTCTGCACTTTTCTATTATTGATTGTCAAGGGTGCCACCACTCCCCCAGTCACCTAGATTCATAAATGTCATGTCATCTGAAACTCTAACTCTTCTGTATATGTAATCCATTGCCAAATACAATTTTTTTATTTTTAAACATATTTCTCACATATCTTTCCTTCTTTCCAATTATATGCCTGTGTCCCTTGTACAGACCTCATCACCTTTCACCCGAACCCTTGCAGATAGCCTTCTAAGCAGTTTCTCTATCTCAAATCTTTTCCTACTCCTCAAGCAGCCAAGCGATTTTCCTAAAGTGCAGGTCTGACAATGTCACCCACACTACTCAATAAGCTCTAATTGTCCTCTATTTCCTCCAGGTCAAATGGCATTTAAAATCCTTCATAACATTTCTTCTTCCTACCCATCCTATCTCCCCACACTTTTCTCCATCTCTCAATGATATATTTTCATTGGCTCTTCCTCATGCCTAGAATACTCTCCCTCTCATTTTTGCCTTCTGACTCCCCTGGCTTCCTTCAAGTCCCGGCTAAAATCTCACCTTCTACAAGACACTTTTCCTAATCTCCCCTTCCTCTGTTGATTTTCTCCAATCTATTCTTTACATATCTTCTTTGTCCATAGTTGTTTGCTTGTTGTTGCCCCTATTAAATTGTGAGTTCCATGAGAGCAAGGAATATCTTTTGCCTTTCTTTGCATCCATATCACCTTAGGACAGAGCTTGACATATAGTAAGTACTTAATAAATGCTTCTTTACTTGAATTGATTCCAGGCATTCCATGGTCCAAATACACTGGACTATTTTCTATTCCTCATTCACAATACTCCATCTCTCAACTCCATGCATTTTCATTGGTTATCCCTTGTTCCCAGAATGTTCTATCTCTTTACCTTCAACTGTTAATTTCCTTGGCTTCCTTGGAGATTTAGCTTAAATCCCAGATTTGGCAACAGTTCATTCTCACCCTTCAAATTCCCACCAGTACCTTCCCTTTGAGATTACTTTCCACTTATGCTACATGTATCTTTTATGTACATAGTTATTTGTATGTTGCCTCGACCATCAAAATATGAACCACTTGAGACCAGTGTCTATGATCTGGTATTTCTTTCTATCCCTAGTGATTGTATATAGCTATAGGCATGCAATATGGATAAAACCAAGATGTAAGAAGAAACTTCAATTTAAAAAGAATACTAGTTTCCATAGCATGTTAATTAGTAATAGGCATATTAGAATATAAAACAAGAGTTTACTTCAAGCCCTCCTTCTGACACATACTAGCTGAGGGATCACTGGCAAGTTGCTTATTATCATCTAAGGGTCCCAGGTGGATATCTAAGACTAAGTTACAAGTGAGGTTCTGTCCTTCATTAGTGGAAGAAATTGCAAGTTTGGAGTTTCCCACACTAATAAAATCATATCTGGACCTCCCCTGCTTCCCTTTCCACCCCTACTCTCCCCTAAAATTTTAAGTATACTATGGACTGAACTTTCTGGGAGAATGAGCCTTTTGGTCATTAAACCTACCATTTCATTTGCTATATATGCTCTATTTTACTTTTTCTCCTAAATTTTTAACATGATACTGAATTATTTTGTGATCAATCATAATTATTTGAAGATCCAATTTCCCTTAAATTTGTTTGTATTATTATCAAAAAGCCCTACCCTTCTCCACTTACATGAACACACAGAAAAATTCTTAGAATCAATTCATGTTTATAAATTTCTTTAAAGGTAAAAAAGTCCTTTGCCAGGGCTGTCACAAGAATAATTGCCATCTATAGTGTATGCTATAATCAGGTAGTCAATCATTTGGTCAGCAGCATTTAGAGCGAAAGCATTTGTTGGTCAAACACCTTAATAAGTACTGCAGGAAGGAAGGATAAAAATACACTGCCTTCCTTTAAGGATACTACAGTCTAACAGAAGTGAAAGGACAGGCATGAATAAATTAACATTCACTGAACTATAAATGAAAATGTTTTAAAGTGTTTTATATGAAATGCAAAATACTATGGAGAGTATATGGTGACTCTCTTTTGTATCTTTTTGTATCCCTAGATAGGTGGCACAGTGGCAGTTGGGTGATGCTGGAGAGAGGGCTTAGAATCAGAAGAATTCATCTTCCTGAATTCAAACCCAGTCTCAAACACTTACTAGCTATGTGACCTTGTGCAAGTCACTTCACCCTATCTACCTTAGTTCCCCTATCAATAATATGAGCTGGAGAAGGAAATGACAAAGCACTCCAGTATCTTTGCTGAGAAAACTCCCAAACGGGATCATAAAAAGTCAGACATTACAGAAACAACACAACAACAATGTCCGGCACATAGTAGATGCTTAATAAATGTTTATTGACTGACTGATCAGACTAGTCCAGAAAGACTTCATAGATTGGTAGTGATATATTTTAAACTGAATTTTGAAGGGAGAATTTCATTTTGCTATAGGAGGACATTCAAAGATAGAGAATGGGTCCTACTAGCAAAGAGGGGAAGTTGGAGAGCGGTGGGGAGAGGCGTCAATTTTTATAACTTATTACTTCTTAACAACACAGTCAATTTTCTAGTGGAAAAACTCTTTAAACTTCCATCCCATGATGGTTCACTTGACACAATGATCTCTCATCACCAGTCAAGTGTCTTCCATATTCGGGCATTACTTACTAAGGTTCAAATCAAATCCCACTTCCTTTTGGAGGCTTTTCCTGGCCCACCCAACTGCTAGTGCCTTTGTCACTGGATTAGTTTTCATCTACTCTATATATATCTTGTACTAACCTAGTTATTTGTATGTTGACTCTCCATTTGAATGTGAGCTACTCAAGGGAAGGGAATGTTTTTGCCCTTTTTTCTATCACAGGGCCTGGAACATAGAAAGCACTTAATAAATACCTGGCTGATTATCTCTTATTCAAGGTACTGTTTTAGGATAGGGATTCATGTAAGTCCAAGACTGTACTCCAGGAAAAAAAAATTCCATTCATTCATTCAGAAGGCATTTATTCAGCACCTACTTTCCAGCAGTGCTGGGTATTCAAATAGAATAGATAATAGAACAGTCCCTGCCCTCAAAAGGTTACATTATTTTAGTGGGAATACCATGCATATAGAATACATACAAAAGAAATGTGTGTATACATACATACAGCATTCTCTCTTCACATATGTATATGTGTATGTATATATTTTAACTGAAATGGTGAAGCACTAGCAGTCAGTCAGTCAAGAAGCATTTATTAAGTGCTGACTGTATGCCTGGTACTATGCTAAACTCAAATAGAAGCTAAGAGAAAAACAGTTCCAGCTCTCAGTGAGTTTACAGTCTATTGTCTTTGAAGAATAAGACTACCAACAAGGCTACCTTGGTAGAATACAACAAAGTTTATGTTGCTTCTCTCAAACTGAAACAGAATTTTATAGCTAAAGGAAATGAGCTTAAACTCCCTGCTTTATGCATAAAGCCCCTTCAGCAACATCCCTGCAAGTGGTCTCGCTTTTGAATGAACCCCTTAAATTTTGTAGAACTTCGTTTCCTTTCAAGTTGTCAATTTCTAAATCTGTTCAGAACCCATGATCAGAAATATTGGAAGAAAAATGGGTCACTTGTTTATACTTCTATTCTTCTGCATAGTTCTTAATTCATAATTTCTCATAACAAGATGCTAGATTTAGAACTGAAAAGGATCTCACAGGTCTCATTTAGTCCAACAATGTCATTTCACCAAAGAAGAAACCGAGGCCCAGGGATGTTAAATTACTTTAAAAGATTCCTATAAAGAAACCTCAGATGAAAGTCAATGCTAATAATGTAAACACAAGCAACAAGAAAATAGCAGTGATACTGCTACTGATCCCAATTTGAGTTTTTCATCAGCCACATTATAAGTTTAAAAACAATGATAATCTAATTAAATAGTACAAGAAATTGGAAACAAATTTTAAAATTATCAAGATTACTTCAAATATGGTTTCATGCTACATACATTACTAGCTTTTAATAATATAAAGCCATTAATATGAGTGAGACACATAAAACAAAATTTTTGCTGCAAAAATGTGTATTACTGATTTTAAAGACTCCCATAGACTCATATTTGAGAAAACTTAGAAACAATTTTCTAATTTATTTTTTAAATTTAGATCTCCATATCTTTATGAATTATCTTTTTTTCCAGCCACAATAGTCATTAAAATCAACATAAACTGAACCACACTTTCAGTAACACATCTGTATCACTATGAAAGATTTTTTAAACTGAAGTATATTTGATCATACTTTTCTCACTAAACCGTGATTAGAAATATTCACAGAGCAAAATGATTTTTATACCATTATAAGATCAAAGTTTAAATGTATTTACTTTGTCATTATAACATCATTTTTGAGTGTATGTTTTATGTATGCTTAAAATATACATAATATGTTAATATAGTAACATTTGTATATGTACATATATAACATATATAAACACAAAATATATGGACATTGGGGCTACATATTCAAAAGTTTATCAGTGATAAGGGTGAATAATAATAAATGTTTGAAGATCACCAGACTACATAATAATAAGTGACATATTTAAGGGTTGCTAAAGCATTTTACATACATTATCTCATTAGCTTCTCCAAGCAACCCTAGGAAATAAATGCTATAGGTATTATTACAGCTTTATTGATGAGGGAACTAAGACTCAGAGAGGTTGCTTTGGCCCAAGACAACACAAATGGCAACTGAAGAAGCATTCAGAACTGTATCTCTCTGGACTTTCAATATGTCACTCATTCTACTATACATACATACATATATGCATAAATAAATACGTATATATCATGGTTCCTTCCAGTTATAAATGTCATAATTTTCACAGCAAAATGTACTATAGGTTCGTATTTGCCATAAGCCTTTAGTTGGTAAAACAGAAAACGAATACACCTGAATAATGAGGTCAATTTGGTAGGCAAATGCATCAGCCTCAAAACTAATACTCTAAGGGGCGGCTAGGTGGTGCAGTGAGTAAGAGCGCCAGCCTCGGAGTTGGGATGACCCGAAATCAGATCCGGCCTCAGAAAATGAGCACCCACACATAAATAATGACTAGCCGTGTAACCTTGAGCAAGTTACTTAACCCCAATTGCTTTATTAAAAAAAAAAACTAATACTCTAAGTGGTCAACATATTCTCTGTTGGGGTCCACTTAATCATAAGGAGGAGAGAGGGAAGAGAGGGGAGGGAGAAGAAAAGAAACATCAGGAGTCACATAGCAAAAGTTATTGCATTTTTTTCTTAGAAGGATATAAACTCTTTAACTTGTCTATTTTAAAATTAAAGTTGTTTATAATTTTTATACTAAATTCCTTTGGTTTATTATTTGTGTCTCCTTTGCATATTTGGCACACCTTTCTTAATTTGTTCAATAAGTACAGCAAATATTAAAATACCCTTGTAGCAGCAACCACACTGGCATACCCAGGATGGTTAATAGCACACGTTCTTAGATCTGCTTTACTAGGAAAGATAGTTGTTCAACAATTTTTTAAAATTACATTCATTAGTTAAGGGGAAAAATCAGCACGCTGAACTTCAGAGAAAATCCAAACAAAGAAAATAGAAAAAATACAAACAGAAATAAAGACCAGCAGACAAGACTTTAAACTATCTGAGAAATTATCACAGATCAACAGACAGATCCAACTGTCTGACCAAGGTAAAACAATACATACACAGATAGAAGCATCTAGGTTTTTCAAAGCCAGGAGTTCCTTAATGGCTGCCCAGACTCTGATCTGGTCAAATCACGAGAACACTCTTCCACTGAATGAGCCCCAAAACAAAATGCCAACCTTAGAGTACATATACCCTTCTTCAGGGTCAGAGGGCATCACAACTGTTGTGACTCAGTGCCTTATTAGAAATTAACAAAAGATGTGAAAACCTTCCTATAAGCCAGCCTCCCCTAAGCAAGCTTCCCTTCATGGGCTCCACCTGAGCCCTATTAATGGTCAGGGAAGATCTTCTATGCCATTAACTAACATTCGTTAGTTCTATGATATGGTCAATTAGCAAAAAAAAAAAAAAAAAAGGCAGGGGAAGGAGTGACAGAATGAGAAAGGATGAAGAGAGGAAAGGGAATAAGGGACACAATATACATGGGGGGATAAGAGAAAGAAACATAATAGGAAAAAGAGAGACAGAGACAGAGACAGGCAGAGACAGTGACAGAGGCGGAAAGGAGAGTCTGCAAAAAAGATCCAGTAGATTTTGTGTGTTAGTTGATGGCAGATCACAAGTTCTGCTCTTCATTTTGCTACGGGCTTTAGGTAACTATAACTTCTCACTTATGACCCTTAGAAATATCAGCACTGCCATTCTCACACTAGTTTTTTTTTTCTTTTTTTTTTCCCAGAACCTCAGAGTCATCTTTGTTTCTTCCCATCACCTCCCCTTCATCCCCACACTATCTGTTGCAAAGTCCCATGAGTTTTGTCTCCAAATTTTCTCTAATTTCATCCCCTCCTTTCCACTTTCTTTGCAACCCTTACCCTTTATCTGGTCTACTGCATTAACCACAGTGCTCTTTTTGTGTCTAGTGTCTTTCTGCTTCAATCAATATGCCCAACATATCGCCATCACATTTGTTGTTGCTGTCCAATCATTGACATTTGTTGTTGCTGTTCAATCATTTCAGTAGTGTCTGAGTTTTTGTGACCCCATTTGGAGTTGTCTTGACAAAGAGAGTGGACTAGTTTGTAATTTCTTTTCTCAGCTCATTTTACAGATGAGGAAACTGAGGCAAACAGTGTTAGATGACTTGCCCAGGAACAAACAGCTAATGAGTGTCAGACCAGATTTGAATTCCCAAAGATGAGTCTTCCTGACTCCTGGTCAGACACTTTATCCACTGTTCCACCTAGCTGCCACCAGGGTACTATTCATAATATGTAGATCTGGTCCTTCTACTGCTGAAAAAACATCAATGGCTTTAGATTGTTTTTTTTTTTTATGGAAAGAAACATCATGGTATATCATAATGGGAGTTCCTGCCAAATATCTTTAGACAAGTAACTTAATAGTTTTAATGACAAGTCCTATGAAAATGCTAGGAATGGGTCATTTTAGCAATGACCTAGCAGAATAAAGTCCATGCTGCTGAATGTAACATTTAAGGTTCTCTTTAATAAGCCTGCAACCTTCTACTCTAAGCCTTATATGACCCTAGTCCCTTCTATACACCTTCTGTTTCAACCAAACTGTTATTACTCATTGCTCCCCAAACATAATATGCATGTTACCACTTCTGCCATTTGCGCATAGCATTAGGTTATACCCAGATGAAAGAGTCTGACTTTCTAGACTTCAACAATATGTCCCTGCTGCAGTCTTACCCTGAACCTCCCTCTGCACCTTGGGGTCTCCCAATCCTGAAACATCCATCTGCCATGCCAAACCTCTTCTCCCACTGGTTAGTTCCTCCTGCAGCCTCCATTCTGAAAGGAGGCTCAGGTTGGCCAACCTTCATTCCTTCCCCCACTCTCTTCACTAGCTGTGCTTCTATCTTTCATGGACACCACCACAGCCCTACACAGGCCCCTTCTGCTTATAGGCATTCCTCATCTTCCCTACTATGTTGTAAACTACTTAAAGGCAGATACTACAGCAAGTTTTTCTTTGTAGCTCCCTCTTGCCTAGCACACACAGTAGGTGTTCAACAGTTATTTGTTGAATTTGTATAGCTAATGAAAGTTTACTCCAGATAGGATAGACTCTGAACCTCTAGTAACCTCAGGCTGAAGATGATTTCTCAATCTGAAGGCCAGTGGATCTAATTGCTGGCTTGGCTAGGAGTTTCCAACATAAAAGCACCATGTGAAATTTTGCTAATATGACTCATCCCTAGCATTTTCATAGGACTTGTTATTAAAACTGTTAAGTTACTTGTCCAAAGATACTTGGCAGGAACTCCCATTATGATATACCATGATGTTTCTTTGCATAAAAGAACAAAAATCTGTTTTCTACATAATCACCCCCTGGTGACCTAATTTCCTTCGCCATCAGCTTTTGAAAGATGGCATAGCTTGGACCATCCCATTTAGAGTAGAATCTCTTATTAAGGTTTTAAACAGGTAAAGAATATGAATAGTGGTTAGATTTTAATTACCCTTAATTTCTTTGGAAATCTTTCTCTACACTGTAATACTTAGCTCTCAAAGGAAATGTTCACTTAATCTCTTTTTTTAAACTTCCTCTGGGTTCACAGACCTTCCAGGACCTCTCTCTAGAGATGGTTGATGTTTTGATAAACAATGTCTAAGGTTTATTATTTGTACTGATCTCTATATTAATTATGCCTTAAGTAAATTGTCCTTTCTGACCCCTTTGTTTTCTTTAGTTCCTTTTCTTGTTGCCTTTTTCTTCCTCATGTGAATATCTCATTATGTACAAAATCAGTTTTATGGTTTTCCATATAGACATATGGGGGAAACACCCCTAAAGGCAGAGTACCAGTCTTTGTTTTTTCCTATTGTTTACTCTAAGTGAAATACAAATGCTGACGAAATGTGCTCATGACTTTTTGCTTTTCTGAAGGTAGATCACTGTTTCTTTGTGCATATCCTTTCCTGCGATATTTCTGAAAGATTCTTGTGAAGTAAGTTCACATTGGAACAATGTGGCCCCTTTTCCCTTCCCCCAAAGTAAAAGAAATAAATAAGGAATATGATTGCATTTAAATAAACTTCAAATCTATGCCAGCCAATGATCTAATTAATTACTCCTTTGGAGCTATGTCATATGTTTGTTTTCCTCTTAGAGAGGTGAATGAAGCAAAAAAATAAATTTCCAGTTGTTAATAAACTAAATTCTGCAAATGGGTATAGGTCAAAGACTCAAATTCTAATTTGTGTCACATTTGTTTTAGAAGTGTAATTTACTGCACCTCTTTAACCCGATTTGCATGTTGCTGAGCAGCTCTGATTTCATTGGAGATGAACATTATTGAAAGACCCTGTTTAAACTTGAGAGGATACTTTCTGACATTTACATTAAGCTGGGACAAGTTAAGCAAAAAGAAAGACAGATATCTGTCACACCTTGTAATTCAGCATGGGACTCTAGATTCTCCCTGACTCTGCTGAGATTGGACAGAATCCAATTTGTCATTATTTGTTCGTAAGCACTGTGCTTATACTCTGTACTTTCTCATTCTTATTCACCATTTACCCAATTATATCTATCCTTATTAGACCCCTGCTGAAGCCAGCAGTACAGCATCAGCCATGGAAGTCCCATAGCTTAACTTAATCCTATTATCTCCCAATAAATGGGAATGCATTTGGATGGCCAAATTCAGCATGGCCCTCCCCTTTCCTCCCCTTGAGGAAAAAAAATGCTATTCTTCATCCCTATGCCTGATGTAATTAAGATCTGGAAATATGCCCATTCCAATCCTTATCCACTATAAGCATCACTGTCAATGCTGAGAAATGAACCCCAGCTATGATGCAAGGGCCTGACACTTCAGTGACATTTGCTGATGTTAGGCCCTGAAGCCACGTTGACACAGTGTAGCTTGTGTCCTCAGGATTTTACAATGCTTGCCAAAAAAACCGCCAAACAAAACAACAAAAAGACCCACCCCAAAACAAAAACAAAGCATGGAGCTTTAGGGAATGGGGGCTGAAGATGGCAAGGCAAGGAAAGACAATGGATAATTCTGACAAGTGAATACTTTATATTTATATTAGTGGGTAAAGTGTAGTAAAAATCCTGTCTGCCTAAGAACAGTATGTGCATATCCTTAAACTCCAGAACACAAGAAGTTAAAAGAAAGCCTAGCAACAGGAAAGTCAGAAAGCAGCTTTCTTTAGTGATTCCATGGAACAGTAAAATCTCTTAGTCTTTTCAGAGCAATACAGCTAATCCTGGATAGTAATTTGTCTTACAGCAGATGGCCTAAAGGAACTTAAACAGAGAGCCCTGATAACAGCAAAGCACTGAGTCTGAACTGAATTCCTTGTTGAACTATAGTTCGAGATGTATATCTATATATCAATGACTCAATCATGTCTCATTTGAAGCAAATATATAGACGGGGAAAAGATAGTCAATGCTTATTATGAACTTATCTTTCTTATATAAAGTCATTATATCTTGGTGTAATGGAATATTGCTACCTAGATGAATTGTAGTATGAGACAGAGTAAAATTTTTATATCATCCTGGGCATTGTGCTAAAACTGACATGGTACTTTCTTTCATTATAACAAGTAATCCTTGCAACATCCAAAGAGCTTGGTCCTTTCGTGGAACTACGGATAGTGTTTTTATCATTCAATCAAAAGGAGTTTCTCATATGGAAGACCTGTACTTAGCACTATAGGTTTAAAGATGGGCAAGACCTTTGAGGTCAGCTAAGCTACACCCCCATCCATTTTAAAAATGAGGGAACTGAGGACCAGAGGGGTGACTACCCTAAGATCATGCTTGTCATAAATGGCAGAGCTGGCCTTGGAATCCAGGTCCTCTGATGATAAATACATCATGATTTTTGCTATACCATTCTGTCTCTTGGAGTCAGAAATTGATCAGCCAAAGGGGCAGAAACTTCTGTTTGTTTTTTTTGTTTTTTGAGGGAGGGGGGAAATGATTATCTGATCACATTTGAACTGTGCTTTTCAAACTCTTTCCATCCTGACCCACTTAAAGATTGCCGCAACTTTCAAGCACCACATAATTCTCATCCATAGAGAGAAAAAAAAGTGTGTGTCAAGGTGTTTATGCTATTAAAACACAGAGACAATAAGGGACCTCATTCCTTTATGTATCCAGGAGAAGACAGAACAGTAAAGAACTTGAAAATAGCAGAAAGGATAAGCACTGATCAAGGATTCTGCATAATTAGGAATTAAGAAATATCAATTGGTTGCAGATGAAATGAAAGAATTGACAGAGGAACAGGGATAGTAGTGTTTTGTAAACAATTCCTATTTCCACCACCATGAGGTTGTTTAGAGTTTTTTCATAACTTTACACCATTCGCATAGTTACAATCCTTATTTTGAGGAACATGGTCTTCAAAATCAGTTTCTTCTTCATAGCACTTCTTCTACAAAGAGAAGGATCACTTGAAAATTATCTGATTTATTCTATTTCTCTTAATAGATAAATATTAATATGACAAGATACCTCTTTCTCTAAATATTGGGTAGAAGACTTTCACAAAGGTGCGTGGGTATGAACATCTAAGTTAATGCAGCTTTTCCTACCTCTTCAATATCTCACAGTTTGGGTTTGAGCTCATGACATCATGAATTCTAGACTATTCTCCCCTCTATACCAGAGGAGATTAAGTGATAAGTAGAATTTAGGGACACTTAACTTAGTGTTGTTAGGCCATGGAATCTTCCCTGAATGTTTAGAAGAGCCCTGGCTCAATTTTGTATATCTTATGCCCCCTTTCTCACAGGAAGGATGGGTGCTATATGTGTGCACAAGTATGACGTATAAAAAAGAATGCATTATGTTGAGAAAATAATTGAAAAGGAAAAGCATATCCCTTGAAGACGATACTGACCTTCATTGAAAGCTATCCTTGAGCTGAAAGCCTAATACTTAGCACCTAGGTAATAAGGCTCATTTCTGTCAAGGTCTCCATACAAATAAAGATAACATAAACACAGACTATATTAATATTAGAACCGACTGGTTTATTTTCTCATCTATTACTTAGATGTGGACATTATCCAAGGGAGACTTAGTGGCTAAGTTCATCAATAGATAAATTTCATATTATCTGGTCTTTAGTTATTACATTTAAATTTTTTCTAACAGTGCAATCAATAATTTTATGGTTATTTTTCAAAGGCCTGGAAGGTTTAGGAGAAATTGGGAAGGTTAAAGGGAGCCATAAACTGAGGGACTTGAGTACAGTCTATGGTATGGCATGATACCCTAAATCTTAGCATTATAGCCATCACTATAGGACACTGAGGAAAGAAGATCAGGCAGTCAGGTGGCTGGTTTTCCATTTGTCAGTAATACTACTGACAGATAGATACACTGTACTAATTTTCAACATAAAGTTCACAGTACTTAAAGTGAGCATTTATGCTAATCCCAGGTTTTCCAAAATGCATCTTGTTAAATGTACCAAATTTTACCAGGCCTTATAGTGGTTCTGTTAAACCAGGGGGGAACCCAACACACATGGATTTTTAGATATGATATAAATCAAATTTTCCTTCAGCTGTCTCCAGAGGTGAGGCTAGCAGAGTTCTAATAATACACATGTTTAAATTTGTAATCAGACTCCCTGGTAGGACAGGCTGTTGTGTTTACAGTGAGCTTATCTTGAAGGTTTCTAGGGATTGAGGGTGGTTAGGTTGTAAATCCTGTCATTTTGGTAACTTAATATTTTTATGTTATCATGATATTAGCATAATTTTGACCTCTGCATTATAGCATTTTATGTCTTATCATCATTACTATTGATGCTATACCAATGTCAACAAAAAATTCACATCATTCCCCTTTTTACTGAACATTTGGTATGAAGGATTAAGGCTGATTTAATGTTATTAGTGCCTTAGAGTGGTGCAAAATACATGAACATAGGCATTCATCTCCCAGTTTACCATAACGCTGCCATAAAATGTGAGTAAATGGGTGATAAACGTTTCCTCCCTTTTTTCCCTTTCTAATTTTTCCTGCTGGATGTTTTGCCTCTACCCAGAGGGCATGCAAGTTAATGCCAGTTCCCCCACACAGATCAATCACTGGGGTTTTCCACATGCCCAAATAACAACACAACAGGAGAGGTTGGCTCAGTTGCAAGCCTCATTAAAACTATTCTCAAAGTAACAGCAAGGTTTGGTTAGCTCTGTACTTGGACCCGGCTCTGCATATTTTTTCCTAGATAATGCCCAGAGAAGCAGCATTTGAAGACATAGGCCCCTTTTATTTGTGATTTTGGCAAGTTACAAAAAATGGAGTAGCAATGCTAATGATTTCAAAGGATGTCCAATAGCATAGTCTTCTTTAAAATTCTCAGCTAAAATGATTTCTATGGCAAAGCTATTGAGGCTTGAAGTGTCACAAGGGGTAAAATGAATTCAGTGATAGTCAGAGGCTCTGATCTGACAGGCCTGTGGATTGAAATTCTTTAATCAGCTATAGAACTGGTGAGTTATCAGCAACCTCAGTTTAACTCTCCCTCAAAATATGTCCCCAACTGCTCTCTGCACTATGTGTGTGTGTGTGTGTGTGTGTGTGTGTGTGTGTGTGTGTGTGTGTGAGATGCAAGTAATAAACATGCCATTTGTTCAGAGTTGGGGACAGGCAGGGAGAGAAAACTTAATGCATAACATCACAAGACATAATGCAAAGCTCATTTCCCCTGATCTCTTTTTAGATATCCTGCTTAAGGGGGTTCTCATTGACAGTCAGGGTAGATCTTTTCTTGGCCATACTACTCTTATGTTTCTATAATTTAAGAGGGAGAGATTGAAGAGGTTCCAGAGAAGGGCAACAAAAATGATTAAAGGTCTAGAAAAAAGGCTCTACGTAAAAACGATAAAGGAGTTGGAGTCATTAAGTCCAGAGAAAAGAAGGCTGAAGGATGATTTAATAATTGTCTTCCTGTATATGAAGGGTTATTATAAGAAGGGTGTTGACAAGCTCTTTTTCCATTTCCAAAGAGGGCAGAGCTAAAAGAAATGAGCTTAAATTGCAGCCAGGAATGTTTAGATAAGATGTAAAGAAGAAATTTCCCTCTAAGAGGCTATTGAAAAAGAGACACTTGTCGCAATGGCCAGGAATGTAAAGTTACATTTCTAGTATTGTCACACTATTAGCATCCATAAGAGCACCTTAAATCTTAAATCAAGAGTCTAATCACTTAACCTCAGATATGACAAAGTGATTAAGATAATTTTTTAAAAAGAACATAAAGAATTATATGTCAGTCAGCTGGCTTTTTTAAAAAAAGGAATATGTTTCTTATTTATGATAAGGTAAAATGCTTATTAAGTTAAAGAGATCAAGTGAAAAACCCAACTAAACTGACAAAAAGGTTAATCACAGGTATCTTAAAACATAGAGCAAAAGTCAAAGTCCTTAGATATTTAAATCCAAGTATGTGCTTAATTTCCACATTTTATATTGATGAAAGATGAAATGGCCTAACTGAAAAATGGATTTCCAATGAGGAAGAGAATGAAAAATAATCTGAACTGTGTAAATTATGTAATAATAAACTGACAAAGGATTATTGTATGTTTTTTTCAGTGATTAATGTCAAAACATAAGAGTCATTGTATGAAAATAAAGTTCAGGAATCAGAGATTAATATTTATTTGCTTCTACTTCTTATTCCAATGATAACTCTCTACTTAATTGGCCTAGTTAATTTATGAAATCAAATCTAGATCAACGAAATTGACAAGCAGTCATTGAGGAAAGGATATTACAGTTTAAAGGCACAAAGGGTAGCAGTATAAATTATATATATTACACTATTAAGTAAGTCACCATAAAGCGAATTTCAATGAGCATAGAAAAATGTATTTTACTGTGTCAAAAATACATTGTGTGTGGTAGACAAACTTTATGTTTCATGGTCAGTCATGATCACTTTATGTCTCTCTCAGTAAGCCCAAATCTCCTGGGACTTCGTCTACATTATCTCATGAAGGAAGCAAAATATGCACAAACTGGATTTTTAAAAAGCTATTATTAAATTTTCAAGTGATGCTAACAATAAAACAGCTTTTTTAAGGTTCTTAAAAAAAGAATGTTTGACTCAGGAGAATAATCCTCAAAGCCACCAGCATTCTATGCAGATTTTCTCTTAGCAGATGGATGAGATTCCTGTACTCACTACAAAATGAGTGTAGGTAGCCTTCTTCTCTAGAAGGCAGAGAAACTAGCTGTACAGATGAAAGTATTACTGCTCAAATGTGACCAATGGGTTATTCCTACTCCACTCTGGAACACACTCAATTCTGTGACTACTTTATTGCCACAGCAAACTGACACTTCAAGAAATTGCCTTCCTTGTGAAAGAGTGAGTCATTTCATTTTCTTTCTCTATCATGAAGGTCTGAGGCAGTATGGCCTTTTATAGCCCAGCTCATATTTAATTTAACTCAGAGGACCCCCATTCAACTGGTCATATTATTACCATCTAAGAAAGTACTAAATATGTGACAGAAAACAAGGAAAGTACATGAGTCTGGAGGACCATTTCTTAATTAACATTGGATAGAAGCCATCTCTAGAGATCATGATTTGGCCTTAGTTCTTATCAATGCAGCTAAAATCAATTCGAGGGACTTAAAAAAACCCATCATGTAACACTTCATTTTTCTGTGAAAAATTCAAACTCAAGACTCTGGAATCTTCATCATGCCACAATGATTAGAAATTCTTAATATCAAAGAACAATACCTAGTTATTATGGTTTTTATATATATAGAACTTGTTTGCTGATTACTTCAAGAAGTATATCATGAAGATGACCAGAGAGAAGCAATAAGCAAGGACTTTTAGAAATAAAGTAAAACGGTTCTTTAAACACCTGGTAGTTTTAGAGCTTCAACTTACGTACATCCTCTAGAATCAGTCCTAGGTCATTTCATTCATTCCCTTACAAGTTTCATCTTCTATTAATGAAACTGTGAGTGACTATCTTAAACTATTACTGCATCTTTCCCTTTCTGTAGTAATAATGATAAAAACTCACATTTAAATAGCACCATTTTCTAATCTAATTATCAAAAATGTATGAAATAGGTAGGGCTAGATTTAGTTTAATTGGTAGACAAGGAAACAGGTAAATAGGTGGCAGATTACTTTGCCAATGTCAGGCAGCTGCTAAAGAGAAGATATAAGTCTTTGGGGCCATGTTTTCTGTCCAGTTTCATAGTTGTGCCACTGACAAAGCTTTTCCACCTGGGCAATCCACTCATTGAATCTTAAAAATCATAATTGAGTCCATCATCCTTCTCCTTAAATCATCAACTTGTATTCTTCCTCTTTTTTTATGGGCTCTTACTATATGATACTTTGGAGCCTAGATCATCCCAGGCCGAGACTACAGAAATAAACTCTTAGCTAGTTTCACCTGTTCCATATCCCTTAGCTCTTCTACACTCTGGAACATCAATAATCTTCCTCATATGTTATTTCCATTCCATTACTTTCTGGCTGTAAGATCTATAGAAACCTGTAAGTCTTCTTATCTGTATCATATCAAATCTGAATTTTTCAAGATAGATTCAACTCTTTGCACCTCCATTCCACTATTACCTTTCTTGTTACTCCCTAGCCAAAATATCTTTGTATCAGTTTATTTCCATCTTATGTAATTTGCTGTCTTTGTATGTGCCATTAAGGGTCTACTTCCTATTTTGTAATGGAAAGAGTATTGGATTCAGGGTTAAAGGACCTGGGTTTGAATCTCAGTTTTAATATTTATTAACTCTGGGACTTTGGGCAAGTGATTTAATCTCAGTAACTTCTTCATTTGTAAAATAATGAGGTTGGATTAGATAATGATGAAGTCTGTTCTGGTTCTAATCTAAATTCTATCATCATAATCGCAGAATCTCACATTTTAAAGGGATCTGAGAATTCATTTGGTCCAACTTTCATATGAACAACAAAAATTCACTATATTATAGAGCCGACAAGTAGTCCTCCAGATTTGCTTGAAGACCTCTGGTCACGGGGAACCATACTATGCCACATTCTACTTTTGTATAGCACTGACTGTTAAGTAGTTATTCCTAGCATCAACCTTCTGAACTCTACCTCCCCCCCTTCCATATCCATCCCCATTGCTATTGATTCTGTTTTCTCAGGCTAAGTAGAACAAATCTGTTCCCTCTTGCACTTGACTTCCCTATACTTAAAGACTAGTTTAAGGTAGTTACTACTACTTAAAGACTACTCCCCTGCTCCAGTCATTTCTTCTTTAGGCCAGATGTCCCCATTTCCTTCAACTAAAATTTCATATAGCACGATTTCAAGAACTTCAATCATCCTGATTGCTCTCTGCCAGAAACTCCTCAGTTTATCTGTGATCTGTCTTCCAGTCTATATCCTACTCTTAAAACCAATTCAAACCTGGCCCCTGCCTTGTAGCTTTTAACTTTTGAGCAGCAGCTATTATTACCACCCAGAAGTAATTGTTATCCCATGACTTGATAACTATGCACTTTATTTCCAATATCTTTATTTTGATTCAAATATTCATGGGTCTATAGGATATTAGATCTCAAAGGGATCTTTTAAAATTGTCTATTCCATCCCCTTCATTTCAAAGATGAAGAAATCAAAGTGAAGACATTTGAAGTACTACTGATGAATATCACATAGGTTTATTGAAGCAAAGTCAATATTAGAATCCTTATCTTCTGATTTCTAGTTCAGATTTCTTTCCACTATACCAGGCTGAATCACTTTGATTTCCTTTATGTAATTCTGGGAATATGAATTTAGATGAATTTCCCTGTTTATGTTAGTTAGTACATGGTATAACATAGGATTAGACCTAAACTTTTGACCATATATGGATGAGCCAGATGGTCTTTTTTCTTCCTATTCCCCAGTGGCAACCTAAAACTTTAATTCTGATCAGCTGTATTATAGATGGCCAACTTAAAGAGGACTGGAGTAAGAAAGTATAGATGACTCAGCAAAACCTATCACAACTACAAGAAAGGCAATTTGTAGCTACAAAGTGATTTTCCTAAAGCACAGGACCAACTTTGTCATACTCCTACTCAACAAATTCTAGTGGCTTCCTGTTGCCTCCATAATCAAATACAAAATCCTCTGACTTTATAAAGCCAACCAGCCCCCTTGATTGCCCTCCTCCCTCTACTTTTCCAGTCTTACACTCTCCCTGCCACATACCCTTTGATCTAGTGACACTGCCCTCCTTTCTCCATGAACAAGATCCTCCATCTCCTAGCACCAGGTATTTTCTCTAACTGTGCCCAGTGCATGGAATGTTCTTCCTCCTTATCTCTACCTGTTGACACTTTGGGCTTCCTTTAAGTAACAACTAAAATCCCATTTTTGACAGCAAGTCTTTCTCAACTCTTTTAATATCACATTGATAATATTAAGATTCCTTCTCATTCTTAATTATTTCTGATTTATTCTGTATATTACTTGTTTGTACATATTTATTGGCCTGTTGTCTTCTACATTAGATTGTGATCTCCTTGAGGACAGGGACTGTCTTTTGTCTCTTTTTGTATCCCTAGTATTTAACATTATGCCTGACACATTGGAGGTACTTAATAAATACTTACTGACAGACTGACTTATCACACACTAGGTCAATAATGTTATTGAATTCAACAAATACCTATTAATAGCTTACTGTGTGTAGAGCAGTATTCTGTATTGGATGGCAAACTCTTTAGGGTCAGAAATGAAATCGTTTTTCCTAGCATAATGCTTTAAGAATAAGTGGCACTTGATGAATGGTCCTTATATTTAATATAATAGAATTAGGTTGGGGGGGGCATAAGAGTTCAGGTGAGGCATATGGCTCCTGATCTCATGGAACTTAATTGCTGTTTCTTAGGGGTATATGGAATGGTAGGTAACTATAATATTAAGAACCCAGGCAGCTCTCTAAGACTATAAGATATAAACATACTGATTTACAGTGGTAGAGAAAGTATCCTTACTGGAATTTCCTTACACCAATGAAATCAGACTTTATAAAAGGAGTATATTAGTGAGAGCATAACCTGCCAGGTAAGGTCTAAGTGGGGAGAGGTTGTTACCAATGGGAAGTTCCATGAAAGTGTCCTTCAAGATGTGGTAATTGAATTGGGTTTTACATACTTAGTGTTCATAGTCAATGAACTTCCTTTTTAAACTATCTTCTAATGTCTTCACATTGAATGAATGAATAGAATACCAACTCAAATGTCAATAGCTGAAATAAAATACTCTCTGAACTGCTAGAAATGTGATCAGGCTAAGGGAACTTATCTTACATGTGTTTTGGGAGTTCTCCCAACACAAAAGTCTTTTAATATGAAGTAAGTAGAAAATTAAAGTTAAGTTTGGGGGGAGATATGTTGACTCATGTATGTATATCCATAAGGGAATTATAACATTCTGGGAAATGGAAATAATTGTTCATTTGAACATGAGGGCTAGATTTTTCAAGAAAAATTTTGGTTTCAGTTAGACCAGTCTTAACATGTCTCTTAAGTTATAACTTGGGGAGAGTTTTTTTTAACTAAAAAAGCATTTTAAAAAGTTTTTTAAATGAGTCAGTTATTACTGTGCTTATAATAAGCAATGGATAGGACAAACACAGTTGAAAATAGGAAGACATACATGAGCTGATGCAATGTAAAGTATGAAGAACCAGGAAAATAATGATATATCATGATTTCTATTGTTGTTCAGTCATGTCTGACTCAGTGATCCCATTTGGGGCTTTCTTGGCAGGTATACTAAAGAGGTCTGTCATTTCCTTCTCCAGCCTAATTCACAGATGAGGAAACTGAGGCAAACAGGGTTGAGTGATTTGCCCCAGGATCACACAGCTAGTAAGTGTCTGAGGCCAGATTCGAACTTAGGAAGATGGAATGTAAGTATTTATATACTTTTTCTGGAATAGACAAGGTATGTTCTAAGCAACCTAATTACTTAGTTGTAAGAGGGTAATAAGTGATAAGGGTTAATACAGTAATTAGGTGATGCAGTGGCTGTAGTGTCAGGTCTGAAGTCAAGAACACTCACATTCCTGAGTTCAGATTTGGCCTGTGAGACCCTGGGCAAGTCACTTCACTCTGCCCCAGTTTCTCCATCTGTAAAATGGACTGAAGAAGGGAATGGAAAACTACTCCAGTAATTTTGGCAAGAAAACCCCAAATGGGGTCATGAAGAATAAGACACAACTGTAAAAGACAACAACAGCAACTATCAGTGGTCTTCCCATCATGTACTATCTAAGAGTTTTCTTGTGATAAATTGTTAGTCTGGAAGATTCTATCAAGCTATGAATGTTTTATCATTGGTCTCAGCCACGAGGTCTGAGTATTTTCTGAGGACTGGCTCATGTAAGTACAAAAAAGCTTATAACTAGATGGTCTCTAGGTGATCATTTCTTCAGCCATGGCAATCTACGAAATGGACAAACATAGCAAATGGCTCCAGTTCCCATGGAACTCAACTTCTGTAGTAATAGTTTTGGAGGGATGGCAAAGGGGATGACAGTTAGTTCTAAAAAGTGATTTTTACATCAATGGCAAGAAGTAATAGATAACTTGGGTCAGTACTCAGAAAAACAGGCATGTGGTCATGACCCAACCAGAATGAAAAGTTTAACCAATAAGATATATTTATTACAATGCAGCACATTCTCCAATTCTCCCTGGAAATGTGAAAGTATGTTTAATGCTTCAAATCCAACTATATACAAGATTGCATTTTTTCCCTAATTTGTTTACTGATGCACTGTGCTTATACATACAAATGGTGACAGGGACAAGGAATATGACATCCATCCTTGGAATGTGCCAAATATATAGATTTGTGATAATACTTAATGAGAATCTTAACACCCACTTACACCTATAGCCATTTCTAGATAGAGAGAAGATGAGTTAAGAAAGATACTAATCAAAGAGTTTTCTGAATAGTAACTTTATTAATATTTCAAAATAAAATTCTTTAAGACTGATTTTCACACAATGCTTCTCTACATAGCAATTCCTCCCTCCCTCTTTTCTGGAGGAACCATCCTTCCTCAAACTAATCCCTAATTTGCTTCCCCCCATCAGTCTTCCAAACAGAAGAATGAAGGTTTGTGAGTACGGGCCATGTGGATATACTCTACAGTTTTATGGTAATATACCATGCTTGATTTTTTTATACTTTCTACAAATCCTTATGCATTTATAAGTTTACATACTCATGTATTTATTAATTCAGCTTTTCTGCCTTTCATAAATAAATTATGCTTAGCTAATTTCCATACCAGCCTGGTGGCCTTCTCTAGGGCTTTAAATCAGAGGGCCCGTGGAGTTTTATGTACATTCAACAGAAGTTTATAGATGTATTTGGTAGCATTTGGCATCCTCGTTTCAACTGCTTAAAATTCTTATGGGAGGGAAAAGATGAGCTTGTGCACTGAGACAGTGTGGATGACCTTTCTTCAGGGTCAGGGTGAGATGAGCTGATCCTAAGATTCTTCCTTTACCATGGCAGCCATTGCTAGTGCTGAGCTTTCATTTGTTCACCTTAACAGATTCAAAATAATGAAGACGTTTTGGGCTCAGGTTTTCCATGTTAAGTCTGGTTCAAGTCTTTCTTGTCAGGCATTCTGTTTGTGTTGTGCACACGATGATTTATCGCACCCTCCCCTTATTCTCTTGGGGAAAATCAGAGACAGCAAAGGCAACTTTGAGAGATTTTGACTTTTGCCCAACACAGAAAATCATTAGTTTTAAATCTAAAGACTACTTATTGATTCTTATGCCTGATAAACATTCAGCACATGGTTCCCATTTGCTTATATTAACTAAATCACTGCTATCATATACATAGGGCATTTTGGCTGTGTCTAGACAATGCCAAAACATCTGGATGAAAAGTAAGAATCTCAGTCAATGTTCCACATGTTTCATGTATATAATTAAAGTCGATCTGGGTATTAGGAAAAACATAGGTGACCAACTATCTCATTTGTCCTCTAGATTTCATTTTTTAAAAAACAAAACTTACTTATAAAGAACTTAAAATATGTAAGGTGATAGGCTAGGTGTTGAGAAAGGTTACAAGGGAAATAAGAAACATGAGATATAACACTTGCCTTTAATAAATTTATAGTCTTGGAGGGAAGACAAGGCTAGGGACCATATAAAAAAAACAGAAGATGATGGGTAGATAAAAGAGATTCAATTCAACTGTTGTGGGAGTTCTAAGGAAGTAAACTCCATTTCTGACCTGGGGAATGAAGGAGGGAGTCATTTGAGCTGAGTCTTGAAGGATAGGTAGAAACTATCTTCATATAGCTTCACCCCCTTTCATTGACCATTTGCCTTCTATAAAACTCTGAAAAAAGGACCATATTCTTTTCTGCTGTCATATTTATTGGTTTATCATTTAAATGGTTCTGAACAGTAACTCAACTCAATTTCTGTTTCAAGTATGAATCTTCAAATGTGTTGACAATTTATATGCTACTATAACTTAGAGTTTCTAAATCTGGTATACTTAGAAAATACTTGCTGATCAATTGATTTATTAAACAATTCAGAAAATAATAGTAACTACTACTACTAGGGCTTTTGTCTTCAAATTATATATTGATAAAACACTAGAATAGTGTATACAGTAGTTGACTTTAGGAGAATAAGAGAGTTAAATTTTTTTTTGTTTTACCTTCCTTCCTTTACCTTACCTTTCTTTAAATAAATGTCACTGTAAACACTTTGCAATGTCTATTAGTTGAGTTCAAATCCTGCCTTAGATGCTTACTTAGCTGGGTGACCCTGAGTAGGTTACATCACCTTTTTATAAATCAGTTTTCTTGTCCATAAAATGAAACATTTCTGTCTGATAACCTCTAACATCCCTTTCCAGCTCTAAATCTATAACTCAACAATCCTATGAAGCCATTGGAGATCTTAGTGTCCAGCACATAGTGAAAACACTTTTAGATGCCTGCTGACTGACTGACTAATGCAGAAAGCAGGACTTCTACACTTTGTCAAGAGATGTCTATCTCAATAACTGACTTCTATAATATACTCAGCCAGTGGTGTTCATACTGTTACAGCTAGGGAAGATTAGACTGATCAAAGCTATGAAAATAAAATAGAAATAATAAAAGTTTCAAAGACTGATGTTGATTACTCCAGAAAGCCATAAACACACTACAGAATTTGGGGCCAAATATACATTTGGGGCATACTGGTCCCCCCCCCACCACCTCCCCTACCCCATGGGAGTCCAGAATGCAGGAAGCAATGAATACATTAACTGAATCCATAAGTGCAGCCTCCTCATGTGTGACAGATATAATATCCTTCATTTTCCTTAACTGTTTTGGGATATCAAGTGTGAATGAACACAATGGAACAGGAAATGCATATACAAACTGTGAATAGGGGTTCTAGCATTTTATGGGATTTGGTTCACCTCTAAGAAACAGACAAGTAATACGTATGTGTATATATAGCTATATGCATGCATGTGTGTATGCACAAAATATATGCATAGCACACCCATGTGTTTATGCATGTGTAAATTATATATATACATTGTATTGTGTGTGAGAACATGTGTGCATACACACAATGTGTATGTGCATGCACGTGTGTAGTCTATGTATATACATGTAGGTGCCCATGTGTTATATGCATATTTACACAGATATAAACATGTTTGCTTATGTGTGTATAATGCAGGTGTGCGCATTATATGTTTATATGCACAATACATGTGTTTTGTGTGCTTGCATATATACATGCATATGTACACACTGTGTATACACACATATGAGTGTGTGTGTGTGTGTGTGTGTGTGTGTGTGTGTGTGTGTGCATACCTCCATGCCTTTGAGTTATGGTATACTGTCTATATAATGTCATTCCTAGAAGAAAGGATAAAGCATGGTTTTCACTTCACCTGAGGATAGGCCCTATGCCTCAGGATACTGGTAAGTTCTACTTTTTTTTAACACATAGATACCTACTACCTGTTAAGAGTCCATGAATCTAATTATATCACACAAACCAGCCATTTAGACAAAATCTAACTCCTTGAGGGAAACATATAAATGTTTTAGAGACAGATTTTTAATTGAGAATATTTTCAGATCAATGAGAATGAAACACGGCCTTATTAGATTTCAATATTAAATCTTACACCGTGATCTTGGCCTGCTCATTTTTAACCTCCCTCAGTTTCTCCATCTGTCAAACTGGATATGGATTAGGGAAGAAAGTTTTGAGACTTAGCTGATGTTTGTAATGTTTTTATAAGCAATTGGGGTTAAGTAACTTGCTCAAGATTACACGGCTAGTCATTATTTACGTGTGGGTACTCATTTTCTGAGGCTGGATTCGATCTCAGGTCATCCCAACTCCGAGGCCAGCGCTCTTACTCACTGCGCCACCTAGCCGCCCCTAAAATTTTCTTCTGTGTAGTACTGCTTAAGTAAAATTATTATTAAATCCATTACCCTAAAGAATTATAATTATTGTTTTATTATTACTTTTATTTTTCTTATTCTATGGGTGGTTTCTGGTTAATATTCTTAATGAGATATGTTTTTTTATTATTTAATCTATTTGATGTTAATTAAAAGATTTCTTAAAAAATACAAAATGCCATATAAATTTTAAAATCCTAGCATGGATAAGTAAATGACTTTTGAGTCTAAGGCAGTTTTTAAAAATTTGTTTTGAGGAAAATAACAGTAAAGTAGTTTTTAGTGTCTTGTTTTAAGCCAGTGCTGGGCTTATATATAAAATATATTTAATTAGAATCTGATCTTTTTGAGGGTAGGGACTGTTTAAATTTTGTCTTTGTGTCTAATGCCTGACATAATACCTGGTACAGGCACTTAATAAAGGCTTGTAGAATTTAATCAAATGACCCCATAGACAATGAAAGAAAAAAAAGATTAGCCATAGCCTTCTTTATTACTGTATTATTTGATAATCTAGTTAATTCTCAGTTATTGTACCCCAGTAAAGAGAGATGGAGTAAATATAGCATAGTTAATAAATTCACAGATAGTTTAATTATATTAGTGACCTCACTCACAAATATTTTACAGAACTACAGGGTAGATATAGAAAGAACAATGGATTTGGAGTTAGAAGACCTGAGTTCAAATTCTGGTTCAGTTCTTTGCTATCTATGTGACCTTAGATACACAAGGACAAAAGGGTTCACTTTTATTTTGTTCACTTTCTGTCCTTTTGTGGATCAGTAAATTACATGAATCTAAAAGGAAAGGAAAGAACTTGAATAATTTCATAAATAATATCAAAGGGTTGGACAGTGGAAGGCATGAGAAACAACAGTCGTTTTCTGAAACAGTAAGTTAATTGCTGAGGAAGGTTGAATATTTAGAAACATTTAATTTTGTATTAGGTAATTAGAAGTACTGTAATATAATAGAAAGAACAATAGCCTGAGAACCAAAGAACCAAGGTTGTAGTTTATGTTTCATTATTTAATGGATGTGCAACCTTGGGCAAGTTATTTAAACTCTCTCAAGGCTCAGTTTCTTCATTTGTAAAATGAAAGGATTGAATAGCCCTCTGTAAACAGTCTTTGAAACCCACTCATTCATGCCTTGACCATCTGGAGGGACCAGAGACTCATCATCTCTTTTGCCACCCTTCCTGTTCCTCTCCATCCCAGCTATCAATGAATGACCCTCCTGACACTTCTACTCTGGGGGGTGGGGGCGGGGGGGAGATAATCTATTGTATATGGTGGTGAGTCCTGAGGCAAAGTTGACCTGGTTAAGGGCTGGAAGGTAAGTATATCAAATATGCCTCATCCATCTATAAGGAGTCAGACCTCAAGACTCCATTCAACTCCTCCTTGAGTATCAGGAAGAACCATGAACTCACACTCTTCCTTATGAATGCTTATATACTTCTTCCTTGAGGACTGATAATGATTCAACCCTATCATTGCTACTTTTAAGGGCATGCCAATTCACTACCCTGGCTTCATATACCACTTCAATATAAAATAAGGACCTTTCTCTTCAATACCACTACCTGGCTTCAGTCAGAATCACTGTGATTAAGTAAACCAGTGTTTCCTACATTGACTACTACTCCCATGTCAGTTCCTTTCCTCCCATGTCCCTCTCCCCCTAAATCCTATCCATCTACTGTATACTCTGGAATCCTCATTCTATTATCAACAAACTACCCTTCATATAAGGCTCATATCCTCTGCCTAGAAGTTACCATATAATCACTCCCCCAGTCACCAAGAGGATAAAAGCTCCTTAAGGACAGAGCTGGTCTTGGATTCAAGAAGACCTGAGTTCAAATCCAATTTCAGACACTTATTAGATAGGTGACCCTGAGTAAGCCCCTCAACTTCTATTTGCCTCAGTTTTCTCATCTGTAAAATGCCATTAACAATGTAGTTTTGTGGGTGAAATGAGATACTTGTAAAGCATTTTGTAACCCTTACAGAAATACTAGTTGCTACTATGATTATGATTGTAATTATGATTATTATTTGTCTTCACATTCCCAGAGTCTACCGCTTCCATTACAAAAGAGCTGCTTAATAAATGCTTGCTGAACTGAAATTGAATGAAATTGATTAATTGAACTCCAAGATTCTTTTTAATTCTAAATCCTATGTTTGTGCAAATTGTTAATACCTCCCGTCTTTTACAAGATGGTTGCAAAGCATGTTAGAACCCAATGTAAACTCTGAAGAATTATACAAAGGTAAGCTATTGTTGCTGTTGCCTCTCAAAATGTTATTGGAACCTTTACCTTTCCAAGAATGTCTTTCTCTATCATTCCACAGATTGCTGGGGTGGATATGAGGTCCTTGGTGGAGAAGGGTCACTTCATCTTCAAATTTGTGATAGTGAAAGAGGGAGTGCCAGTTATTGTCTGACATCTACATTGGATTTTGGGAAAACAGATTTCAAAAGGTTCCAAAGAAAAGTTGTACTTCATTAATTAAAAATCTATAGAGAAAATCAGTCTTATAAAGATAAGAAATTCTCAACTATGAAATTATAAAGATGTAACATGAACTAATCCTGGTGAGAAGGAAAAAAGGGGAATTGTCTAAAGAGACCGATATGGATGCAAAGGGAAATCATCACCAACTTGGATCTTTAAAAGGTATGTGCAGTAAATGAAAGCAAAGGCAGAAAATCTTGAGTGAATACAGAAGAATGGCATGCATTTGTAAGAACAGCAATCAGAAGAACTAAAGCTCAGATTGAACAGAGATCAGGGAGAGGAACTAAGGATAAGAACATTTTTGTTGCTAGTTCATAAGTGATACTCAGAATGGATGGGGCAATGATGAATGATGACAGCAATTAGGGAGAGCTGTTCAATTTCTTTCATCTTTTTGTTTTCTTGGTCAGAGAGAAAGGTCCTTAGCCTGGAAAGGGCAGAGTGAAAAAGCTAGTGGAGAGTTGATACCCAAGATAAGTAGAGAAAGAGAGATTAAAAAAAAAAGCAATTAGCAGGCTCTTGAGGAGTTCAATTCACCTGAACCAGATAAACTGCATCCTTGAATACTGAAACAAATGGTATATGCAATAGCTCAGAGCTCCATCAGTGATCTTTGAAATATTGAGGAAAATGGGAGAGACACTAGAGGTCCAGAGAAGGGCAAATGTGGTCTTGATCTTCAGAAAGGGAGGGGGGAGGTTATTGAACCTTCAATCATAGATCAGTGAGCTTAACTTCAGTTTTTGGCAAAATTCTAGAATATATTATGGCAAATGCATTAGATTTCTCTTATCTAAATGCTGTTTAACTATAATTAAATGTGTCTAATAATAATAATAATAATAATGATAATTAACATTTATATAGCACTTACTATGTGCCAGGTTCTGTGCTAAGCATTTCACAATTGTCATGTTATTTCATGCTCCCCAACAATTCTGGGAGGTAGGTACTCTTATTATCCTATTTTAAAGGTGAGGAACCTGAGGCAAACAGAGATTAAGTGATTTGACCAGGATCACACAGTTAGTAGTGACTGAGATTGGATTTGAAACCAGATTTTCCTAATTCCTGGCACAGCCCCCTATCCACTGTGCCATCTAGCTTTCTAATAGAGGACTAATACACTAACATACTGGCTCTAATTATTCAAGCAAAAATTGCTAAATCAAGCAAGCAGTTTCTGATCTTTCCCCTGTCCTCCAAATAAATGGTTGTTTGAATCAATCAACTGATACTTTTGATTATCAGATACAAGACTTCTTACACACACCATGTCAGACTAAAATTCATGGTTGCTGTTTGAAAAGAGAGAGGCAGCTAGGTGATGCAATGGAGAGAGTGCTGCGCCTAGAGTCAGGAAAATTAATCTTCCTGAGTTCAAATCTGGCTTCAAATACTTACTGTTTGTGTGATCCTGGCCAAGTCACTTAATCCTGGATTCCTTAGTTTCCTCATCTGTAAAATGAGCTGGAGAAGGAAATGGCAGACTGCTCCAATATCTTTGCCAAGAAAACCCCATGACTCAGAAAAAGTCAAACACAACTGAAATGACTGAACAACAACAAAATTTGAAAGAAGGGTATAAAACTATTTTTAAAACTTCCTTTGTAATGCCAAAGCAGTTATCATGCTAATAAGAATGAACACATATAGTACTTTAAAGCTTGGAAAGTGCTTTTATGTACATTATCTCAGTTAAATCTCACTACCAGTGAGACTGTATTATTGTCAAACAGGTATTATTGTCCCCATTTTACAGATAAGGAAACTGAGGCTTAGAGGTAAAGTGACTGAGCCACATTCATCCATTCACCTAGCAACCATTAGAGTGTGTGCTATTTCTTCCTGACTTTGAATTCTGAAACTCTTACCTACTGCATGGCATTCATGTTTGATAATTAATGTGTTATTCTCGGGTTAGTTTTCTTTATGGAAATCTAAACATAAATGTAATGAATGTCATTACTACTGGTTCTAGTAAAATTAACCTTTATTCATAAAAATTCATAGCATTTTCCCTCTCTACAAATTCTAATTTAAATGAACTGTTCATGACTAAAAACAAAAATACCACCATTCTAATTTATGGGTCTCCAATGAAATCGAGAAAACTGCATCATAAAATATCAGAAAGTTTAGCTTTTCTCTAATTCTTTTATTGGTGATTCATAATATATGATGTTCCAAAAATCTTCATATAGTCTTATTAGCTCTATATTAATTATATATACTATATATGCATATACATATATAACTATATCAAGCTATTAAATTAATAGCTCTAATTTCTATTAGCTGTTGAATATTAAAACTGCACCAAGATTTTTGGAATAACCTATAACAGTGGGACAATATTTACTTATGATTATATGCTATTTTCAGAAGTCCTTAATGACTATATCTTTTCAATGAAACCAAAACAAAATATCACTTATGTTTGCAACAAGTGACAACATTTAAAAGCCTTCTAAAATAAAATGTTTGACAAGTTAAAATGATACCAAAGCAAAGTAACTAGCTATGCTCTCTATTGTAGAGTTCCACATAAAAAAGAGATAGTGGTCATTTTCTTCAAGGTATTTAACAAATATTTCTTCAAATTTCTCTCATGCAGCTTCATCACCATATGGGCAATAATTCAATTCTAGGCTCCTAAGTTTACTTTGTTGCTTTCTGTATTTGTAGGCTCATAAGGAAATCTTCCTAATAAAAATGAAAAATTTCCAGATGTATTTGCCTGAAATGCAAAAGAAATCTATGAATTCACATTTCAGAAAACCATAGATATATCTTCATCAGACAGGTAGGTAGTGCAGTGGAGAGGGTGCTGGACTCAGAGTTCGAATATGGCCTCAGTGTAGGACCCTGGGCAAATCACTTCACCTCGACTTGCCTCAGTTTCCTTGCTGTTAAAAGGGGATAACAGTACCTATCTTCCAGAGTTGTGAGGATCATATGATATAATAACTGTAAGGCTCTTAGAACAGTGCCTGGAACAGAGTAAGTGCTATATTAATATTAATTATCATCACCATACCATAATCAAAAGATGCTTATGTATTTCAGACTACTGGAAGATCATGGTATCCTTTGATCTATTTTAGAACTTCTTAGAATAACTCTATTCATATAGCTGTGAGACTTGAACAACTCAAAAAAAGTATCATAAGTACTTATGCATTGTATACTACAGATTACCCATCCAGTTGGAAAATACCAGGGATGCTTTCCAAATAGGTCATAGGACTTATAAAGAAATACAATGGGGGTGGCTAGGTGGCACAATGAATAGAGCACCTCTCTTGGTGTCAGGAGTACTTGAGTTCAAATCCAGCCTCAGACACTTAACATTTACTAGCAGTGTGACCTTAGGCAAGTCACTTAACCCCAATTGCCCTGCCTTTTCCCCTCCAAAAAGAAAAAAGAAAAAAAGAAAAAAAAAGAAATACAATGCAGTAGTAATGGGAGACTTCAGTTCTCCATATATCTGTTAGAGGCATCACACTAAAAATGTTTGTTTGAAAGTGGAAAAGAGAGAAATCTAGGTAGAAAATGAGAAGTCATTTTCGAGTTTGTACTAGCCAATAAATAGAACATTGGACAGGGTCACAATGGACCTTGACTTTAAGAAAATAGATTTCATGAGATAAAGAAATGAGTGTATAGAAAGATGCCCTAAAAAGAAAAGACAAGAAAGTTTCTAAGGGATTCTACTCTTAGCTTCTGTTTTCTTTGTTAAGTAGAGTGATCATCTAACTGAAAGAAGTAAATTCAAAGAATCCTAGAATTTTAGAGGTGAAAAGGATACTAGATAGAATTAATTCAGTTCATTGAATGTGAAAGCGTTATCAAATCAACTAGATCAAGGGGAAAAAAGTGAAGACTTGAATTGAAACCCAAATTGCTAAGGAATTTGTGAAATTTTGCTCAAGAAAATGAGAATCAATGGGACATCAGGATAGAAATTCTTTGAGGATAAAAGCTAAGTTTGACTGAAGAAGGAATTGAATGAAATGTTTCCTAAACTGTGGATATATGTGGCCTACCCACCGTTGACCCATGGACTGTCTTGATAAGAGGCAAGAGTGTTCTCTGAATGGGTTCCCAAGGAAGGGTAGCCATAGCATATCTTGAGAGAAGGGATCCAGCTCAGTCCAAAGGATTCAAATTCAAAACCTTATGCCTCATTTCTTCTTCTAGTAAGGAAGTTCTGGCAATTATCCTCTCCATTAATATAATCCATTCACTTATAATTATAAATGCTGCTTCTTCATTCAGCATAATGGAAGTAAAGGAGAAATCACAGTAAATTAGTCATTTTAGGATCATCATACCCAACCTCCTTGCTTTATTGTCAATGAAAATAAGGCCCAAAGAGATGAAATGACATGTCCCAGTTCACATAAATGATATTATAGTGCCGGGACTCCTTTACCCTTTCTATTATGCCAAAATGTCCTTCTGCACTCACTACACATTTGGGTCATCAATGAAAGTGGCAGCATGATGCAGTGGAGAGAGTACAGCTTTATTCAGAAGATCCAAGTTCAAATCTTGACTGCCATATTGAACAAGGCCTCAATTCTTCATTATTTAATTGGACTAGCTTAATTCTAGGTAAAAGCAACTTCTTTGTAACCCTGAAGACCAATGTAGACCCAAATGTTATATAAGATTCACTACACTTTTCCCTTTAAGTCCCCAAACTAGATACTTGCAATATGATCTGAATAAGTAGGTTTTAAAAAAAGAAATAGTTGGGTAGTGACTTTTCTTATCACTGCTCATCAATTCTTGTTTTACGTTTCCAGGAGAGTAAGAGAAAATTGTGAACAGATACTTTGGTCCGTGGTTGATTCCTGGAGACATAACAAACTTTGCTGAGCCAGGAAGGCTAGATTTACCCCCAAATATTTACTCACTATATCATTAAAGTTTAGAAGAAAGGGGAAGGGGAAAAGGAGGAGATAGAGGAATGAAATAGAATGAAGATGGCAAGTGATTTCTGTGAGATAAAGTTATCTTTTCAGGAGGAAGAGATCAAAAATTTTAAAAGTCCCATTTTATCAAATTGCTTTCGTGTGTGTGTGTGTGTGTGTGTGTGTGTGTGTGTGTGTGTATTTGTTCAGTTGAGTAGATAAAGGAAAGCCTGAGCTATTCAGGCCCATTTGCTTCCCCTATTGCCTTGTCCACAGTTAACAAGGGAATCTGAAATTCCAGCATCCCAATAATTCTTCATTTGTACCAATCACATCACTGCTCAGAATAGTGTCAGCTAAGTCTGTCTAATGCATGAGGTGCTATAAAGCTTTTCCTGCCTCACTTATTGATCAACAGCACTAACTCTTAAAACAGTTTTAATCAGAAGGGGAATGCACTTGTTTGGATAGCTGAGTACTGGTGCTATTATTTTCTAATGCTATTCACAGGAAAAAAAAAAGGTAACCACTAAATGCTAATAATTTTCCTGATGTGACTCTTTCTGCTTAAAAGGGCGATCCGATTTTAAAATTTCATGCATGTTGCTATTCCTGTGGTTTTATCATTTGTCAACAAATCAACTACCTGCTTAGCAGCCCTCATGAGGGATTTAAAATAGCCGCCATGAAAATCCTGTGCATTTACTATTTTTATAACAAACTTGATTGTCACCTATGATATTTCAAAGATCACTCCTCATATAGACATCATGCTGGAAATTAGATGCAGGGCTTTGCCTTCCATGGAACATTATGCAGAGGCACTCTGACTAATAAATCTTTGTAGCTAATGCATTCCAGATGGAAGCCATGTCTCACAGATTTAACCTTCCTAAACCCTTCCAAAAATTCCTCCCATCAAAAGCTCTCAGAATGAGATATGTTTGATTGAAATGGGATCATCAATACATGACATCTAAGTAATAGTACAAATGATTACTGCCCATAGGAAAATTGTCATATTCTTTCCCACAAAGACATGGCTTTGGACAATCCCTCAGGCAGGAAGCTGGACCTCATATGTCTTGCTGGATGGTTTAAATGCATTTCCTGGACCCCTACTGCTATTAGCAGATGCCATAAAGGGAAATTTACTTCTGTCTCTTTAACTTTTGTGCATGCTTAACAAATGCTGCTAAAAAAGAAGGATCAAGTTGGTTACAGGAGCCACTAATTAACATCGCTGTTTAATCATGTCACCATGTTTAGCCGTCTACATCATTAGTTTGTGTCAGGGAGAAGCAGTGAAACATCTAAGCACCAACATGGAGATCCTTACAAAATCAGTCATGTGAAGTGTTGAGGTCAGTGTTAGACAAGGCAGCAACTACACCTCTAATATTTAGAGACCTTTACAAATCACCTCAATAACAGGCTTAGTGCAGGTGGTTTCCAAATATTTAACTTTTTCTTACTAGTATTTTTGCAAACTCAGTTCAGCTTTAAGAGTATAATCTAAAGGAATCTGGAATTATATACAATTTAACTCTGTTGCCTGTTCTCATACTTTTGGATGAGGGAAGAGCAAAGAACGGGATATTTTTTTAATTGAATAATTAGGAGATTTACAGGAGAGGTAAAACTGGAAACTTTGAGATCATTGAGGAACATTTCTACTCATCCTATCCAAGAATAAATTTTTAAAGATACAGTATATTAAAAACTATACTGTAAGTTTGTGTCATTTTGTACTTATTAAAGCTTTAAATTGCATTAAGACTTTTGAGACAGTGTACATACAATTTTTAAAAGCCTATAATTTAGATAGATTACTGGGTCAGTCCAAATTTATGAAAAGACCAAACTTTAAAATATTTTCCAAAATTTCAAAGTTTCATTACTTCCAAATAGTCTTTTTCAGAATTTGGCCGATCTCATAAGAAATGACTTCAAGCAAGTGTCGTCACTTATAATGAATACATATGAATCATGCTTGATTAACAGCATAACTGAGCATTCTAAATTTCTTTCAAGAACTTCCTTAAGTAGGTTCAACATGCCCACTGCAATCCTGTTGATGATAATAGTTTGCTTAGCAAAGGTTTTTTGCATCAGTTGTGCAAAGGTAAACTATAGCTCAGTCCAGGCTGAATTATTGCATATGAGCAAAACTGGAATCATGTGCTCCCATGTCTTTTGTGCAGTTTTTTCTTCTTTCCTTTCAAGAATCCATTGCCAACAAAGGTAGAATGTGACACACATATGGTTAACAGGTCTCTAATCACACACCTCAGGTATATGCAATATTTCTTATTAAACTGTACACCTAAGAATTTTTAAGACTAAAATTTATTGAATACTCACTCGATTATGAAGGATGTAAGCTTTCTTCAGAAAATTTTAGAAATTAAAACTTAAAGTAATTTTAAAATTAATAATTAACATTAACTTAAAATGTTTATATTTTTTAAAAATGCGATACAAAACACATTTTTTTTTTAGAAAATAAGGTATACCTGGATAATATACCTGGACACACCATGAATTCATACTTATGGCCACCATCAAAAGAGATTTGGTCTCTTTATGTTAATGTCCTTAAGGAAGTCTTTTAATTAATATTTCTTAAACTTAACAACATAGCAATGAACATAATACACACACATATACACACATACATATATATGTATATATGACTGTTGCCGAATTGTTTCAGTTGTGCCTGACTCTTCATGACCCCATTAGGAATTTTCTTGGCAAAAATACTAGAATGGTTTGCCATTTCCTTCTTCAGCTCATTTAACAGATTGGGAAACTGAGACAAAAAGGGTTAAGTGGCTTGCCCAGGGTCACACAGTTAGTGTCTGAGGTCAAATTTGAACTCAGGTCTTTCTGATGCCAGGCTCAGCATTCTATCTACTGTGTCACCTAGCTGCCCTATGTGTATGTATACATGCAGGTATATACATGTATGTATAATTTTATAGTTTAGATACTCATATGTATATATTTTGCTCATTAAGTTTAAGGAATATTAATTTTACACATTAACTATATATACAAATATTTGTGTATGTTCATATACACACATGTGTACATATGTTAAATGAGCATATATTAATTTTACATATGACTATAACTGTAAAGTTAGTGTGTATACATGTTGTGTGTGTTTGTGTGTGTACATATATGCATTGTGTGTATATGTGTGTGCCTATGCATGCAAGTATGTTTCTCCACATAATTGATGATCTTGAGAGCAAGCTTATTTTTTGAGTGACAAGAACAGAAACAACTTTAAATCACACAATATAATTATCTTTTTTCTGCTCAGGCTCAAGAAATTCTTAACAGCCCCTTCCCAAATGTCCTCCTCACTTTGATCTATGGGTTGTAATCTTACATTAAAACTCAATCACACCAGGGAATGTCATTTTGCAAGCTTTCAGGCAGGTCTTAACAATAGACCCCTAACTGTGGCAACTATGAAGAGCTTAAGCACCCTCCCACTCCCCGAGCAGCGGGAGCCTGGCAGAGCCGCGCAGTCACCTGAGCGAGCTTGGCGGAGCCTGGGAGCTCTCCACTTCATTGAAAAGTAACCTTCCCCAGACATGTTTGAAAGATAATAGGCAACCACCACGAGCGCAGATCATTTCAATTGGCTGATGTCCTCCACCAAAGGAGAAAGTCACAGACGACTCCCTATTTTTTATATAAAGAAATTCTGCCTACCTGAGCTTAATGAGGGGTTGCGATGGGACTTAAAGGGGTGGTGTTGGACATGCCTTTTTTATTGAATCCAAGCGTTGCTTCTGTTGCCTAAGTCAGTAAGAGACTCTATGATATGACTTATCTTCTTCCCTAGTCTATCCATCTGAGTCAGTTTCACTGTAATGTTTCTTCAAAAAGACAGTGAAAAGAAAGTATTTGTCTGCCTTGCGAGGACTTTCTTTCAAATGAGATTAGAAAGTTTGGGTCGTTTTTTTTTCTTCATGTCTAATCCTATTATGCTCATTAATGAGCCCCCGTTTGCCTCAGTGGCTAAAATAAAAGCGACTGGAAGTGTCCTAAAAGTCCAGCCCCTCCTACCAAAGAATACATTTAAGCTACCGTGGTTCAATATTATAGGACAGCCCCAGCCAATAGCACGTCAGGGAATGGTGGGACTATAAGTACCTTTCAGGGGTCTAATTGTCTTTATACACTTGTTCATGAGTTCACTTAAAATTAAACTAATATAGATTTTGGCTCCGGCTCTAGCCAAGATCTGGGGTAAGAGGACATCAACATTAATATGATTAGACAAAAGGAGCTTTGTATCACAGTTTCAACATTTTCCCCCCAAGGAATAGTGCTTCTTAATTCCATTACTATTTCAGTACAGAGGCTGTTAGGAGGCTTCAGCAAAAGGTGGAAACTATATTGAATTTGTTCATGAACTACATACCTTGCCTGGGGTACAAATGATTTTTGCAAGGATACACATAGGAGGAGTTGGCAGCATGGTATCTTAGAGAGAAGGGAGAGGTCTGGGTTCAAGTCCTGCCTTAAAACACATATTATCTGTGAGACTGGGGGAAAGTGATGACTTCTCCGTGGACTTGGCAACTGACAGTAGGCCTTATAATGGCATTCTTGACCTTGTTTTTGTTTTAAAAATTTGTGAACTGACTTAGCTAATATGGAAATATGTTTTACATGATAGGACACATATACCTAAATAGGTAGGTATATCAAAGTAGGTATATCAAAATACCTACCATTTCTGGAAGAATGGAGGGAGAAAGATTTGGAACTCAAAATTTTGTAAGAATGAATGCTAAAAATGGTCTCGATATGTAATTGGGTAAAAAAAAGCTATTAAATTTTTTTTTTGTTAACTGCATCTCAATATGATTAATTTCCTTTGCACCTTTTTGTATTTCATTTCATGCATTTAAAACATTATTCTATGAAGGAGTCCAGGGGTTTCACCAGATTGCCAAAGGGGTCTATAACATAAAAAAGGTGAAGAAACCTTGGGAAACTATAGGTTATAGGTGAATCATGCATCTTAAATCAGTAGAGGCAGGTCCCCTACTCAAATGAAATTGCACATCTGGGCCAAAAAAAAATTAAAATGTAAAATAAATAGTAGAATAATTTTTAGATTAAAGGGATTCTTCTTTTTTTTTAATCCAAGGGTTAAAACATGTTGTGCTGCTCCTTTTTCTCTGGGGCTGACAGTGGGGAAAATTTGAGCCCTCAGTTTCTCTCCTTGTAAAATGGGGGCATGATATTACATGTGTCCTTAACTTTGAAATCCATGAATTTGGAATGTAAAAAATGAAATTATGAAACATAGTGACATGTACTTCTATTGGCTATAGTTACATTTGGTTTTTTTAATATATCCTTGCCATATCAAAGTTCAACCAAGATAATTTTTAATTTTAGATTTTGATTAAAGGCTTATAAGGTAATAGAGTAAGAGTTTGGAAGGAACTCAGAAAACTCATCGTCTGATGCCCTCATTTTAGAGGTGAAACTTTACCTCTCAGTGAGAGAAAGTGACTTGTCCTAAGGCCATTCAGAAAACAAATGTTAAGATTTGACCCTAGCTCCTTGACTTGATTTTTCAGTCTTCTTGCCAGTGTACTTGTATAGCATGGTGCCTCCAGTTCTGTAGCAATGTGTAAAAATGAAAGGATAGAGAGATTGTACACTGTAGGATGGCATGACAGAACACTAGCTCTGGTTTGCTGAGTTCAAATACAGTCTCAGACACTTATTAGTAGTTTGATCCTGGGCAAGTCACTTAACCCTGTTTACCTCAGTTTCCTCATCTGTAAAATGAGCCGGAGAAGGAAATGGCAAACTACTTCAGTATCTTTGCTAAGGAAATCTCAAATGGGTTCATGAAGGGTCACACACCACTGGTACAAACATCAGGATCAAAGAGAGGATCCTGAATCCTTTCTGCCACATGTAACTATATTAGGCAAGTCACACATCTTCTTGGGCATTTTATTTATTTTTTTAATTTCTAAAGTGAGGTTAGACTAGATATTCTCCAATATCCTTTTCTACCTCCAGGATTGATTTATCACATGAAGAGTGTGATCACCTGAGCTAGATAGGATGAAATGAAATATCAGCATTTCGATGGGTCAGCATTTGATCACAGAGATCTTGTTAACATCAACAAACACTTGTCCTAAGCAGGAACAAAACTCTGGAAATCTATGTGATAGCACAAGCCTAGCCCAGGGTGGAATGATATTACTTCTTATACCCAGAAAACATCTAGAAGCTGCTGACCTTAAACAGCATGTAGTTATAAGGGCGAGTGCTTTGGAAAAGGGCATGAAGTAAGTAAAAAGTGTTAAAGATGGCTATAAAAATGTATTTAACATTTCCCTTCTAATTCACATAAAATCCTATTGAAAAGAATGCCAAAGAGGTGTCATGTACTGGTTTTTAAGCTTAGTGTGACAAAAAAAATGACAGTTTAAAAGTAAAATTTGATTCAATTTAAATCAATTCAGCTAGAGTTTAAGTCCCAGCCACTGTGCCAGCCACTGTGGGTGCAAAGACTAAAGTAAATATACTTCTTGCCCTCAAAGGGTTTACATTCTACTTGAGGAAGAGAGAATGAACAAGTAAGAGTGTGTGTGTGTGGGGGGGGGGGGTGTCAGGAAAGTCCTTGTGAGGAGCTGAGGAGCCTGCATTTTTTTCCCCTTAAGACAAGATTTGCCTATCTTTTCATCTCCTTCCCTCCTCTCCAGTATCTAGAACTATTCAAACAGGAAATAGTCATCTGTTTGTAGAATGAATGAATGAATGAATGAATGAATGAATGAATGAATGAGACAGATGAATGAATGACATTAAAAAAAGCCGTAGGATTTCTCAGCATAGGCCAAGTCTCTTGTGGGCCCTAGAGAAGACCAAAAAGAGAAAGTTACTTGAGATGCCATAGTTGTTGTTGTTCAGTCATTTTAATTGTGTCTGACTCTTCATGACCCTATTTGGGATTTTCTAGGCAAAAACACCTTAGCGGTTTGCCATTTCCTTCTCCAGCTTATTTTACAGATGAGAAAACTGAGGCAAACAGGGTTAAGTGACTTGCCCAGAGTCACACAGATAATAAGTATCTGAGGTCGGATTTGAACTCAAGGTCTTTGTAACTCCAGGTCCAGCACTCTTTTCACTGAGTCACCTAGCTGCCCATGATGCAACAATTACTACTTTAAATGATAGGATCAAAGCTTTAGACCTTGAAAAGATCTCAGAGGCTATCTAGTCCAACTCCCTCATTTTGCAAATGAGGAAACTGAGGCCAAGAGATATTAAGGGACTTACCCTAAATCACATTGACAGTAAGAGTCAGAGGCAGGGTTGATCTCAGATCAGTGGAAGAAGATTTAAAAACTGTCAAGGAATTAAAAGGGGAGAAAGGTTGCTCAGCTGTGTGTCCTCTCCATCAAAATTCCATACCATCTTTAGGGGTGTGCTCAGCCAATGGAAGCTTGTCCTGGTGATGTCATGCTTCCAGCAGCATTTATGAAGGAGCTGCCTGGCACTTTACATACTGCAGACTAAGTTTCTTCGGAACTTTCTCATTGTGCTCAGTGCTGCCTATGCAGTTAATTGAAGCCTCAGAAAACCCAGTGGTTAATTTTCTGACTTGCCTCTGGACTCTTAAATGCTATTGCTCCAATCATACCACGCTGAAGCACTTACAGAGATTTCAACAATAATATCCACAGCTGTGAATAAATCAAAGCAGTTTTATCACTGATTAAGTGCTATTGAAATATGGTTACAAGAAAACATGAAGCAAAGGAAAGATTTCACTTTGGAAGATTAAGACAGAGCCTTAGAAAGAGGAGGGAGGGCGAGGGGGGAAGTGGAATAATCTAAACAAACTTATCGCAAAACTTTTTTAAAAAACTCATAGTAGCGATTCATATTGCATTCTTTCAACCATGGATGCTTGTGTGTGTGTGTGTGTGTGTGTGTGTGTGTGTGTGTGTGTGTGTGTGTGTGTGCATGTGTGTATACTCATGTTTATGCTATACAGCAGTTCCAGTAGACAAGCTTGATTTGGGCCCAGCTGCTCTAGCCCAAGTTGACATGATCTCATATTTCCCCTTTCATTCACTCACTGCTGTATTCAAATAAGTCTGTTATTTTGTCTGAACTTCACATTTCATTGCTAGTCTCTGAATTTTGTCACAGGCCCCCTTCAATGCACTGAATGCATTTCCCTTCTCCCCTTTACTTCTTAGAATCTCTTCTTTATGGATCAACTCAACTACCATTAGAATGGGAGAGTAGAGCATGTCCTGGATTTGAGTCAATCTACTAGGGTTGAAATTTTACCTCTGCCTCATATTACCCGTGTGACATTGGGCAAGCCATAACGTCTTTGAGACTCAGTTTACCCATGTCTAAAATAAAGAAGGTGAATTAGCTATCTTTTAGGATTTCTTTCAGCTCAAAATGTTGAGTCATTTCAGTCATACCTGACTCTCCATGACCCCATTTTGGGGTTTTCTTGGCAAAAATACTGGAGTAGTTTGTCCATTTCCTTCTCTACCTCATTTTACAGATGAGGAACTAAGGCAAACAGGGTCAAATGACTTGTCCAGTGTCACAGAGCTAGTAAGTGTCTGAGACTGAATTTGAACTGGGGAAGATGTGTCTTCCTAATACCAAGCCCAGTGCTCTATCCACTACGCCACCCACATATATTTATTATATGATTTTAAGTTATCTATGTAGATTCATAAAACGTGTAATGCTAGAAGAACCCTTAAAATCATTTTAATTCAAGAATATGTTTTTTTTTTAATAAAGTCCTTAATATATGAGTACTGTGCTGCACATTGAGTAAAATTCAAAGTTTAGATAAAACCTAGTCCCAATGAACTGAGAGATCAAGGAAGGCTAGAGGATGTGTTATTTAATTTAAATTTTGAAATTATGAGTAGGAATTAAAATGGGAAGGGGAGGGAGGTATGCCATATCATGGAAGGCCTTGAAGAGTTGACAAAAGAGTTTGAACTTGAATCCAAGGCAAACTAAACAAATAAAAAGAAGAGATGTACACATGAAACACCCTAGGAATTCAGAGGAGGGAGAGATCATTTTTGGATAATGGGTATTACAGAATAATTCCTGAAAGTCTATTTTTAGAAGCCTGGAGCTTGTGTTCTAGAATTCCAAAAATATATGTAACCTCCCAAGCATGGACAAGTCATTTAGACTGTGAATATTAGCTGCTAACCTTTATCAAAGATTCCAGTGGAGGAGATTAAGATGTGTTAATGGCCATAACAAATTAGCCATTCAAATTCAACCACATTTCTGACTGCTGTCAGTTGATCAAACTAAGTGAATTTTTCACTCTAAATGGCTAATTTCTGCCCTGTTGAGGCAACAGATTCAATCTACAAGTTTATCTCTTATCCATATTCTTGGTGCTATTTCCATTCCTAGAGTTTACTGATTAACAAATGATAGAAATTTACAGATTATCTTTTTTTTCCCATTTCTAGTTTTGTTTTGGAGGGGCTTTGCCTTGGAATACTATTTTTCCTTCCCCCTCCCCTGCTTATAATTCATTGATTTGCATTTTGATTTAAGATACTGACATACCTCACTGAGACTATCAAAATGTACAATTACATTTCTAAGTGTGAAAGAATTCTAAGAGGTCCAGGTCAGTCTTCTGAACAAATATGTTATAGGATGGCATCCTATCTCAAAAATATATATACACACCTATACATACATGTATATATGCGCATAGTCATGTATGTATATGTAGGGCATGTTCTCTATGTATTTCTACACATATGCATACATATATGTATATATGCATATATACTTCTTAGAAATCTTGTTTCACCTCCCCTTTCAGTCATGAACCATTCAGTTTCTACTTGAATACTTTTAATATTATGGTTATCTTACCCAATAAAAAAGTTCATTTGATTTTTAAACAGCTTTAATTATTAGAGAGTTTATCTTCATTTTAAATAAAAATGTTTCCCTGTAACAAACAGCTGTCATTTCTAGTTCTACCTTTCTAAGCTACATTGAACAAATTTAACACCTCTTTCATATAGCAATTCTTCAAATACTTAAAGATAGCTTTTTTCTCTCCTCTAACTTTTCCTTTTTTTCAAATTTTCCCCCCAGATCCTGCAATTATTTCTCAGGAGATAGCTTTGTGTCCTCTTAACCATCCTGGTCTTCTTTTCTCACCAATATCCCTTTTACAATTCTTGAAATATGTTCTAAATAGCACAAAGTACATTGGGTCTATTATCTTTTTTTTCTTATACATTTTTTTAAATTCAGTCTAGGGTCATAGTTAAAAAAACTCTTTATTTTGAATTTAGTAATCATAAACAAACATGAATATTCAATATAAAAGAATAAAAAAGAGGTTTATGAAACCAGACACATCTAATATATGGAGTTTTCAAAGTACATTATATTTCGCAAGGTAGTAACAAAATCACTGTATTTGTGTCCTTTTCTGAACTCCTTTTTGCTTTATCCTGTGCCTTGTTTTAAACATTGCACTATTTTATAATTTTAGTTTTAAATTTATAGCTTATAGTTTTAAATATTGTAATAGTCTCTTTTGGGGGAGTAAAGGGTTTTCTACCACTAATACTAATTCCTCCCCATTTCCAAAGAGAAGTCTTTCCTTATCACAGTTTGTCAAACAAAACAAATGAAACATTGGGCATGTCCAAAACTATATCCAATTAGGTTTGTTTATTTTAAATCACACCATACAACTAAGGCATCTAGAGGTTTCAATTAACTAAAATCACTAAATCCTTTTTTTTTCACATATTTTCTATCTCCCCCATATTTCATGTGTGTAGTTGGTATTTTAAATTTAACTTCCTAAATTTACAATGAACATTCTATTACATTTAATTCAGAATATTGTTCCAGCCTGTTTAGATATTTTTGGATCTTTGTAATCTAAGAAATTTGGTCAGAATCCAAGAGGAAATGATAACTATCTCTTTCAACTTTTATATTTGATATGCCTTATGCTTTTAAGTCATTGATAAAAATATTGAACAGGGAAAGACAGATTTCTGAGGGATGCCAGTGGAGAGCTTTCTCCATGTTAATCTGTTCACCTCAATCCAATAATGATCTATTGAGTTCAGTCCTACAGCACTGCAATTCACTTCAATTCAACCAATATTTAATTAATCATGTTTTGTCTAAGATTCTGTCTTGGGCTCTGGAGAAAACAAATTAGATGACATAGATGCTATTTTTGAGGAGTTTGTAGTCTATTATATGGGAAAGGAAGGATACATGTATACAAATGACTACACTTACAAGGTAGAATATTGGAAATCATCTATCTCTCTTTGTTTTAATATGTGTGTGTGTACAGATATATACACTATATATATACAGATATAGATACATACATATATATGATATATTATTAAGTATCTTGCCAAAATCTAGATATACTATCAATAATCTTATCCAACTCTAAAACCCATTTCACAAAAGAGAATTCAATTCAACTTAATTCCATTGACCATTTAAATATCAACATTTATTAAGCAGTATTTGTAGACTGGAGGTATTAGTATAGTGAATAAAGAGCCATCCTCAGAGTCAAGAAGACTTGAGTTCAAATATTTTTTCTAGACACATTAGCTGCCTATATTAGGTATGTGACCATGGGCAAGTCACTTTCCCATTCACAGCCCCAGGCAACATTCTAAAGGCAGGAAGTTGTAGAGCCACTACTGATTTGCTTCTGAAAAGTTTCTTATATCAATGGAATCTAGACCCCTCCCCCCTCCAATTTTTTTTAAAGTTTAGAATACACAGCTTAATGGGATATAACATATTATTTTTTTAATATAATGTATTCTTACTGAATCCATTTTGATATTTTTCCTAAGTGTTCAAAAACTACTTTAAAACTAGTTCAAAAATTAGTTCAAAGACTAATAAGTTATAATTTTTTTTTCTGAGAGGCTTTTTCCCTTTTCTGAAAAATTCAGGATGTTTGCCCCTTTTTATTTTGTAACCTTCCATATTTGCAATGATTCCAAAGCCATTAATCAATAGTTTCTCAGAAATAGTATAATACAAGTATTAATTTAGGCATCCTGAAATGTATATCTTTGGGTCTTCTGACTCAGATTCATTGAGAGTAGTTAGAATGATTTTCTCATTGATCTTTAGTGGACATTGAAACATATCTGACCATGGAACTATTTATTATATTTAAACTTTGTAATTCACTTATATGCCCCACAGAGATGAAAATGAAAATTAAACCATGTATAAAACTTAGGATTTTAGTAGATATTGTCATTTTGTCATTTTAGTTATGTCTGACTCTTTGTAACCCTGTTTGGGGTTTTCTTGGCAAAGATATTCCAATGGTTTTCCATGTCTTTCTCTAGTTCATTTTATAGATGAGCAACTGAGGCAAACAAGGTTAAGTGAAATGCCCAAGGTCACAGAGCTAGTAAGTGAGGCCAAATTTGAACTCAGATCTTCCTGATTCCAGACCCAACATTCTATCCGCTGTAGCACCTAGTCACCCCATAGTAGGTATAGTCTTGTCTTAACAATTTAGTTAATGCTGCCTAGTAATATCCTCTATTTACATGAGAGAGATTTAGTCCAAATGACTGGAAAATTCTCTATAAAATACTTTGAGGGGAATATTGCATATCATTTCTATGACCTGGACCATGATTTACTAAACTTTTTTTTACAATTATTTGTACTTCTAATTGTCCATTTTTAGCATTACAAGTCAAGATGCTAAGGAATGTTTGTATCAACATATTTACATGTTATAACTGATGTCTAATAATAGACTAACATACAATGCTAACCAGTTGTTTTCAACGTTTGCCTGAGGCGTTATCTACTGTCAAGTGTGAATTGCACCTGATTTTGTTATTATCTTTTTTCCAATTATGGTAAATGAAAATGTTCACACATATAAGGGGGAAGATTTTTTTCTGTTTGGGTATATTTATATGCATGCATATAAACGATAATTAAAGACTATGTGGGATATTGATAAATAGCAAACTGAGATAGCTGCAGGGGATGCATAGTAAGGTAAAGGAGATAGCTTCCTGGGAGGATAAAGTTGGAAGAGACTTTAGAGAGAATCTAAGCCAAGACCCCCACTTTACAGATGAAAAAGCCTAGACCTGTGGAGGTTAAGTGATTTGCCCAAGGTCACTCAGGTAATTCTCAGATCTGGCATTGGAAACAGGATTCCCTGAGTCAAAATCCTACAATCTTTCCATTACATGTATGTCTCTGATTTGATCAAACTTTTCTGATTGCATCTTTAAAAAAAATGGTGAGAAGGGTGGGGTGGGGATTTGACTTCGACGCATCGTTTCTTTTCTGTCTCCCCCACAATACAGAGAAAGTTTTGCTGCAATGACATTTCCTCATACTTACATTTCCCTACAGTTGGTCTGGCCTACAGGTGGCAGAACTCTTAACAAACATACAGATTTAATTGGAGTATCTAATCTTTTAAGTAATCCAAATGGAAGATCTAATTTTTTGGTGGAGTGGAGCTTGGCTTTCTTATATTCAGCAACCATCAGGAACTTTCACTCCCAAAACACTTTCAGTCACTTAAAAAAATAAAAGGAGGACAGGATCCTATCTCTACTTTTCTTTCACATTTTATTTTGCAAATGTGATTGGACAAAGGTTCATACTTTGACTCCTTCCTTTTTTTTGTTTTTGTTTTTTTTTTTATAACTCCCTCCCTCTTTTCTCTTTGGATCACAGAGCTAGAAGTAGAAATTTCATAGAGACAGAGGCGAAAAGGATTTCAGGGGTCATCTAAACCAACACCCTCATTTTCCAGATGAGGACATTGAGTTCAGTCACATGCCCAGGGGGTGTGTGTGTGTGTGTGTGTATGTGTGTGTGTGTGTCTCCATTCTTTCTCCTCTCTCTCTCTCTCTCTCTCTCTCTCTCTCTCCACACACACACACACACACACACACACACACACACACACACACACAGACACACACACACAGAGCAAACATCAAAGGTGAGACTTGAACCCCTGTCCATCCTCTGAATCATGCTAGTATTCCTTCTACTATCTAAAACCATCTCCCCAAATAAAGCATCTTCCTGTAACACAATCATAACAGATCTGGCAAGTTTAAATGTGGCATGTGGAAAGAGCTTAAAAATGAGCAATGAGAAAATATTGGAAAGTATGTCATGAGAAGTAGACTGCATGTGAGTTTGTGAGAATGTTGGGTTGTGTTTGGGGTATCTGTGCTGCATTATTTATATATATGTAGGTTTGTCTCTCTCATAGTCTACGAAGCTCTAACCAGAGATGTCAACTGTCTCCCTAACTTCTAACATAGCTTAGGATGTGACTTTGATAAAAAGTTCCAAGAGGCGTCAATTTACAGGAGAAGGGTGAAGAATTCCACATATGCCAGTCCCCCCTTTCTATTCACCACTCAACTGTTTAACAAAACACTAGTTTACCAGGGTATTTGTTTCTTGACTGTGATGGAAAGATCCCCAAAGATGCAAAGAGATTTAAGGTTATTATATCAAGGACGAAAGAACAGGTCCTGTGACCACTCCATTATAGCATTCAAGCAGTGCAAAGCTCTGCTTGCTGAGAAGCTCGGGGTCTGAAAGTTCTAATGCTAATGCACTCATTAGAATGTAAGCTACTTGAGTGCAGGGATGTTTCATTTTTTTTTTTATCTTTGTATCCCTCGCACTTAGAACAATATCTGACAAATAGAAGGCATTTAACAAATGCTTGTTGAAATACAACAGTGAATGCTTTCTAGCACTTCAGAGTTTGGAAGCCACTTTTCATATGTTTACATTATCTCAACTGATATGTGCAACAACCCTACGATGTAGGACTCAGGGGTGGGGAACCTGTGGCCTCAAGGCTACATGTAGCCCTCTAGGTCCTCAAGTGCGGTCCTTTGACCAAATCCAAACTTGGGTTGACTATCCACATCTTTGGGTCAGTCTTTTTGGCAAAGTGGCCTAGAACTGCATTATCAGTTATAGAATGCTAAATTCTAAGTTTAATTCCATGACTGTATCCAAATTTGAATTGAGTCAAAGGGATGCCCTTGAGGACCTAGAGGACCATATATGGCCTCAAGGCCATGGGTTTCCAGCCCCTGATGGTGCTATTAGTACCCACATTCACAGCTGAGGAAGCTGAGCCAGAGTTTAAGTGATTTGCCCAGGGTCATATAGATTGTGTTTGAAGTAGAATTTGAATTCAGTGCATTTTTACTCCAAGTCTAGGACTCTATCGACTATGCCTTACCTCAGTCATTTTCCTGGTTCTCAAAGTGGCTGTAACAAAAAAGAAATTACTTCACTGTTGTAGTGAGAAAAAGAAAAAAAATAACAGTTCAAATGGCTAGAGAGTACCTGTAAAAAACTTTAAAAATGCCTATTTATAATTAGGAACTTTGCCCCAGACACTTGAGAGACTTCTCACATCTGTGGGTCAGTCTTTTTGGCAAATTAGCCTAGAACTGCATTATCAGTTAGAGAATGCTAAATTCTAAGTCTAATTCCCTGACTGGATTGCTGATGAGGTCAACTGTATTAGAAAGCACAACACAACACAAAACAAAACAAAAAAAGAGACCAAATCTTCCACTCCCACTCTGGATTAGACATGCTAAAAACCAACCAAATCAATAATCTTTAACTCCTTATCCTCCTCTGAATATAAGATAGAGAGGTGGCTTTCTGTAGCCAATGCCCAGACCACTACTGAAGGATGTCACTCAGCAAATTTATTCTTTCTCAGTGGATAGATTTTACCAGACCTTTTGAATGTCAACAAATAAGTGAGAACAGTGGAGCAATAGGCCACATCTGCCCGATAAGTGAGAACATCAGGATAGGAAATTAAAGCAAAGCAGCCAGAATTTCAATAAGGAGGAATTGGATTTTTCTCTCTTCCTACCCTCCACCTCTGCTAATTATAAAAATCAATATTCTTGACTTCTCAGGTACCATAGATTACTTACTAGTTGGCTGATAACTTGGTTAGTATCAATGTGTCCATCTGACTATCCTACCTTGTTTCTCAGATGAGTCTCAATAAAACCTACACATTTGCCCATAAAAATTAGTTGTTTACACAAACGAACTAGATGATGAGTTGAATGAAAATGTGAATGCATGGATATTCATTCATTCAAAATTTAAATATGTTCAGTGACCTCTTTATATTAGGCTATAAACAATATTTAAATTCCAGTGTTCATGCACAAAACCAATGATTCCTTTGGTGGTAGCTGGAACAAAATTAAAGCAAATGTAATTATTGAATCTTAGAGGAGTTTCTGAGAAGAAAATAATTACAGCTTAGATATTTTTGTTATGGTTTTGTTTTATTTTCTGGTGAACAGATTGGAACTAAAGTTGGCATAAACCCTCATAGGTAAACATTTCAAGTATAACCAACAGAGAAGAATTTGACCCTTTTGTCTTTGAAGACAGGCAAGTAAGGCATTTTTCCCTTAGGTGGCATAGTGGACAGAATGCTAGGCCTGGAGTCAGGGAGACCTGCATTCAAAACCTCAGATAATTACTAGCTAAAAGACCATGGGCAAGTCACTTAACCTGTCTCAGTTTCCTCAATTGTAAAATGTGTATAATGATAGTACCCACCTTCCAGTGCTGAGGATCAAATAAGATAATATCTATAAAGCACTTATCACAGTGCCTGGCATATAGTAGGGACTTACTAAATGCTTCTTTCCTTCCTTTCCTCCTTACCACCCACTTCCCTTCCTTCATTTCTTGCTTCCCTCTTCCTCTCCTTCCCTCCCTCATTTTTCTTTTCCACACTACTTTCTTTCTCTCTTTCCTTCCTTCCTACCTTCTTTCTTTCTTCTTTCCTTCCTTCTCTCCTTCCTCCCCAATTTCCCAATATTATTTTAGTAGAGAGAAAGCTATATCATTGTAGCCTTCAAAATAGTATTGGATCATCTTGACTTATTTCTGTCTCTGTTATAATTATTATTTTTGTGACTTGATGTGTATCAAGCATGGCAGTTTTTTCTTTGAATGACTATGATCCTAATTTCAATATTTTAAAAGATCCATGACCTTATCTCTAGCTCCAAAACCACCCTTTGCAAAGCCTTTAAGTAGACAGTAGCTCATGAGTTTCTGTAAGCAAAATATACTAGTATTACTACTACTACTACTACTACTACTACTACTACTACTACTCTACTACAATTACTACTATGAATACTACTACCACTCCCGATAATTAAAATTATAATAATCACTTGATGGTCAGCCTTTTGGTGATGAGCTTATTCCAACTTAGCTACAGTGGTCCTCAAATGACTGATAAATGATCCATGGCTGGCTTGTTCTTTCATCTTTTCTAGTTGGAAGAATGTCTGAGAACTTGAATCTATTTCTATAACCTTTATGAATACAAGGCCACTTGATGTCAGAACTACTAAGGAACAAGTCACACAGGTAAGAGGAGTAACAAGAAAGGCCAGTGTCACAGAAGTCAAAAAACTAGAGTATAGCCAAGAGGATGGGTAGTCAAACATTACAAAGAAATCAAGAAGGTTGAGACTTTTAAAAAAGACCAATGGATTTAGCAATTAAGAAATCATAACCTTAGTGAGAGCAATTTCTGTATAGTACTTAAGGTTGGAAAACGTATTATAAAGGATTGAGAGTAAGTTATGGCAAATAAGTAGAAACAGGAATAGTAAATAGAATTCTCTTTATAGGAGCTTGCCAGTAAAAGGGAGAAGAGACATAAACTAACTTCAGGAGTCAGCAAAGACAAAAGAAGGTTTTTTTCTTCTTCTTTTGCTTTTCTGGGTATTTCATCCTTCCTTTCTTCCTCTCTTTACTCTTTCAGATTTTCTTAGGATGAATCAGGCCTGGGCATGTTTACAAGCTAAAGAAAAGAAAGTAGTTGATTGGGAGGGAAGAGGGAGAAAGACAAGGATGGAGGGAGAGAGAGAGGGAGGGAGGGAGGAAGAGAGAGAGAGAGAGAGAGAGAGAGAGAGAGAGAGAGGACTTTATTGATGAAAAAATTGGGAAAGGAGTGGAATCAAGGACACAGGGACAGGGAGAGAGGCTGACCTTCCTAGGAGAAGGACCCCCTCTTTCTCAGATCCTGGTAGAGCCCTGGAGAAGGAGGAAGAAGATGAGGAGGAGGAGGAGATGATGTAGAGAGATGGAGAGGCCTGAAGATTTAAAGTTGGAAATAAAAGCAAGCTCAGATTAAAACAAACAATATCCAAAGCTAAATTAGTGGCTATATTTCAGAGAAAAGCACCTTAATTTCACCATTTTGTTCTTTAAAAATATAGCAGAGACAGAGGATAACAGTATTTAGTGAGCACTTTAAAGTTTGCAAAAATCTTTACATAACATTTAATCCAAATCTTACAACAATTCTGCAAGATAACTACTGTTAAGTATTCTTAGCATCATTTAACAGATGAGGAAACTGAGAGTCAAAGAGTTGAAGTGACTTGAATAGCTCTCAGAGGTGGGATTCTAACCCATCTTAAGCACTCTTTCCACTGCTCTGGACTGAGTAAGATCTAAAATGAAAGCTCCTGGTCTTTAGATTGGAGGACAGGATGGCATAAAGCCATAGATGAGAGACTCCTGAGACTTGCATTAAGCCTACACAAATTCATGTTTCCCCCTACAGGAGCTACAGAAGGCATTCTCTCCTCCCACCCTCCTATATCCCATTCGGATTTAAAGTGATTTTGCTATATCCTGAGATGGAAAAAATGAGCCTGTCTATTTCTCACTCTGTTCCTGGCAGGTCTATATTTTTAAGGCAGCATTTTTGCTTGTGAAATGAGCAGGTCACCAACTGATCCTTTCTGAGAGTGTGATCACTCATTTGATAATTTTATAGTGTTTTTCAGATATAACATGATGCGTCTGAAAAGTCCATATTCCTTATAGCTTTGAGGACACTACTGAAACTAAGCATTGAATGATGGTAACAATGATTATGACTACAATGAATATGGGAATAAAGATGTTATGCAGAAAATATAGATAATATATAACTATCCATATTACATATGGATATACCCAAGTTATACACAAAACATATTACACATTTTATATATGTTTGCATATATATGCATATGAATGTCTGTCATTTATATATTGCTTCACAGTTTGCAACTAGCTCATTTCAACCTCACAGCAACAGATACTCTATTCCCAGTTCCCAGATCCGGCAAACTGAGTCTGTTAGAAGCTGCTCAGAATCACCCACCTATGATGCCTCTAAGATCGGATTTGAACCTAGATCTTCCTGAATCTAATTCACTATTTGCTCACTCTCATTTAAAATATTTATTAAAATAAAAATATATATTATATGTTTTAATATGTGACTATTACATTGGCTCAGACACTAGTCAATTCAGGTTAGTATTTAGCTCTATTTCTATGATCTTTATTACTTATCCCTTAACCACAAACACCCAGAGTCAGTAGAAGAGTGGACACACACAAAGATTACATTGGTAGAAAGGCACATACTTAAGGAATACATGAGGTCAAGGTGACTTAGACCTTCAGTGCTACAGATCCCTAACATACTTTCTCTTCTTGGGATGTTCTTACATTACTTTCCCCGAGCACAGTATCTCCTCGAAGCATATTACTTTTATGGGTTCATTGAGTTTGCTTCCTGATGGGAATCATGTTTTCTCTACTTCAAAATATCATGGCCCAGGTGGCTAGGTGGCACAGTGTACTGGCCCTGGAGTCAGGAGGACTTGAGTTCAAATCCTAAGTCCGACACTTGACACACTTACTAGCCGTGTGACTTTGGGCAAGTCACTTAATCCCAATTGCCCTCCAGAAAGCAAAAAACAAACAAACAAACAAAAATATCATGGCCTATGAGAGTGGGGATGGGAGAGGGGAAAAAAAAGAAAAAACTTTTTCCCTCTAGAAAGAGGTATAGAACAATTCCTTCTGAAGGTTGGGTTCTTCTCCCTTGCTGGTTCATCTCTCTGATTTCAGGAGACCCATTTCCTGGTGATCCCTCACATATCTATTCCCTCCCAAGAAGGTCACTAGCAAATGGTAAGCTATCCTCTAATTTGTTAAAGTTTGAGGGAAGAGAAGTTCTTTTTATCTGTGATACCACACAAAGTGTAAACACTTTTTTATATTTCATTTGAGACCTTATCATCTCTTATCTCTGTTAGATATAATAATATATAATAATTTCATCATAGGTGGAAATCAGTTGTTTAGGGATGACCTTATCATCATCTTCCCAACTAAAATTCAGATATCTGAAACCTGATTTTATATCAGGTTTATATATATATATATATATATAAACCTGAAATAAATATATGTAAATGGCAATATATAAATGACAGACATTCATATGTGTGTATATATATGTATATGCACAAACATATATAAATCCAAAGTTTTCAATAATGGCAACATATCCCAAACTCATTCTCCCAGCCATGACTCAAACCCATATGTACTGGGCTTCCAGAAAGCCAAAGACTATACTTGTGATCTAATCACAGCTCTTTCTAAGAGGTAAAGATGGGACTGGAGCATTTAAATCTCAGAGATAGACCTTAGCTCCATAAATATAAAAGTTTATGTTTACTCTACATTTTCCACTGCAAATTATCATTGTGCCCATTTTCGAGATGAGGAAATGGAGGTTCATAGAATTGAGGTATCTTGTCCACAGACAGCCAGGTGATGCAGTGAACAAATTGCTAGGCCCGAAGTCAGGAAAACTCATCTTCCTGAATTCAAATCTAGCCTCTGATACTTACTAGATGTGTGACCCTGAACAAATCACTTAACTCTGTTTGCCTCAGTTTCCTCATCTGTAAAATGAGCTGGAGAAGGAAATGGCAAACCACTCCAGTATCTTTGCCAAGAAAATTCCAAATGGGGATCACAAAGAGTCAGGCATGACTGAAAAAACTGAACAACAAAATCTTGCCAACAACTGCATAATCAGGTAGAAAGAGGTAAAAAATCTATATTTTCATAATTTAATCTCTAATAAAGTCTCTAATACTCTAGTGAGTATTTAAAAGCCCTCTAGAGTCTAGTATTTTAAAGGTTCTCATTGCAGGACTACATGAATTAGGGCCATTTTAATTTGTATTCTCTCTCTCTCTCTCTTAGAGGAGGGAAGGCAGAGCAATTGGGGTTAAATGACTTGCCCAAGGTCACATGGCTAGTTTTTGTATTAAGTGTCTGAGGCCAGATTCGAACCCAGCTTCTCTTGACTCCAGGGCCAGTGCTCTATTCACTGTGCCACCTAGCCACCCCTCAGTTTGTATTTTCTCAATAATACAAATTTGTTTCCCTCTTAGGTTGAGACTATTCAAAAGAAGGGGTTAACCTATCTCCACACATGGCCTTCTCTTTTGATTGGTGAGTCTTTGGCCTATTCCACCATTTAACAATGCACCCTGTGCACGCTCACTTGACTCTTGGATATTTTCCATTTCCTTGCCAGCAGCCTTCTTACTCTGCTGATATCTCTGCCCTGCTGTTCTATTTTCTGATTGATGAATTCCTGGCCTGGATGACAACTTCAAGACATTCCCCAGGCCATCATCTCTCCACTCTCATCTCTGTTCCTCACTTTCTAGACTTTTGCATCTCCCTTGCAGTAGCCTTTCCCCAATGCTGGTTCCCTACCCACCCTCCTTCTAGTACCTTCTTTATGTGTTGTCTTCCCCTTATTAGAATGTAAGCTCCTTGAGGGTGGAAACTTTTTTTGCTTATATTTTTATCCTTAGTGCCTTACATACAATTCTCTCTCTCTCTCTCTCTCTCTCTCTCTCTCTCTCTCTCTCTCTCTCTCTCTTTCTCTCTCTCTCTCTCTCTCTCTCCCCTCCTCCTCCTCCTCTTCCTCCTCCTCCTCCTCCCCCAGAGTCTTCATTATAATCTCTAACATAGAAATAAAAACACCAGTGATCAAGCTGTAAGCCTTTTCTTATATCTACTCCAACAGGCTATAGTGTTATTCTTACCCAAGGAAATGTTTTCTAAACTCTTTTGTTCTAAATGCATCATGGTATGCCATTATATTTTGCTTTTTTAAGGTACTTCTGGCTGATTAAGTTTCTCTCATTCCACCGATGAGAGATGGTTAGGCAGATCACATGTTCTGGAAAGGTCAACTTTGGGCTCCTGATTCATAATTGGGGTCCAGGCCTACATTCGGGGAGATCACATGCTACTTTTATACTGCTAAATCATCTATAGCACAACTGGTGACTCCTCCTCTACACACTTAATTCCCTACCAGTATTAGAAGTTCAAGTGTTTTTAGCCCTATCACTACCCTGGCCAATTGTGAATGTGAGCAGCACATTTGACTGTGCCAAAGGGAAAGAAGAACAAGTTTCTAAACAGACAATGGAATCTTCCAGTGGAATTTCTTATCATTAGGCATAAAGACAGACCCTGCAGTCATCCAACATTATTTATCATTTTCTCAAATAACAGACAGCTGCCCGTAGAACAAACAAACCTCGAGAATGCAAACCTGCTGATTTATTACCCAGGAAAAACCTCATATCCCTCTCACTCCAAATCCTAGGTTTCTTTTTTTTTTATTTGCTTCATTTTATTATAGTAATTCCCTGACATCTGCATGTTGCTTGAAATGTAGTTAATAATAACTACACACCCTGCAACCTGATAACATTGAACAAATAAGCATAAAAATCATTTTGCATCTGAAACTGTGGGGAATGCAAAGATTCCTGCCATTTACACATGTAATACAGACAAGTAAAATGAATAGCACGGAATACCTATGTAATAAAGAAATTGCTTTAGAAATGCATGTGATAATTGCATATCAGCTGAATAATTCATTACTAAAATTATTGGTAATGAATGCTAATTTAGTACGATTATCTCATGTGTGGGAATATGCTGATGTACGGTGATTTACAGTAAACTTTAAGGATGAACATTTTTATTTTTAGACAATTGCATGTTCATTAAAAATGAAAAAAATGATGACAAAACAGGTTTCAATGATGCATTCAATTTGCAGTGGTGGAATCTCAGTCACAAGTGGCTTTTGGGTAATATTAGCTATAGCCTATAAATCATATATTAATATGTGTGCATTTGATGTCAAGCAGAGCTGTCCAGCAGAGGGCTCCTGTGAAACAGTTCATGAAAAATGAGGCCGACTTTCAATGTATAGGCAATATGGTTCTTTGTATAAACTCTACCGAAGCTTCTGCAAAGTTTGTTTCAAAACCATCCAATAGATTTACTTTCTCTATTCTGGTAGAGATGGCAAGTTTATGAGTTTGTGGAGTGGTTTACATGCCTTCAGCAAACCAGTGTTCTGAAAAGATTACATATTTTTAAATGAATGCCAGATTTTATTAATGATCTATAGATAGAGGCAACCAATAAGTATGCATTAGCTGTATAAGTGGATGCATATTCATTTACATCTGTGCAGAACAATAAAAAGAATCAAGGAAAGGTTTTCCATTGGGGTGGGGCAATTTTCATCAAAATAACTTCCTTTAAAACTGGGACTGTGTAACATTTTCCTTTGTTCCAAAGCTAAAAATATGGGTGAATCTAAGCTCTGCTATTCTGCTGCCCCTCTTTTTTCTTTTTATTTACTTTACAAAAATAATTTAAAAATCATTACACCTATAAGTGATAGTATCACTTTCCTTTGTACAGTTAATCTTCCCCTGAAAAGCTTTCTACATATTTTCCCGTTGATTTGGTACTAAATTATATGTATTTTAAAAAGGATCTAATGACCAGTCTGATCAATACCTTTGGATACAGATTGCCGAATGATTGCTTTTTAACCATGGAGGGGGTTAGCTGCTCCAACAAATCATAAGACTGAATCCTTTCATTGGAATAATTATAAAGCTAGTAAAGAAATCCACTAAAACTCTACTATGCAGAACAGCTCTGGATGCACCCTAAAGCTTTGTCACAGTCACTTTCCATTCTATCCACCTATAAAGTTTGTGTGTGATTTTAATAAATGGATACATCACTGTCACTTGTGGAGAAGAGGTGAACTTTAGATCCCCTAAGAAGATACTGACATTTATAAAACAAAGAAGTATGATAACAAATCTTTAAAATAACAATTCAAAATCCTTTATAACTCATCAAGTAGAATTTGTACTGTTGTCACAAGACTATAAATGGGACACTCTAAAATGAGTATATAGGCATCACTTTGCTCCAGAGTCAGCTGCAATCCCAACACTCAAATGTCAAGACTTTTTAAAAAATATTAATCATTTTGGGGTCCTTCAAGAAACTTAAATCTAGCGCATAAAGGTTTTCATTTTTCAATATTTCTTTTTAATGAACAACAGATGTAGATAAATGGATTAACAAATGGTACTTCATTTGTCAAGTAAGGAGAAGGCAATGGGATTTAGTGACACCAGAAGCCAGAACAGCTAACTTGCCACCTGAGGTTAACAGTCATATACTACTAGAGAAAGTTAGGAATGCCAAGCATGGCAAGAAAGCATGTTAACAAAGCCCCACATATATTGACTCACTTATTTCTTATGTTAAAATGGTATGGTAATCAGTAAAGCCTTACCATCATAGAAAATAACACTTCTCTAATAGCAATTGGGGAAAAAATCATGTTAAAATTTTGCATTTCACCTGAGCATTTCAAAAGGAGTTGTATTTCCCTGTCCTGAGCTCTTTGTATGCAGAAGAGACTTTGCTTTTTTTCCCTCTGGTTAAGGGAGTGGGGAGGTTTGTTGGACCTAGTGTCTTCCACGTTTCTGTTGTCACTAGACAGGCAGAATTTTTTGCTAATGACACAGACTGTACCAAGACAACAGTGGTATCTGACTGCTTAACCCCTCAGCTTGCCTGGGCAGCTCAGGAGCTCCTGCTGGGATGTTTTGTTTGCATACATGCACAGATAAAGGCTACCACTCTTCCCATTAAACAAGCAGGCATGTGGGAAAATGAATAATTTAATTGGCTAGGAGAAAATGGATGTGGAAATCAAACGCAAGTCTCCAGCCTTCCCTGGAGCCCTCACCTTGGAATACCAGGGAATCTGATGCCAACCCCACCTTCCAATTGATGTCTTTGGAATGGCATCAAAGGCGTCAGTGAAACCATGTTTTCAATGCTTAGGGGTTATCTTAGAAAGGGCTGTGTGCTGTCCCATCACTGTCCCTAGGAATAAGAGGTGTGGGAGGAGAGGAAGAACTACAATCAAACTGACCATGCACTGTTGGCTGGTTCCCCCATGCTTTGAAGAAGCTGAGTCCTAGGCCAGGTATGAGTCACAACTCAGTCCAGAGGGACTGACAGGGCTCTGGATGAACAAAAGGCAAATACCAGTTGAAGTAGGAAGAAGTCACTCTTCACAGGAAATTTTTTTCTTCTTTCCTTTTCCCTTGGCTTCTCTTTTCTTCTCTCCTCTCCTCTTCCCCCTCCCCTTCTCCATCCTTTTCTTTTTTTCTTTTTTTCTTTCCTCAGGCTTTTCCCCCTCTTCCTGAGGCATCTGTTTGAGAAATGGACTCGTGCCTACTGGATATTGCTTTTCTCTCTTATTCTACAGAGTTCTGACTCAGGGCTGTCTCCGAGTATCCAAGACTAGTAAGTATCCATTAGAGAGAACATTATAACCCTTTCTGTCTATGCCGGAGGCCTCATTTCCCTGACAAATGTATGTGCAGGGACGTAGAGTGGCACTATCTGGATCCTTGACTTATTCCCTATTCAACTATAAGAACCACCCAGCTTACTCTGCAGTTTTCTGAACCAAACTACTCCATAGATGACACTGGCTCGATCCCTCTGGGTATAAATGACAAACAGGTAACATGTCACTGAGGCTGGCCAGATGTGCAATATCTCGGTGGGGAACTATGAGCCAAATTCTGCCACCACCCACCCCCCGACACTCATGCACAGTCCCTAACGCGCATATGAGGACAATATTGGGCTCACTTTCATACAGTCATTGAAATCAGAGAGGGGGAATATGAGTTTTGCATATTTTTTGTCTAGCAACATTCAAGTAAGATTCTCTTTCGAAAAAGAAAGCTGGGGGTTGGGGGAGATTTCATTCTAACAGCTTTGGGTAGCTCCCTGGAAGTGAAAGGATCATAGATGCAGATCTGTACAGATGAACTAGTCTGACTTCTTCATTTTACAAGTATGGAAACTGAGGCCTAGAGATGTTAAGTGATTTGCCTTAAATCACAAAGATAGAACGTGGCAGAGCTGGGGTTTAAACTCAAGGCCTCAACTCCAAATTCATTATTTGTCTTCTGCACCACTGTGTAGTTAGGGAGTGCCAGGGAGTACCATATAATGTACCCACCATCCCAACTTGGAAAATACACCATTCATTGCCTTTTCCTTTGAGCCTACATTTATTTATGTTGAGACTCATCATTGCAAATGAATAAAAATAAATGGAGGCATTACTAAATGCCAGCTCTTGAGACACAATTCTAACTGGCCACTAAACTGTATGAGGAAAATTTTTACAAGTGTTTTCTTAAAAAATGCTTGTTCGTGGAGATGACTGTAGTGGTATAATGACTCAGAGAATGAACTTGGAGTTTACGGAACTTGGATTCAAATCCCATCTTGGACACTTCTTAGTTAAGTCCCTCTGGATACTGAGATTAATAGTTCTGTGCCTTGATTTCCTCATCTGCGAAAGGAGAATTAGATTTGATGACTTTTTAGGTCCCTTCTACCTATAAATCAGTTGTTTTTTCCTATAATGATAATAGATTTGTGCTAATCAAGACTTTCCTACTTTCAGCTCCCCATTCTCTTTCTTTTTTTATTTCATATTTTGCTTTTTTTTTTGGAGGGCAATTGGGGTTAAGTGACTTGCCCAAGGTCACACAGCTAGATTTTGTGTTGTGTCTGAGGCTGGATTTGAACTCAGGTCATTCTGACTCCAGGGCCAGTGCTCTATTCACTGTGCCACCTAGCCACCCCTCCCCATTCTCTCTTTTTTTAATCTTTTTTTTTTGCATTTTTGGAGGGCAATTGTGGTTAAATGACTTGCCCAAGGTCACACAGCTAGTTTTTGTGTTAAGTGTCTGAGGCAGGATTTGACTCCCCATTCTCTTTCAACCAACAATACTATCTCCAAGATAGTTGGCTAAGATTAGGTTATATTATATAAATTTGAAATGGGGAAAGCTAATTCATCCACAGGGAAAGTGAGACCATCACTTTGGCCTCATTAACTCTGGGTTCTAATTAACTAAAGCAAATGCCATAAGTATGACTGAACTAATCCAAGAACTCTTGTCTCTAAAAGTCCATAGTCCATTTTTGTCATTATTAAACACTGCCATGCAACACAGCATTTATCTGATCATAAGTATGGAAACTTTCACAATGTGCATTGAACACAAGGAGTATTAAATTGAAACAAGGAACAACTTCCTAGCTGGAACTATCAAAAAGGAAGGGGCTGCCTCAGGAAGTAGCAGATTTCCCTTCACAAGAGGTCTTCCTGCAAGGGTTGGGTGATCACTTTTTAAGAGGGCTGCAGAAGAGATTCTTAAACTAGAAACAAGTCTCTTATCCTTGAATCCTGACCTAAATAGCAATATTCATTTAAGGATGGGGCAATTTTTTATTTATTTCCTTTGATCATATATTAATGAACTAATTGAAACAAAAACTTCAGGGCACATTGCTTCCATTTTTCATTTTTTAAGCTTTCTGCAAACTTTCTTTTCCTAGCAGAGGAGAGATGAAGTAAAAACATGCTATTGGTATCCCTTGCCTTTCATTCTAAGAAGCATGTACTCAGAAACAGCAGAGAAAATATTGTCCAGGTAGATATGACTAACTTATTTAAAATTAAGCAATCATACATTGTCAATGAAAATTGTAGATCACTGTTTGCTATAGTATAGTTAAGAGCCCTCTATTGATAAATCTGAAGACAGTCTGTTTTGCCACTAAATTTTAGTTCATGCTAAAAAAAAAAAGAGGACAGATATGACAAGTGCAACCTGGCTAGGTGTTTTATTTCATTTTTAAGGTATTATTGATATGTTATGTTTCCAATGTTATCTTCCCATCTCAACATATGCTGCTTCTCAAAAGCTATCCTTTATTAATTAGAATAAAAAAGAGGAAAAAGGTCAGGAAAATTATACAATATATCAACCATATCTGACATTTTGTGAGGTATTCAGTTACCCACAGTCCCCCATATCTGTACATGGAGAGGAAAATATATTCTTATATTTTTGCCTTGGGACCAAGGTTGATCATTATAATTTCAAAATATTCCATTTCAGTTTTGTTGTTCTTTTTTATTAACATTGTTGAAGTTATGGAGTAAATTGTTTTCCTGGTTCTTCTTTCTTCACTTTGAAACAATTCATACACATCTTTCTATGCTTCTCTGTACTCTTTAGGAGATGTTTCAATGCTAATGACTGGTGATTACACTGAGTTTTCTTTTTCCTTATGGACATTATATGACTGAATCCCCAACTAGTTGAACTGGATTGCCGCTGAGGGCCCTCCCAGCCTCAAGATTCTTGGAATTTTCATACTACAAACACAAAAAATTCAGAGAGTTGGGAGGAATTCAAGGATCATCTACTGAAACAATCCCCTCTATGAGTTCTTTGATAAATAGTAATCCAGTCCCTCCTTGAACATTTCTAGTTTTCAGGTAGTCACTTCCAAAGGAGTCAGTTTATTTCATTGTTAAATAGTTTGGTTGGAATGTTCTTTAATTTTAACTAAAACCTACCACCCATTAGTCCTAGTTATTCCTTCTGCAGGAAAAGAGATTAAATTACTCCCACTTTTATATTACAACTCTACAGGCTTCTAACAGAAGCTGACATGGCTCCTGGAAGTCTCTTCTCCCTTAAATTAAACATCTCTAATTCCTTCAGTTATTCCACAATTCATTTCATCTAACACTTATTAAACATCTATTATGTGCAATGTACTAGCGATACAAGGAAGAAAATATCAGATGCCTACTTGAGCAGCTTAAAATCTAATCAAATAACTAACACAAATACAAAAAGTAAGTATAATAAAAAGGAGAATGTGCCTGGAGAACAATGAAGGCCTAGATAACAGAGTACAAGGGAACTACAGCAGGAAGGAAACCATTACATTTTTTGGAGAATTCTTAAATGGAAGCAAGAAACATACATGTAAGGTCATGCTTTCTAAACCTCTGACCATAGTGGTCACCTTCCTCTAGACATTCTCTAGATTATATCTATTAAATATCCGTATTAAACTGTAGATTATGAATATGAAATCATGTTCTACAATATTACTTCTATATATGAGAATTCAAGGAATTGGATGAATCACACATATTTAAGGAACATTGCAGCTTAGGAAATAAAATTTTTGATCTTATATGAGTCAGTAGTATGAGTCAGGGTATGACTGGAATTGGAAAAAAGGAATGTTTACTTATACGTGTTATAGCTAATGTTAGTAATAGGTCAAAGTCCATTGTCAGCCCGAAGAGCTAATGTTCAACATTAATCAAAACCCTAGTAATTCATCCTCAAAATCATAAGTCTCCTTCTCTCCCTCCCTCCCCTCTCTGTCTCTGTCTCTCTCTGTCTCTTTGTCTCTCTCTCTGTCTCTCTCTCTGTGTCTCTCTCTCTCTCTCACTCATCAAACCAGTAAGTTAAACTGAGTTCAGGAAAGGCCAGTGGGGATGTTCTTATTTTAATTTTAGAGACTCATGGATTAATATTAAACATTATTATTTAATGTTGCATATTAGTCTATTAAAATGACTATTAAACATGATATAACATTAATGCTTACTTCCTATATATAACTGTATAAAAGTTTCATAGAGTCAAAGTATGTCCATATGGGAAGCATAATAATTAGTGAAGAAGGAGTCCTACCAAACTCTTTCTATGATACAAATATGGTACTGATTCCTAAATCAGGAAGAGATAAAACAGAGAAAGAAAATTATAGACCAATCTCCCTCATGAATTTAGACGCAAAAATTCTAAATAAAATATTAGGCAAAAGACTCCAACAACTTATCACAAAAATAATACACCCTGATCAGGTAGGATTCATTCCAGGAATGCAAAGATGGTTTAATATTAGGAAAACCATCAATATAATTGAGCATATCAACAACAAAACTAGCAAAAACCACATGATCATCTCAATAGATGCAGAAAAGGCTTTTTGACAAAGTACAACATCCATTCCTATTAAAAACACTAGAAAGTATAGGAATAAATGGAGCCTTCCTTAAAATAGTTGCTAGCATCTATCTAAAACCATCAGCAAGTATTACATGCAATGGGGATAAACTAGAAGCCTTTCCAATAAGATCAGGAGTGAAACAAGGGTGTCCACTCTCACCCCTCTTATTCAATCTGGTACTTGAAACGTTAGCAGTAGCAATTAGAGAAGAAAAAGAAATCAAAGGAATCAAATTAGGCAAAGAAGTGACCAAGCTGTCACTTTTTGCAGATGATATGATGATATACTTAGAGAATCCTAGAGAATCAAGTAAAAATTACTTGAGACAATAAATAAATTTGGCAAAGTTGCAGGATATAAAATAAACCCACATAAATCCTCAGCATTCCTGTACATCTCTAATAAAACTCAACAGCAAGAGATAGAAAGAGAAATCCCATTTAAAGTCACTGTAGACATTATAAAATGTTTGGGAATCTACTTGCCAAAACAAACCCAGAATCTATATGATCACAACTACAAAACACTTCTCACAGAAATAAAATCAGATCTAAATAGTTGGAAAAATATCAATTGCTCATGGCTGGGTCGAGCTAATATAATAAAAATGACAATTTTACCCAAACTAAACTATATATTTAGTGCCATACCAATCAATTTACCAAAAACTACTTTCTAGAGTTAGACAAAATAATAACAAAATTTATTTGGAAAAACAAAAGGTCTAGAATATCAAGGGAATTAATGAAAAGAAATGCTAGGGAAGGTGGACTAGCTATGCCAGATCTTCATCTGTATTATACAGCAGCAGTCATCAAAACTGCTTGGTACTGGCAGAGGTGTAGAGTAGTGGATCAATGGAATAGATTAGGTGCAGGGGACCCAGCAGTTAATGAATATAGTAATCTATTGTTTGATAAACCCAAAGACCCTAGTTTTTGGGATAAGAATGCACGGTTTTACAAAAACTGCTGGGAAAACTGGAATACAGTATGGCAGAAAGTAGGCATAGATCACTATCTAACACCATACACCAAAATCAAGTCTAAATGGGTGCATGATATAGGTGTAAAGGATGATACTGTAAGCAATCTGGGAAAGCAAGGAATAGTTTACCTGACAGACTTGTGGAGAGGGGAAGATTTTAGGACCAAACAAGAATTAGAGAGCATTATAAAATGCAAAATGGATAATTTTGATGACATTAAATTGAAAAGCTTCTGCACAAACAAAGCCAATGTAACCAAGATCAAGAGGGAGGTGGGAAATTGGGAAAGAATTTTTACAACCTGTGTCTCTGATAAAGGACTCATTTCTAAAATTTATAGAGAATTGAGCCAAATCTATATGAATACAAGTCATTCCCCAATTAAGAAATGGTCAAAGGATATGAATAGGAAGTTTTCAGAGAAAGAAATTAAAGATATCTATAAGCATATGAAGAAATGCTCTAAATCACTATTAATTAGAGAAATGCAAATAAAAACAACTCTGAGATACCACATCTCTCCAGTCAGATTGGCTAAGATGACAAAACAAGAAAGTGACAAATGCTGGAGAGGATGTGGGCAAATTGGAACGCTACATTGCTGGTGGAGTTGTGAACTCATCCAACCATTCTGGAGAGCAATCTGGAATTATGCCCAAAGGATTATAAATAATTTCATACCCTTTGACCCAGCCATACCACTCCTAGGGTTATATCCCAAAGAGATCATAGTAGTGGGAGGAAGAACCATATGTACAAAAATATTTTTAGCAGCCCTTTTTGTGGTTGCAAAGAACTGGAAACTAAAGGGGTGCCTATCAATTGGGGAATGGCTAAACAAGTTGTGGTATATGAATGTAATGGAATTTTATTGTGCTATAAGAAACGAGGAGGTGACGGATTTCATAATTACCTGGAGAGACTTATACAAACTGATGCTGAGCGAGAAGAGTAGAATCAGAAGAAATTTGTATACAACCACAGACATACCATATCTGTGACGACCAACTATGACAGACTGGACTCTTTTCAGCAATGCAGTGATATAAGTTCATCCCGAATGACTCAAGAAAGTGAGAAATGTGCCATCCAGAGATATAACTAGAAAGAACTGAGCCTGAATCCTGATGGAAGCAAACTAAATGATCTTGTTCTTCTCATTGTTTGGTTGTACTTCTTCCTTACCATCTTTCATCCCACCTAATACAATATGCCTTTGTAATTGGAATAATGTTTAATATGAATGCATTTGCAGACCCTATACTGTACTATATGATGTCATGAGGGGAGGGGGGAGGGAAGTAAAGGAAATTTGAAAATCAAGGAACTAAGGAATTGAATCTTGTCAACTGAAACTAAACTAATAAATTAATTTAAAAAAAAAAACACACAAACACATATACACATTCATGAAGATTAAGTTTTGGTCAAAGCACCAAATGATATGAGTTGATAGAAATTTAAACAGAACCTTGCTTTGTTACTTATTCTTCTCTACTGTGATCTTTAGGTACAATGTACTAAGCAATACTGAGGATTGTTCTGTCTGTGCTCACTGGACAGGGAGAAGACTGAAGATAATTTATACCTGCTGGTCTAGGTAAAGTCTATTACTTAAATTCAGGTGGTGATTGCATAAAGGGAAATGTAGCAGAGCCATACTTTTCCTGAGTATTTCTGCCATGGAAGGCAAAAGTAAAACTTTCAAGAAAAGCAGATAATGCCTAATAGGAAACTGTTGAAAGATTAAAATGTATCATCAATGACCCCTCTGCACAGTCACTCATTCACTTTCTGTATGGGTGTGTGATTACGGTAGAATCTCCCTCAACATCTTTGTTTAAGTTAGTGTTACCAACATTATTACAAAAGGCAACCTGATGGGGCAGCTAGGTGGCACAGTGAATAAAGTACTGGCCCTGGAGTCAGGAGGAACTCAGTTCAAATGCAGCCTCAGACACTTAACACAAAACAACTTTAGCCCAATAGCCCTATCTTCTCCCCTCCAAAAAAAAAAAAAAGAATCAGGAAACCCTGTATTCCAGTCTTATCATTAACATATTCAGGTATTACATGACCTTGGACAAGTCACTTAATGTCTAGGTCCCAGTAAAATCTCTAAGATTATAAGTTATAGAGTTGTCAGTCTGCATTGGGAGAGGAAGTTTTCTGTACTGGAAGTTCCCAAGAATAAAAGCACAGGTCTACTCAGTGGTGGGAAAACTAGGGCTTGGTTCCTCACCCCTGGTCTAGATTCTAGCCCACCAAAAAAAGAGTTTGCTATTGGGTGTTCAGAATTAATAAAGTCTTTGTTCTGTATATCATGGCCAAGGTGCAATGTGTGGGGTGGTCACTGGTCAAGAGACAAAGTAACTCAAATTAGACAACAGAGGGACATTAAGTAGCTTTAATTGAGAGGAAAAAATCAATAAAATTCTGTAGAGGGGCACAAATTTTTCTTCAAAAACAAGAGACTGAACTGGAGAGTAAAGAGAGTAGGTGGAAAGGTATAGTAACGATCTGTCTGGAAATGTATAGGAGGCCAGAAATGTGTCTCATATTAGAAAGGAGGCCAGAGGGCAAGTGAGGAGGAAGAAATCTATCTCTAAGTAAGAACACCAGGATAACTGTCTACAACAGGAAGGCTTATTTGGGGGAGGAATGTATGAAAAGTATGGCTACATCAGTATATGAATCAGTTATCTGAATCATACAAAAATTTAATGGTCAGTGAGAGACAGAATGTAATGAAAGGTGATACCTGCTCTAACATATCAAGATGGTTTTTTAAATAAACGTACCATAACTAATATGTCATAATGATGTCTATCCCTCCAAGAATCACTTTCAGAAGGTAGATGCTGACTTCAGTAATGCTGCCATTTTCCAAAACATTTCTATAATACCTCTTTTGGAATTTCCTTTGGGACCAATTTGGAAACTACATGAGAAAATCAGTCTTATTATTATATAGTGACAGCTTTTATTTATTTTCAACAAACAAGTTATTCTTTTTTCATTTTTTATATTACCCAACATATCTCTCCTAGTAAGTCATTCTCATAACTTAGAAAAAAAGAATTAGCAATAGTTCAGCAAACTAACCAATATGCCAATAGAATTGATTCTACATATTCTACACCTATACTTCCCCTCTTCTGCAAAGAAGCAAGGTAGGTTCTGTAGTACCAATGCAATATTCACAGTGTGAACACTCACTATAAATATGTCTGCATAGTGCTCGATCACAAAATATAAGAGACTCTCCATATAGAAGACAGAAGCAAAACATTTATTCAGACACCAGAAAACTGAATCCCAAAACCAGTAAGCCAATTCCATCTTAGTAACAAAGAAGTTAATAAGTCACAACAGCACAGAGAGCCACACCATCCTTTAGCCTTCCCCAAAATCAAGAGAAGCTTAGCTGTCATAGCAGGTGGCAAACACCAATATTTATTCACAATCCTGTCTCTCTCAGATGTGTTCTCTCCTCCCACCGTATCTAGCTGTTCTGACTCCCAGCTTCCTGTGGGCTCTGCCCCATCCTTCAGCAAACTCCTCCCACCACAGGCTCCATGTAATTACATTGAGTTTATTAGGGGACAGGGTATATTTTCAAAGCAGGGAAGGTCTTCAAATTCCCTTAGGCTTATTAAGGGGCAGAGAAGATCTTCAAATTGCCATTACCATTACAAGTTCCTAAACATATCTATTACATGGAGCCAACCTTTTCCCTTATAATTTCACAGAATTTAATTTTGAATGTTTTCTTTTTTGTTGTTGCATCTTGTATCAATCAAGGAAATAAGCAATCAACAAGCATTCATTAAGCACCAATTATTACCAGATACCACTGCTAGGTACTAGGGATACAAAGAAAAAGAATGAAACAATTCTTTCTTTCAAGGATCTATAAATACAAAAATGCATATTCATACATGTGTGTGTGTACATACACACACCCAGAGTCAACTCTCCATTATTTACCTTAATAGAAAGGAAAAAAAATGTATTGTACTTTACTCTTAGGGGAGGGGAAAGAAAGGGGAGAGCATACATTATCTAAAATGAGATAATCCAAAAAATATTTCTATGTGGATGTAGAAGGTATCAGAATACTATGCTTTTGGCAGCCATTTAGCTTCCTGATAATTTTATGCTCAGACAATTATGAAAATTGGTTTGTATTCTTGTAAGATAATAGTTGGACAACAAATGCGATATATGATCCCCTCAAAGTATAAAAAGATCCAGAGCGATGTTCTTAATCTTTTTGTGTGTCACAGACCACTTGGGTAGTTTGTGGACCCCTTCTCAGAATAATGTTTATAAATCAACTCCGTAGTATTACAAAGGGAACCAATTATATTGAAACACAAGTATCGAAATACATTTCTTTAAAAGTTCATAGGCCTCACATTGAGAATTCCTAACCATGAAAAAAGCTATTGGCATGTTGGTTAGACCCTTTCTAGAGAAGCTAGGGTAGATGATGGGAATGGATAATGATGTGTTCCATTGGAAGTGAAGGGGGAGGGGAAGAAAGAGTATATTTCTGAAATTACAGATCTACAGAACTATTCTAGCATATTATCCTAAGACCATACCACCATAATCAGGTAGAAACATAATAGGCAGGAGGGAGAAAGAATCATGACTGAATTTTACCACAATTACATACAAAGTAGATTATCCACCTCCATAATGGACAAAAAGAGAAGAATGTATAGGATATTTTTTTATTTAGTTTCTTATATTGTTTGCTTTACCTGAAGGTTCTTTGTTTTGTTTTAAACTAGACTTGTGATTTTTATTCATGTAGGGACTTCAAAGGGCAGCTAAGTGGCTCAAGGAATAGACTGCCAGAGTGCTGGGACTGGAGTCAGGAAGACTCATTTTCCTGAGTTAAAATCTGACTTCAGAACTTAATAGCTGTGTGGCCCTGGGCAAGTCACTTAACCTCATTCACCTCAATTTCTCATCTATAAAATGAGCTGCAGAAGGAAATGGCAAACCACGCCAGTATCTTTGAAAAGAAAACCCCAAATGGAGTCATGAAGAGTTGGACACAACAGAAATGACTGAACAACAAGGAATTCCAAGTAAGGAATATCCTCTGCCATCTCAGTAGGTTGTCCCTCTCCCTGAAATTGCACTCTGTGGAGTTGCTTGGTAACACTGAGAGGTTGGGTGATCAGTCTGAAGTCACACTCTCAGAGCATAAGATTTGAACCTGTGTCTTCCTGATATCAAGATTGGGTCTCTATCACCTATTTTACCTATATCTTCTACCTTATGTCCAAAGGAGAATCTTATTATTTCCAAAAAATGTGATTTTATGATTTTTGAAGTTAATACACTAAGAAATTAAATATATCCATTTTCTAGGCAAGAGAAATTTAAAAAATTCCTTTAAATAGAAAATGTCTTTCTATTTTATGTCATATATAGAACTAACTATGATTTGTGCATGGCTTAAAGTATCAATCCTATAGAGCTTTTTGTCATAATTGAAGAAAAAAGAGAAATCCTATGTAAACATAAGTCAAGGTAAGTCAAATTAAAACTGCTAACCTACTTACTGGCCTAGCTTCCTTTGACTCATTGAGTTACAAATGATCATTCCAATTCATTGAAAATCTATTTCTGTAAAACTGATGCTAAATCTTTCAAGATTTTTAAGTTATGGGGGCGGCTAGGTAGAACAGTGAGTAGAGTGCTGGCCCTGGAGTCAGAAGGAACTGAGTTCAGATCCGGCCTCAGACACTTAACACACACAAACAAAAACCTAACCATGTGACCTTGGGCAAGTTACTTAACCCCGACTGCCCTCCAAAAAACAAAAATGAAAACAAAAACAAAACAAAACAAAAAAGATTTTTAAGTCATTAAAAAAAAATCAGCAACCTAAAACAAGAACCTATTAAATTATCCCTTATACTGAATCAGTTGGGCATAATGGAAAAAATGTGTGTTACCTGTGTGGGCCAGTCACTAAACCTCTGTCTAGGCCTCATTTTCCTTACCTGCAAGATGAGGGCATTGGAACAGATGACCTCTATGGTTCCTTCTAACTCTAAAACCTTTCTGGGCCTCAGTTTCTTCATCTATAAAATGGGAGTTTGGGGAGTAGATAGCCTCTACAGTCTCTTCCAGCTTTAGAATGACCTTCTAGAAGCACTTTGTTACTTGTCAAATCCTAGATGTCCTCACAAAGTGACAGTGCAGTATGGTTTTACATTATATTTCCTTATTTCCTTACAGGTCCCTTCTTTTGCCAAAGACATTGAATGTAAAATGTTAAAATGCATACTATTTTAAGAATGTGTTGTTTCCCTTCTGGCTTCCAACTGGAGTCCACATTTTTCTTCGCAGGGGTAAGGCCAGGCAGGACAGAAATAGAAATACCCATTGCTTGCTTCACTTTTCACTTTTGTCTATCATCCTTCTGTTTCCTGAGGGATACTGCCATGTGGGGTGATATACAGCAAAATACTACCCATCACAATTAAAGATCATGATCTTGGGGAAATCAAATAAATGAAGTGAGAAGTAATGAAATAATTTAACCCAATTTCAATAAACCAAACAAACAGGCCTAAACCAGAAATGAGAAAGAAGCTATAATTGTCCAACAATGAGGTAAAAATAGATAGTGCTTATCTGCATTTGTATCTACTCTGGACTATAGTAACAAACTATAATTTCTGTTTAATTTAGCTATCCCCAAATTACTCATCTCAAACACTATAGATATTTCTGATAAGTCCCAAAATGTCTTCAGAATGCACAAAATATTTCTAATCCTTCAAAATAGCCAAGCCCAGGTGATCAAGCTGGACTTCCTTAATTACCAACCAGAACAATCAACATCTATTCCTTTAATTTTTTTGGATAGTTGGTATATTCCAGAGTGGATTTAGCCCAGATGGTGAAATTAATCTTCTTCTCATCTCAAAGGAAGGAGAGCTTATCCATGGAAAGGACCATGACTATGCTAGGTCTCTTGGAGATGTAGAATCTTCGACTCAAACTTGTTGGTTTCTTTGAGAAATTACTTAGCTGTTAATCACAGAGCAATCACAAAGTAACTCATCAGATTAGTTGTTAGTAATCTTTTTATCGATTTGTTGAGTGTCCAAAATTATGCCTGTTGGTTTAATAATGCTACTGGGAAGGAATTTGCATGTTCTTTTGTTTTTATAAAGGAGTATTTTTTTGGAGGTAAATAATTTCTATACGTGGCTTTATTTTTTCCTGTGTATATGTGTAGCATATGGGTATATGTGTGTATGTATACTACACATAGAGTATAATTGTATTTATATGTGTGTATATGTATACATACATGTATATATGTATACACACTATTACTATCTCCATTATATTGTTGTTCAGTTGCTTTTGTTTGTGACCCCATTTGGGATCTTCTTGGCAAAGATATTGGAGTTATTTTCCATTTCCTTCTTCGGCTCATTTTACAAATGAGGAAACTGAGGCAAACAGGTTTAATGACTCACCCAGTCACACAGTTAAGTGTCCAAGAGCAGATCTGAATTTAGGATTATGAGTTTTCCTGACTCCAGGCCTGGTACACTATCCACTGTACCACCTAGATGCCCTTTCTATTATAGATAACACACACACACACACACACACACACACACACACACTTTTTTTCCTTTGAACATCACTTGCAATTCATTAGTATAGAGCAATGATCCTTAAATTTCTTTGATGCCTACTCTATCAGTAAGAAAATGTGCACAATCCAATATTTGTATATCTACTTATTTATAAATTATATGCATACAGTGCTTTGATAATAATTATGTATACAGAGAAAACTATACAAAATATAAGTTTTTTAAAGGATAAGTTATATATAAAGTAACATTTACTTTAAGATTCAATAGGGAATCACTGGAGTTTTTTGAGTAGGATAGAGACAGGGACAGGCCTGGACTTTAGAAAAATTACTTTGGTAGTTCTACTGCTACATAGGAGAAAAGAGAAAGGCCTGAGGTGTGGAATTCAGTCAGAATACTACTACAACAATCTGGGCTAAAAGCTATTAGAGTCCAAACTAGGGTTGGTGGGTTTGTGAGTTAAGAAAGGGCACATGTGGAATATATTGGTAAATCAAACTAAAATATTTGACAATTGTTTGGTTACGCTGTTCATCCATTAAAACTCACCCTAGACCACCAAAAACAAAGGAGGTGGGGCTCTTACTCATTTTATTGCTTCAGAGGTCAGGGCCTACCTTCAGAGGGGCACCCACCTGAGCCACAAAGTGATCTTGGGGAGAAGGGGTAGGTATGGGGCTGGTGGAGGTGTTGGTTGGAGAGGAAGAAGGGATTTCCCAATAATACCTTCACAGCCACTGTTGTACACATCCAGTTAATGGTTCTCATAATTACTTTGGAATGCCTATTTGAGAAGGGTGGAAAGGGGGCCTTACACAGAGGAAAGGAGAGTGGAATGAGTGAATATTGTAAGATAAGGGTAGCTGTGGTTATGTTAGAGATGAGCTTCCAAACTGGACATTACTGAGAGGGTGGGATGAAGCCAACCTTTCTATGATCTACTTGATTGATGACCCTCCATTTGAGGTCATGCCATGACCTCCTTGGGCTAAAAACCATGAAGGCCTCTGCCTCCACTTTAGATACAACTCACATGGAGAGTCCAAGTGGAGAAAGGTGATCTATCAATATCCACTGGTAGGTGGTTAAAGAGACTTGCCCAGGGTCACAAAGCCAGTCAGAAGGGATTCATCTTTCTTACTCTGAGGTCAGCTATCTAGCCACTTTGCCATGCTATCCCCCAAATATACTATAATTACTATATGGGTGTAAATAAAAGCAACACTGTCACATAATTAAGATTATACACAATGTCTAATCTTGTCTCCAAACAGTGATAATGAAACACTTTCACCTCTTTCATCAGGGAAGTAGGGGACTATGGTTGCAGAGGATTGCATATGTGATTAGTCATAATTACTCTTTGGTGGTTTTTGTCAAATAATGGTTCTTCATTTTTTCTTTACTTCTTTTTTTTATTCATTATCTTCTTATTATCTTCATTATCTTATTACCTTCATTATCTCATAATCTTTCTTTTCGTTCTCTATCCTCATACTTTGCTGAAATTTAAAAAAGCAATAATCATCATCTCACGTCATTCAAAGCAAAAACCCCCCTTTGTCACTTCTAACCACTTCTTGGACCCCTCCCTTCCTATGCTTTTCCTCCCACCCCCATGCAAAGTATCTCAGCATAGGACTTTGTATAGTTGGCAAGTCTAATAAATACTATTTGATATTTCTCCATCAACTCTCATATGAGGCTCTCAAAATGTTATTGTATAACACTTACTCAGAATTGACAATGTGAGAAATGTCACATAGAACTGAGAATTAGATTTGGCTGTTGCCCAGTGGGCTTACAAACACAAACTTTAATTCACTTAAGGATAACAACTGCCTAAAAAAGGATATTATAGTTTCTACTTAGTAGATAACACGATCAAGAATCACAGATTTTAAGTTATTTCCCAAGATCTCATTGCCAGAGAAGAGATATGAAGTACACACATTTAAGCTTGGTGCAGGGGATATTGACTGAAGTTTTGGCCATAGGACCAAAGTTCAAATCCTGACCATGCTCCTTACTGCTCATGTGATCTTGGTCAAGACAGTATAATGGCTCCAGGTCTCTTTTCCCCATCTGTAAATTGAGGGATGTGTCCATGGGTGTATGTGTCTAAGGTGAGTCCCAGACCTCAATCTATGCTCTACAATCTATGTGCCCTTATAGAAAGCACTATGCCATGTATCTAGCCATGCTAAATGAAGTACAGTGAAGTTTTAAATCCTCAGTCCAACTAGATAATCCCAGCCTGTTTTGAATAAGAGCTTTTACCTTTAAGCTAGCAATCATCCTACTGTATGATGCAAGATAATTTTCTAGATGCCCAAAGGAATCACCAGTTTGTTTACATGGTTTAATTGGGTCTCTGCAAGTCTATTCATTAAGAGTTTCACATGTTTCAAAATGACAAACCTAATGTAATGCAATACTTAAAAATAACTAATGTGGTACTTTGGAAATCACCCAAATCTTTCCTCAGAATACTTGTATCTTGCTTTGAATTTTTAGCAAAACACAAGGAGACTGTGTAAAAAATCAGTATCCAACATGGAAGTCACTTGGCCTTTGGCCTTTTCAGAGTTGGAGAAACATTGTCATGATTGTGCTTTGCTTGCCCTTTTCATATGTTTTGAGTGGGGTGCCAGTTCTAGTAAAAATATAGTCAAAGGAAGATAACAACCACAGACCAAACACAAGAAGCGTAACTTCCAGGAGGACGGGAGTGATTGATAGTGGGGCTGTTCTCTGTCTTGGTGAGATCACATTTGGAGCACTGTGTTCAATTCTGCTCATTAAAATTAATCAGTTTTGAATTGAAAGGGAAAATTATTATTCTAATTATTACAACCATTGTCATTATTGGGCTATTAACAAGAGGAGGCCAACTGGAGCAATGAAGTCCATGAAATATGAAGACGATGTGGTAGAACTAGGGCCATTTAAGCAGACGTAGAAAAGACTTGGGTGGGAACACGATAGTTGTCTTAAAGTTTGAAAAGTTGCCTGGGTGGCTTTCTGATAAGGCTGACATGAAGAATGGGGATAGATTTGTTCTATTTGTCCTCAGGAAACAGAAGGAAGAGAGACAAGTAGGAGTTACAAAGAGTTAAATGTAGGCTTGATGTCAAGAAAAATGTCCCAACAATTAAGAATTATTTCCAAATGGAATGGGCAGTCTCATAGGGTACAATGTTTCTCCTCCCTGGAGGTCTTCAAACAAAGATAAATACTTGGATGTCCTATAATGGGGATTGGGAGTGCGGGAAGGCACGGTAGGGAAGGAGTATGGATTATACTGACGTCCATTCAAAAACCAAAATTCAGTGATTGTTAAGATGACTCTCGGTTTCTATTCTTTCATTTGGGCTTTTTTTTTCTTTTAATTACTTTTGGAGGGAAGAATTACTCCTCAGAAAATGTTATGAATGACACTGGGTGTCAAAACACCAACACCATCTCTCTGAATGGCTGGGTCTCAAAGGATAGGATATCAAATGAATTGAGGAAGCACTTTTCATCCAGAGAAATGACTATAGAGGTTAGTCGCAGCAATGGAAAATTCAAAAGATTATTGTCCTGTTGGATCCAGGGTATTTTGGGGCAGGCAAAAAAGTCAAACAACTATGTAAATGAGGGAGAGGAAGAGAAAGAGAAACACAGAGAGAGAGGCAGAGAGAGAGAGAGAGAGAGAGAGAGAGAGAGAGAGAGAGAGAGAGAGAGAGATGAGGAGGAGGAGGAGGAGGAGGAAGAGGAAGAAGAAGAAGAAAAAGAAGAACAAGAAGAAGTGAGGGAGAGAGAGAAGGTTTAAGCTTTTCTTACAAATAATCTAGATTAAGGGAGGCTGGGGGAAAATAACTATTTGCCAATTATTGCTTAGAACTTGGTTTTAACAACAAAGTAACATGCCATGGAAACTTGGTTATTTAATACAGCACTTGACTACACAGAGGACTATTCAATGTGCTTCCCTTGCTAGGCTTGTCACAATGACTGACATTTTCTAATATTGAGCTGGAAATAATATGGATATTTAATACTGCAGAGTTTACATCAAGTAGAAGCAAAGCGCTATTGGTTATCAGCAATCTCCTTCTGATGGCATAAATCTATATAGACATAATTATTGTCAAATGATGAGGCCTGATTTTTCACATTATGGGATAAACAAATCTACAGAATATTCACCACATTTCATCTTGTGTGATTTGGGGTTAAATATTTTTTTTAAAAAGCCTCATAAAGCCAAATTCTTAAGTATTTCCTATGCTCCCCCACTTGAATTTTGACTAAAATTTACCTTTTAGATCTGTTATGCCACTCATGAATTTTTTACAATATCCATCTGTGCATTGCCATCTCTATTCTCCATGGCTCCACATTGTTTTGGCTAACTAACAGGCCCATATGTTGCCTTAATGTATCTCTGCACAATGTTTGTGCTTTAAAAAAAAAAAAACCACAGGGAAAAACCACAGGTCTAAATAAGCTATAAAGAGCATCCACATACAGTTAGACTGTCTTTACTGAGTCTGGAGACATTATGATTCTGCTGCGACAGGCAGCATTTGTCTTCATTTTGTCTGACTGTCCTCATGTGTTATTATTAGTGGCTGTCAGGCTGCTGCAGAAAAAAAAATAGCATCACTTGAATAGGAAGCTGAATGCATAAATGCAATACTACACATGGTGGCCGACAGTGGGAAGTCTGTTTGGAAAAAAAAAAAAAGCCTGAATGCAAACACCAGAAGAAGACCATTTACAAGTGAAAAATCCCCAATTTGCCAATTGGGGTGCTGAGTTGCTGGAGGAGTTGGTGGGAAGAATATATTTTTTTCTCTGAATAGGAAATGTAGGGCTAATTATTGATCAAAATTTAGCTGGCTCAGAATATCTTTTGAAAACATCTTTTCAACGTGTCAGCTTAGCTTTAATTGTAAGAAAACAAATATGTTAGAACATTTGCATCCAGTCCGGTGTTTCAGATAATGTTGATAAATACCTTGTATTTTTTAAGTTGTGTTGTGTGTGTTTTCTTAACTGTTCCAAAAAGTAACTTGCAAATACATTTTGCATTTAAAATACTTTCCCATAAGCTCTGCATAGAAATAATTCATTTGCTAGGTTTTTTTCCCCTGGCTATGGATTTCCATAGCCAGACATTCTTGGAGTCCTCTATACATTATTGTTAAACTCTTTCATTCGACTTCTCTCCATTTCAGGAATCGGCTTAGGTTTATTTTTTTGTTTTAATCATTAAATACTCTTTTCCAATAAAGGAATGCCATAAGCCCAGAAGAATTTGTTATACTCAGCCCCTTATCAGACAGGAACATTTTAATTATACAGACGGTAGAAGATTTTCTTCTAAAAATGTATTTATCTTTATCTTCCTATTGCCCTATCTGGAAAGATTATCTTCTCCTTTGGTCCAATTCACCTCACTAAGCTACAGTTTTCACCCAAAGCTTTTAAAACCTTTAGTGGTAGTAAACATGGGTTGTTTTTTTTCCCTCAGTAGCATAACTTGCACAATTTTTAAAAATATACAATAACAACAGTGGTTATAAAAATAACAATCATAACTTTCCCTTTCAGTCCAAAAGCACTATGAACAAAGCACTGTAAAAGAGGTACTAGATAGAAAAGTGAAACAACAAAAAGTATCTGCCCTCAGGGGGTCTAAATTCGACATAATGGCTCATCATTTAGCTCTTTCAAATCCACATGCATAGAGAACCTAATTGGAGCCTCTCAGTAGTGGTGAGAGATAGGTTTTGATGGTTTTGTTATCCCCATTTTACAGATAGGAAACTGAGGCCATGATTGTATGGCAATTATGTGCCAAAGGGGAGAATTTGAACCCAGGTCCAAATGAAGGAATATATGTGCTTTAACACCACATAAATGTTAGCTATTATTATCAGGAATACTTTTTCTACTAATAATAGCATTTTTATAGTGCCTACTATGTCCCAGGCACTGTGCAACATGCTTTACTACTCTCATTTGATCCTCACAATCTCCCTGGGAGGTGGATGCTATTATTATACCCATTAAATGGCATAATATAGAGTATTATTATTATGAGGAAACTGAGGCAAAGAGAATCTATGAGAATTGCCCAAAGTTATACAGCTAGTAAGTGTCTTAGGCCTCACTTCAGGTCCAGCACTCTATCCATGGCATCGCCTACTTGCCTATTAATTTTTTTTTGCTTTTTGGAGGGGGGGGCAATTGGGGTTAAGTGACTTGCCCAAGGTCACATGGCTAGTAAGTGTTAAGTGTCTGCAGCCGGATTTGAACTCAGGTCCTCCTGACTTCAGGACTTGTGCTCTATTTACTGTGCCACCTAGCCTCCCCAGTTCCTATTAATTATTATAACTTTTTATTAGCATTACTGACTGCAATTACCATCTCACAGTGCCCCTGATATGGCACCATACATCCTTCTTCACTGATAGAAATAAAATATCTTGAAATACCTGGTATTTTACTACTTTGGAGGGAAAAAAAAGTATATTTCAAAAGAGCTGCTTACTTCAAGGAACTATATTATAAAATGTCAACACACCAGTTATGATGTAGCAAAGAAACTACTTGTTATTTTCTTGTTCAAAACTCCACATGACTTTTGTCCAACTCTTTATTACCCCATTTGGGGTTTTCTTGGTAAAGATACTAGAGCAATTTGCCATCCTTCTATAGCTCATTTGGCAGATGAGGAAATTGAAGCAAACAGGGTTAAGTGACTTGCTATTAAGTGTCTGTGATTGGATTTGAACTCAGGTCTTCCTGACTCCAGGGCTGGCACTCTACCCACTACACCACCAAGCTGCCCCCCCCCAAAAACTACAACTCTACTTATTTTTACACTGGCAGATTCTCCCTCATTCCAAAGGCTTCAAATATGGGTCTAGTGGCTGCTTGCATGCCTGTTTTCTTTCTTTCCAATCAGGGTTAAGTGACTTATGCAGAGTCACACAGCTAAGTGTCAAATGTTTGTTTGGGTTTTTTTAATGCCTGTTTTCTGAGGTTCAGAACACACTCTAAGAGGCTCATTACTAGGCTAGCTATTTGGCAGCAGCTTTTTCATATTCTCTAATTCCTGAAAAATCACTAACAGGTTGCCATCTATGCCAATAGAAAGAATATCCATACCAACAAAACCGCATACATTTTAAATAATGAACTATACAGGAATCGGCTCCTTCACAAGATTCCATGTTTCCATTGGCCAGGTACCCCTTCTCACACTTTTGAATCCCAAAACTCTTAGAATGAAGTAGAGTCAATAATCACTGAGTTGTTTATTAAACAGTAATAGATTTTTAAAGGAGACCTATGTAGAGATGACTAATTTGCTCATTGCTGGAAAAGGTTTTGGCAATAAATTGCTATGAGAAGGGGAAAAAAAGGTACATTCACAGTACTGTGAAAGGGCAGAGATTTCAGAAACATAGAAGCATTTAAAATTCAAATAGGACTTCCCTAAGCATTTTATTTTCTAATTAAGAGCATTGTAACTGTGTGGAAACTTTTACATATTTTTTTATTTTTAAAAAATCATAAACTGATGCAAGTCAATAGAAAATTTCTTCTAGAAAAGTAGGATAGACAAGTGGTCTAAGGAAATATTTATAAAGACATTTGGCTATAGTAATATCTCTTTAAAAAAATAAATATCTGTCAATGATTGAAACAAATGCCTGTGTTTGAACATATTTCTACTAAGATTCTCTGGTTTGGTTATTTGTACTGTCACTGTTAGGTTACTCAAATTATTTTTATGGAGAATACATGTAGAAACTACCTATATCTATCAATTTTTTGTTTATGATAATTTTTATTATTAAAGGGAAATTATTCAACTTGAGGGGGCTATTTGGGCCCCCTTTAAACCTTCTTCCCTTTGATGATTTTTTTTAGGTATTTCATTGGTCATCAATGCTAGAAAGAGAAGAGAGGCTGCTAGTGGCCCAGTGACAATAGTCTAGAAACCTTGATTCAAATCCAGTGTTAGGCAATTAGTAGCTGTGTGACCCTGAGCAAATCATTTACCTTCTTTCTGCCTCAATTTCCACATCTGTAAAACAGAGATTATTCTAATAGCACCTATTTCCCAGAGTTGTTTTGATGATAAAGGCACATTGCAAACTTTAAATCCTTTATAAATACTAGCTATTATTATAAACAAGTGAAGAAAGGGTGACAAACAGATTGAATTATTTTGTAACTTGTTTGAAGTCCCAATTTTAAAAAATGGTCTGGTTGTGGAAGGTGGCAAAACTATTGGCTGCCATGGAGTTTGGGGCTGCCTGTGAATATAATTTTTCTATGTAGTGCTACTTCTATGCTGAGTTTCAACAAAGCAATTGGTGTTAATTCTACAGATCAATATTTTTATATTCTATGATCTTTGAATCTCAAAAATGGAAGGTTCTTCCAAGTTCATGTAGTCCAAATCCCACTTGAAGAATTAATTTCCTCTATAACACCCCAAATTGATTATCTAGACTTAACTGGAAGAGTCAGTAATGGAGAACTGTCTCCTGGGGCAACTTGTTCCACTTTTGGACAGCTCCAAAGAAGCTGGAAGTTTTTTCTTTTTCTTTTCTTTTTTTTTTTGGTTTTTTACTTTCCCTACTACTGAGCCAAAATCTGCCTCTAACTTCTAACCATTGTCTCCCTTTGGGGCAAAGAAAAAGTCCAATCCTTCTTCCACATGACAACCTTTCAAATATTTGAAGACAGTAATCATGTACTGCCAACATTTTCTTTCCTTCAGGTTAAACATACTTACTTCCTTCGACCAATCCTCAATGGCATGGTTTTGAGTCTCTTCACTATTCTGATCTAACTCTTCTGGACTCACTCCAGTTTGTCAGTGTTCTTTCTAAAATTTAGGTCATAGAACTGGACCCAATCCCCCAGATGTGGTCAAACCGGTGCAGAGTGCAGTGGGATTATCACCTGCCATTCTAAGGTGGTCAACAAACCATCTGAAGAGTTAAGAAAAAAAAAGACTGTGGATTTCACTATAACATCTCTTGATAGCAAGGTTTTAAAATCTTTCAAGATACTTATTTAATTGTTGGTGAAAATGTTTTTTTGGCAAATGACCCAAATATAATTTTAAAATTTTAAATTTTTAGCCCCTCGCATATATCCTTTTTAAAATCTCAAATCCTCACTGTTTTCTGGCAAAGGACCAGATTTTTTTAAAGTTTGCTTTGTAATTATAGGATTAAATAAATAAAAGTGAATCATACGACCTCATGATAAATTTTAGACTGAGTTATCCTGGATAGCGTAAAATGCAGTTTCACATTTTAGAATAAAATAAGACAAAAAACAATGAATATTAAAAGTTTTCTCATGTAATTAGGAAAAAATAAAATATTTAGAAACACAAAAAGAATATAATAAGGCTCAATGAAATGACAACGAATTACTGTGAATTCATTTTTGGGATTCTTGCAGTGGCTACTTGAATTTTCAAGATGGCAACAGAAACTATGGCATAATATTGTTAATCATTGGAAAAAGTACTAGTCAAACATTTCTTCTTTCAAATGTAACTAGAAAATAATGGCACTTTGGGTATATATGCTACACTATGTTCTAATTCCAAAAACAGTTATCCAAGAAATATGCAGAGTCACAATCTAGGTGCCACCTTTACCCTTCACTCTCCCATACCTCTCCCAAGCCAATCTAGTGCCAAGTGCTGTCATTTCTAACTTCCTAACATCTTTCATAAATGCCTCCTTCTTTTCTCTGTCATCCATCCTAAGACAGACCCTCATCACCTCACACCTGGACTATCTGGTATCTTTGTCCATTCCTATTCCAATGTGTCTTCCACTCAGTTGTCAAAGTGATCTTTCTAAAGTACAAGACTGATCATATCACCCCATCCCCACCACCCATCCACCCACTCCTATGTAATCAACTCCAGTGATTGGATCCAGTTGCTTCCAACATAGAACAAAATCCTCTCTTTGGCTTTCAGAGCCAAAGCCTTTTATAACTGACTCTCCCTACCTTTTAAATCTTACTTCCCTCTATGTCCTCCACAATCAGTGATACTTTTTTTTTTATATTCCTCACACACAAACTCTGCCTCCCAACTCTTAGCATTTTCACTTGGCTGTCCTCCATGCCTGGAATTCTCTCCCTCCCACATCTTGATTTTCCTCAATTCTTTAAAATTCCTTCTTCAAGATGCCTTTCTGAGACTCCTTTAATGCTAGTGCCTTGAGATTTACTCTGTAAATATTGTGTTGGTATCTTGCCTCCCTCATCATGCTGTGAATTCCTCAAGAGTAGAAACTTTTATTTTCAGCCTTTCCTTATAAACTCATTGCTTGGCACAGTGCTCTGCACATAGTAGGTGTTTACTAAATTCTTGACTTGAAAGAGTAGATTCAATTTAGATGTTGTTACTGAGTTAATAATATATGCTATGTAATTCAATATCTATAAGGTACTATTCGAGGGTAGGACTAGCACTCTAATGAAAGATTTGCAACATTAATTAGGTTTTTGCTTTATAGGGGGTGTGGAACATGGTATGGTAGAAATAGCATTAGATTTGAACTCACTATTGATGAGACTTTTGGTGAGTCACTTAAATGTTTCTAAGCCTCCATTTCCTTGTTTATAAAATGAGAAAAATAATATTGGTACCACCTACTTGATAGGGTGGTTCATTAGGTTCAAATAAGATAGAACCATCATCTATAAATATAAATTATTATTGTTAATACATATTTGGGGGAGATGGGGTTTGGTCTTAGCATATCATAACTGTGGATAGAAGAGTTGTCATGTGACAAGGACACAGGGGTTGTAGGAGGCTTGGTGAGTCAAGTTTAGTGAGTCAACAGTGTGACGAAGTAGCCAAAAAGACAAGTCAATCTTAGGCTTGATGAATTGGGGCATAGTGTTAATAATGAGGAAAGATATCATGTCGTTGTCCTCTGCTCTAGTCAGACCACATCTAAGTATTGTGCTCCCTCATAGTTGTTATTTTTTATGAAAGACATGGAGGCAAGTGAATAGGAGAAGAGGGAACTCAAAATTATTCCATTCTCTCTTAGATGGAAGGAGTTTTAAGTGTTCAGCTTGGGAAAAAAAAGAAGACTGGTCTGGGAAGTGAGGGAAGGAGGGAAGATAATAGCAAATTTCTGAAGAACTGTCACTAGGAGGAAAGATTAAACTTTTCTTGACCACCCTTCTCCAAGAGTACAGAACTGAGAATAATAGAAAGAAGGAGAAAAAAAGAGGGAAACCCCCCTACAAGTACTGTGCTTATTCCTAATAAGAGAGTTGTACAAAATTTGAACCAGTTGTCTCAATCAGGTTCTCTCTCACTAGAAATCTTTAAGCTTAGGCTAGACCATTTGTTTGAAATGTAGAGAAATTCAACTTTCTGGTGCAATTTGGAATAGATGATCTTTGTGGAAGGTCCCTTCTAATTTGAAGATTCTCTGATTCTATAGTTAAGCTGTGCAACAATGATTTCTGTTTCAAAGGGGATTAAAATAAATTTTAGCCTGATAATTGATTTCTCATGAGAATCTTGTTCGTGAGGACTTTGGGGGCACATGCGTGTCTTCATTTTTTTCTAGTCCATCCTGGTCCTTCATAGGGTGTGGTAAGACAAAGGACAGCTTTGTGCTGCTTCTTTGCTTTTTATTCTCATTTTTTTAAATTCTGAACTTAAAACATTAAATCAATGGGGCATTTCTATTCACATAGTGGAGGAAAAAGGATTATATGTGGCAACAGATTTCTGTTATGTGCAGCATGCTTTTCTTTCCAAATATATAATAAATTCAACATGCAACTTCTAAAGACGTCCTAATTGTATCTGATTCTTTCTGGCTTTCCTTTTGTTCTCTTTTTCACAATAAAAAAATTCTCCAATGACTGTCTTTTTTATTTTTATTTGCATATTCATTCATTCATTTGTTTGTTTGTTTGCTATTCTTTCCATAACAACCATTACCCTGCCCTCTTCATAGGCAAAAGAAAAATGAAATCCCTAAAGTACAGCTTTTTAAACTTAAAATTCTATTTTAGACACTTGTATCCACCAATTAAGATTAACAGACCTCTTCACTATGGCTTAATTAAGTGGAGAATAAGCTCTGGATTGAATTTTTTCATAATGACCTGCGGACACTTGCTAGAATGTATAATGGGTTTATTTTGTGTCCTGCCCACAGCATCTCTTCTATGAGGAATAATACTTCGGTGGTACAGTAAGCAAGCAAAATCTAACACTGTCAGAATTCTTATAATTTATTAGGTATGCAAAAGGAATTTTCCCCCATAGAACTTGCAGGGAAACACAGTAAAGAGAATACAATATTTCCTTTTCAATAGAGTAGGACAAATACACCTTCAGAAGAATACAGACCCCTGAATCTCTCTCATCTTCAATCTCTCCTTCTTTACTAGTTCTGTCCCTGCTGCATAACACATTCTATCTCCAAAAATCCTGTTCTCAGTCTGTTCATCCCTTAAAACTATTTGCCCCATATCTATGCTCTCCTTTTCTTCTAAACTCTTAGAAAAGAGTCATCCACACAGTTCACTTTTCTCATCATCCATGTATTTCTCAATCCCTAGCAAAGTGCCTTTAGGCTCCTACTATGGAAACCACCTCTCCAAGGTCATACATTCCAAATCCAAATGCAGAGTCCTGTGAAATTATGATTCCCTTCTTTTGTCATATCCCATCATCCTTGAACTTTCAGTGGCAATTTACACTGTTGATCAGTGGCTCAATAGTGGATACTCTGGATACCTTCTCTGTCCTTGGCTTCCATGCTCTCATCTTGTGACATTTTTACCTGGGTGGATTATGCTGTCATTGATAGAAATAGAGAAATTGATGAGGGAGGTCAAGATTTATTTTTTTGGGGGGAAGGATAGATTGAATAATTCCATTTTAGATATTTTTCTATAGAGATGAAAATGGGAAAATTTTCTGTAGATAGCTGGGGATACTGGATGGGATCATGCTAACATATTTGTTTGAGTGATAGATTTAGAGATTTAGAGTGAAGTCACTTAGGAGGACAGTTGAAGGATTCTAGACTAGATGAGAAGGAGTGAATGTTGAGAAAATTGAATAGAGAGCCAAAGGCTGAGCCTGAAGGCAAGGTAGGAGTAGGGAATGAAATAATAAATAAAACACAAAAAGAATATAGTCATAGATGAGGACTAAGAAGTATTGGAAGATCAAGTAGAAGAGTATTTTGAGGTACAGAAACAGAAATCATCCCTATGGTGAGCCACTCATTTTATATGTGGGGAAACTGATGATCAGAGATAACTGATTTGCTGGAAGATGTAGTGGAGAGAGCACTGGACTTGTAAAACACTTTGCAAATATTAAAGTAATACATAAATGCTAGTTTTATCATCATAATAATTCTTCTTAGCCAAAAGTCAAAAGTCCAGCCAGGGTAGGTCAGAGCTAAGAAATGGAGTCATAGAATCATAGAATCACAGAGATGGAAGAAGCTAAGTGATTTGTCCAGTGTCACACAACAAGTCAGTGTCTTGGGCAGAATTCAAACTCAGGTCTTCCAGACTCAAAATAAAGAACCCTTGCCCCAAAATTACTGGACTGCATCTAAACAAGGAACCTAGAGACCAGGACTTTCATCCTAGTGGAAGAAGATTTGGATCCTTTGAAGTCCATTATGTAGCCAAACAAAAATTCCTACTACATATAATATATCTGACAACTGGTCACCTAGCCCAAAGGTGACCCATTTCAATTTTTTGGCCTGAAAATACTAAGAGTCTAATAAATGCTTATTAATTGATTGAAGAATTCTACTAGGAATTTTTTTTCCTGACACTAAACCTAAGCTTGTCTCTGTAATTTCTAGCCATTGTTCCCGAGCTCCAACCTCTAGGCCAAAAGGAACAAGTCTAGCCCTCCTTGCCTATGACAATTCTATAAAAAATAGATGACACCTATCACATACCCCACCATGTCTTCCCTCTTTCAAGCTTAAAATATTCACTTCCATCAACTTGGTTCCCATAGGGCATGACCTTGTGGTAGGTTAACATCCTGCTAGCTCTCTTCCAGTTTTCAATGATTTTCTTAAAATAAAGGCCCCAAACTGAACACAATACTCTAGATTCTGTCTGACTAGGCAAGATTTTACCTTTGCTTTTACAATCTTGTCCTGGATACTCTGCTTCTTTTAATATAATCTAAGATGCCATCAGCATTAGATAATTTATATTTGGATACATGATGCAATTAGGAATCTCTATAGTTCAGAGCAGATGGATAGTGTACAGTGCAGTGAATAGTGTACTGGGTTTGGAGTCAGGAATATTCATCTTTCTGAGTACAAATCTGGTCTCAGATACTTACTAGCCGTGACCCTGGACAAGTCACTTTTATTTGCCTCAGTTCCTCATCTGTAAAATGAGCTAGAGAAAGAAATGGCAAATCCCTCTAATATTTTTGTCAAGAAAATTCCAAATGGGATCATGAAGAGTTGGATATGACTGAAAAATGACTAAACAAAAAACTGAACATAGTTCATTGACCCAAGGAATGACATGAAAAGAACATAGTTTAAGGAATCCCATTTTTCCTCAGAAATATCTAGGTTATATTGAAGAAGATATTAAAGGAAAAGACAGAAAGGTACACAATGAAGTTCTGAAAAAAGATGATAGTTAATGAAATTTAGAGGAAGGGGCCAGTATAAGGCATTGTGGTAGAAAAATGGTTTTTGTTTTCCTTGTATTAAATGCTATTAGGTATATACCAAAATATTCATAGTATAACTATAGTAGCAAAGAACTGGAACTTTTATAATAGTAAAGAGCTAGAAACAAACTGATTAATGGGAGAGCTGCTAAAAAAGAATGTCATAGAATACTACTGTACCTTGAGAAACAAAGAATATGAAGACTTCAGAGAAGCATGAGAATACTTTTGTGAATTAATTGACAGTGAAGGAAGTAGGACCAAGAAAACAATATACATAATGTCAATAAGGTAAGAGGTAAGAACATTAAAAAATACCAAAAACTGAGCACTGTTATTATAATTAGCAAGCCTGGTCCCAAAGGAAAAGGTGAAGAAACAGACCTCACTTCTTTGCAGAGGTAAATAGGAGAAAAACACTATATATTTTTTGCTTCTCTTTCTTTAAATTCATTCATTTTTCTTTTTTCATCTTTCCTTTTTTCCTCCTCTTCCCTCCTTTCTTCCTTTCCTTCCTTCCTCCTTCCCTTCTTCCTTCCTTCCTTCCTTTCTTCCTTCCTTCCTTTTCTTTTTTTCTCTCTTTCCATGGGGTGGTTCACTTGTAAGAGGAAGGGGAGAGACACATTTAATGGCAATGCAAATGTTACTAGGCCTTAGCACAGTGCCAATAATGCCACAGTAGGTATTTAATAAATGTTAATTGATGAATTGGTTGATTGGTGTAAAAGCAAAAAGCTAAAAGACTTGAACAATATAATCACTCATTGTACTTGCTAGAATTGTTTTTCACATTCTGAGCTGAATGGTTTAGAGAATGCATAGTCTATAAGGAAAAAAAAGAGTCTTAAAAGTTTTTGATCTATGTGTAGTTATCGTCCTTTTAATAGAGGTCAAAGGTTTTGATTTTTTCCTTTTTAATCAGAATGCTTGGCTTCCATCAAACCTGGACATAGGGGTTAGGTTGGGTACAGGTCTTTGGAATAATGAGAGATACCTGCCTGATGATAAAATCTCCCTCATACATTTAATAGAAGAGATGATTTCTAGAAAGGCTCCACTTACAGATATCATCAAGATGAATTTAATCTAGTGGATTAAGTGAAGGAGGGTCAGAATCCCTTAAATATAGCTTTAAGACTGGTTCTATGGTCTGTTCATACCTCAGGCACTGGTATCTGCTCTTATTCCCTTTGGTTGCAAATAAATCTGTTGATGGGATTGAGGTATTTCAAATAACTGCTAGAAAAATCTCAGATATTGGAGTCACCTTTTCCAAATAAGAGATGATTGGAGTACTTAACCAATTAATTCTTATGAAATGTACCAGCTAGTTCCACAACTTTTATGGACAAAGGGTAATGCTTTCTCAAGAGGAATTATTTTACTTTTGAGTCCATAAGTACCTTTTACTATATTTTTTTTCCTCATTCTAGATCATGTAATGTCTCTTCTCTACAGAAATTTGAAAAGGTCTCAGATATAATAGAGTATTTGATTTAGGCTCTCCCAGGTAGGACTTCTCTAAAAGAAGCTTAAGGTAAATTAGTGTTAATAATGAAGAGTCTGGAAGTGATTCATTGGACAGAGATTGTGGCTTATTTGTTTATTTTGTATTTTTCTATCTTTTTTGAAGTAGTCATTCGGATAACTGATTGAGAATAGTAAGTGAAAAGTGCTTATCTAGCACATAAGCATTACAAGACCTAAATTATAATAACCTATAAATGATTGAGAAGCCCAGAATTTAGGGGCTAAAATTTAAACTATTCACTATTAAATTTTTAGGGCCTTGAAGAGGTCCCTTATTTATTACTTGACCTCAGTTTAACCTAACTGGAGAAAGAAGTGGGTAAAACCATTTGTTATTTCTTTACAAATATATCATGGGCACCTATTCTATATCATGGTGACATGATAAATAGAATAAGAAAATTTTTTTAAAAATGTGTGTGTGTGTGTGTGTGTGTGTGTGTGTGTGTGTGTGTGTGTGTGCTTGTGTGGCCATGGAGAAGTAGATCAAGCAATATAGACTAATAATAGTAGCATATTTAGTAATTTACATTATTATCTCATTGATCATCACAAATTCTTATATTTTCTTATCTGATCCTCACAAATTCTTGTGAAATCAATGCTATTATAATCCCCATTTTACAGATGAAGAAACTGAGGGTGAGATAAGCTAAGTGAATTTGCCAGGGTCATATAGTTAATCAATGTCTTAAGCAGGATTCAGACTCAAGTCTTCAAAGGATTCCAAATCCAATACTCCATCCACTACATTATCTGACTACCTCCAGATTTCAGATCTGGAGGCCAGATTTTTAATATATGTTCTGGCACTAATTATGCTGCTGTCATCAAGTTTCTTTATCATGGAACTAGAAGATCTCTACTAAGGTCATTTTGTGTTTTAACACTCTGAGGTTTTGTTTTTTTTTATTTTCAATCCTCTTTGTAGTTTAATTGTTTTTCTTTTATTTTTTTCTCATATCTCACTTTGTTTTTACTTGGTGGGAATTGATCTAATCCAATGTTTCCACTTCTTCTGTTGACAATATTTTCATCTCTCTATGTACCTTCTCCATCTATGTACCTTCTCCATAAATAAAAGATGGGCATATTGTGAATTAACACTGCTGTATCCAAATAGACATCCATATCGTTATGTCTCTATTGCTTGTATCAGACAGACACATCATGTGTTTCAACTGCAACCTGAAAAAGAAGATTGCAGATTGTAGAATCGTGGCCATAGGGCTAGAAGGGTCTCAGAGATAATATAGTTAAATCATCATTTTACAAATGCTCCCACTTAAAAAAAAGACACATGCATTAAAATAAGCGAATGAATGCAGAGGGGGGCTAGGAATGTAACTTGTTCATAAGATCAAAACTTCTAAATTCCAGACAATAGCCTGTCAAGAACAATGGAAGGAAATGCCACTGAAGACAGAAAATCTCATTATTATCATCTCATAGACTTTCAGTTTTCTATGGATTCAGTGTAGCTGTCGATCCTCATACTCTGCCCAAATGTATGGAATATTTTCTAAGTCCTCTGTATCTATATAGGATTAGAGACAACCACATAACTGGGAGCAGAATTTAGATAAGAGAAAAGGAAAGCCTCATATTTTAACAATTTGAAGTAATTCCAGGAGGGCAGACAGAGGAGTAACATTTTCTATCATCTCCATCAACGGAAGCTGCCTCTGGCTGGGAACAATCTGTTTCCGTGGCTTATGGTACTTACAAGAGAACTCCCTTAGCACAGAATGCTCACACTGGCAAGGCCTGGGCTGCCAGTTCTGATGCATTTTAAAGCTGTTACTTCCATATCCCTGGCTACTGATGCCACAGCACGTTCTGAGATGATGAGCTAAAAGGGCTCACTCTGGGACTTTACATTCAAAGACAAGAAAATCAATATCTATCTCCAAAAGACATATCTGAAGATGCTAGAGTTGCTAAATACTACCAGTGCCTCCAAAGCAACATAGTCTTGATGGGAGAGCCATGGAACAGGTGGAAACAGGGCCATGCCCTCAAGTTGCTTCTACAGACCTGTGTACTCAGAAAGAGATAGAAGAAACAACATGAACAGAGAATGGATTATTTTTTTCTGTTTGTGAATTTTTCCAAGCAATCAAGAACAGCAACAAAACACATCTGAGTTTACAAATAGGGAAAGATGACATTTAGTACATTAGACAAAAAAAGTCTCAATCCTTAAATGCTCCTCTGCTTTAGGATAGTTAACTGACCAACCAGGAGACAACAAGAGAAACAGAGAGAAGAGCTTGTTTGACTCCAATATGTCTTTTTAAGCATACTGCTGCTCCAATTACTTTTGTTTAATCCTTTTTAAATTCATCTCTTCATAGATGCTATAACAATGTATCTCAGTCCTGATAATTTACTCATCTCAAACCAGCAACATATGCACCAAAAGCAAAAGCATATTCCTACATCCATTCGAAAATTATTTGCTGAGTACCTACCATGTTGTCTCAAGGGACCACAACAGATACTGTGTGTGTGTGTGTGTGTGTGTGTGTGTGTGTGTACAGCTTAGTTCAAATTAGTAATAAAGACTTCTCTCTTCATTCCTTAGAACCATTAGACATAAGTAGTCACTTGGCCAGGCTCAGTGTATCCCACAGAGCACTATGGGACTCAGCCTTTGGAAGAAAGTATGCCATTCGTAGCAGAGATCTCCAAATCTGTAGCCTAGTCACTCATTAAGAGAAGCTTCAGTTCCTGCTCTGGGAGTTAAAGGCTATGGGGAAGGTACTAAAGCTAAAGTTAATACCATCTTCTCTATTATCTAACAGGGAAATGGGAAAACATTTGGAAAGTCCAGCTTGAACCCTGGCTTCTCAGTCCAAAGGAAACCACTGAAGAGAAGGTGCCAGGGCTGGCGCTGAGGCCACTCTTATTATAAGAAGAAACAAAAGTATCCGCTTTTTCCTTTAAAAAAGGAAAGAAAGAACAGCCCAAAGCTAGGTGGGATATAATGTTGCACAGAACAAGGAATGATCACTTCCCTCAAGGAGCTTACAATATAATCTGGGAGAGGAGAGGAGATGTGGAACAAATACCACAATAATATTTGGCTAAAACAATCCCAGGAAAGACAAATGTATACTTCCTAGAGAAAAGTAAATAATAAATAAAGTCCTGGGCCTGGAGGAAGGAAGCCCCAATTTCAAATCTGACCTCAGACACTTAGTAACTGTGTGACCCTGACAAGTCCCTTAATCTCTGTTTGCCTCAATTTCTTCAACCATAAAATGGGGATAATAGTAGTGTTGCTCTAAGTATCAAATGAAATAATATCTTCAAAGTGTTGAGCACAGTGTCTGGCACCTAGTAGGTGCTGAATGAATGCTTATTCCCTTCCCATATGAGCAATATTATACATCAAGGGATATAATTATATAGGAGTTATACAGGAATTCAGGGAGGGAGAGATTGTGTTCATTCAAGGGAACCGCAAAAGATTTCATAGAAGAGGCAGAAGTGAGTCTTGAAGGAGGGGTAGGATTTCGATAGGTGAAGATAGGGAAGGAAGGATAAGAAGAAAGAAGACATTCCTGGTGTAAAAGCTGTCAAGAGTCCAGGCATGGAGGTGGGAAATCACAGTGCATGCTGAGAAAACAGTCCAGAATGGCTGGAACAGAGAAAGTACTAGAAGGACAGATTAGTGACAGATTATGGAGAGCAATGAATGCCAAGCTCAGGAATTTGTATTTTATTTAGTAGAAAACGGGAACATCTGATGCATTTTGATCAGGGGAACAAAATGATCATAGCAGTTATATAGGAAAGATGAATCTTATGCCAGTGTATAGGAAGGACTAGAGAGAATGGAGCATGGGCAAATTCTTAGAAGGATCATACAATCAGAAATTAAAAGTTAGAAAGGACTTTAGAAGTCACTAAGTCCAATACTTTCATTTTACAGGTGAGGAAAATGAGGCGCAAAAGGTTGACTTGCCTAGGGTTACATAGCTAGTAAATTTCTAAGAAATTTGAACTCATCTCTTCCAGACTTCAAATTTAGTGTCTTATTCACTAAAGCATGCTACCATTTAAGTCTAGCACTATAGTTTAGACATAAGGTCATAAGGACCTGACCTAGGAGTATGTCAGTATGAAAAGAACCCATCAAATAAAGATGAAAGTGTAAGCAAAGCAAAGCACAAATCTAAATTAGAATACCACATTCACCACATTTCAAGGGCAAACAGAAAAAAAGATCCTGAGCTCAGTTACATTTGGAGTACTTTTGTGCCACAGAAAGAACTACAAGAGTCTTATTTATTAATTTTAATAGCTTTGTGACTGTAGTACAGAAACAGTTTAATGAAATAAACTCATAAATACTCAGAAAACATTTTTATTTGTACAGCATTTGAGGGTGGGGGAATGGTTTAGGACTGCTAATTCTAGGGTAGCAAAAAATGAGTGCCTTGTTGATCTCCCTTTTACATCTAAAGGAAGGTGGGAAATTGTATGGCTCCTTCTTTTAGTAGAATCCCTAAAGGATTTCATAAAGCAAGACATAAAAGGCAGTGAGGGATTGCTCTTCTATCATAATCACATAAAGTTTTCCTTCCTGAAGTTCAGTCAATACTCTAATGCTTTAAGTAATTTGTGATCTTATCAACATCAGTGTTGTCTCTATAAATGTAGACTGCAGTCCAATCACAGCAGTCTATCTTGTATGATTTTAGTTCATGTCATCCTATAAGGTCACTGCAGCAGTTCCAACTAACATACTGAAAGAATTTCTAGACAACCCAAGGATACCAATGAAGCATTCAGGCTGTCCATGGATATCCCTTGCCCTCACCACACAGAGGACTCAACTGTTTTGATTGTATCATTTTTTGATAACATCTATTATACTTGTTGAATCTAAAGTCCAGCTATCGATGTACATACACAATTGCATGGGGAGTGGCTGACGTGGGATGTCTGGACCTATGATATCATTGCTGTGGGTAGTCACTGGTGAGGACCTTCACCCTAGCAATGCAGAACTACATTTGTTCTGCAGCTCACTGTCTTAAAGAGTTGCTCAGAACATCTAGAGGTTATTTGACTTGTCCAGAATATGAGTCATTCATTATGTGTCAGGGAAGTGATTTGAACCTAGGATATATTGACTCTGAGGCCAACTCTCTATCCACCACTTCACATTGCCCCCTTCTATATAAATAAACATTTAATTTTTTTAATACTTAAAAAGATATTTCCTTCCCCAAAGCACAAAGGAACATTTGAATTCACTAAACATGATCCACTATGAGCTTAATGTTAAGATAGCAATTAAATGATGAAATAATGCCCTTTATATTGACCATTTAACATTCTTCCAATGTGATCACCTGATAATTGTTGCTGTTTTTTGATATATTTTTTAGGGTGGTGGCAGAATTTATTTGGTTTTAGTGGAAAGTCACAAGGCAACACAATGCAACTCACAAACAACCGGAAAACATTTTCTATTGCAATATATGATGACCTCTAATTCTACAGAAAAATGTTGTAATTATTCTTGCCTTCAGCTATGGTCATTCACCTCAGTGTCTGGTGTGATTGAGAAAGAAGGACAGGACATCTGGTACAATGCCCAGTGCACTGTTGGCACTCCACAAGTGTTATTATTAACAGTAATAAGAACATAGACAACATTTATAATCAAAGAAAATGAGAGTAGATCAGTGTTCTGGTTTAATAAGATAATTGAAAATTACCTCATGCAAGGTGTTCGATGACCAATAAATGTTTGGATGCTGGCCAATGGCCTCTGGATACACAGGCATTTGACTATAAAAAGAATGACTCGCTGGCTCCCAGAAAGGAGAACAGAAGAAAAGGACATTTTTTTTTAAGCTGTGTAAAGACATCAAGGACAAAAACAGGTTGGAAAATTGGAGAGAAGACAAGGTCAAAGGAAGTAATTGATATGACAATTTGACCAGCCTTAAAGCATCCTGTACCTGTGGATTGACTCCACCAAGATATAATTGTATCAGGAAACTAGATGCTATTAGAAGAGATGGTAAGATAAGAAAGAGACACCCAGAGAGCAGACTCAAACATAACAAAAACTACTTATGTAAAGCTTCAGTATTTTCAAAACACCTTTCCACCATTATTTCTAAGATAGATAGCTAAAGGCAAAGTTATCCTGATTTTACAAACAGGGAAACTGAGGCTCAGAAAAGTTAAATGACTCTTTCATAGTCACAAAATTAAATAAGTATTGGATCCAGGATTTGAACCCATGGTGTTTTGACAGGAGGACCCAAACACTGCTTGATATATGGCCCTGTGTCTCTATCAGGAAGGGTGATCATTTCAGCCCTGCTCTTTTGTATGTGGACAAAGATAGGCACAGAGAAGCCACAGTATCACATAGGAAAACAATATTCAAGTTTGGGAGAAAACTCAGGTGTGAGACAGCCTGTTGAAATGGAAAAAGAGAGGCAGGAGTATTGGGCTCTAATCCCAGGTTTGTTCCTAACCAGATCTGTGACTTGGGCTGTTACCTATTTGAGTCTCATTTTCCTCATAGAAAATGAGAAGGTTGAATTATATGATCTTCAAGGTCCCTTCCAGCTAAGACTCAGATTTTAGTCAGAAAGTGAGTCACACCATATATATGATGTTTTCAATTACTGTTTTCCTATTAAATGGATCTGTTCAGAACTGTTCTTTATTCTGTTAAATAAACAACAAGTGTAATGTGGTGAATTAATGTTGCTGCAGAAACCTCAACCTTGGCATTTCCTACTTTCTCTGTGCTTGGGTACTCAACCTTAACAGAGGAGGTAGTAATGCTTTAATATAATTAAGTATTCATTTTCTAAGCTTAAAAGAAAGAAAGCTAAAAAGTATCTTTGCTGTATGTATGTGTGTGTGTTTATTTTTCCCACTCACGTTTGTAGGAATTTTCTTAAAATTTACAGTGAAATCAAGCATTAGACATGGTAGGCAAGTATTTCTTGAAAATACTCTGTAATGGATAGAAGTCATCATGAAGCAGTTAAAAAAAACAGCCTTGGAGTCAGCTATGGACTCAAGTCTAGTTTCAGACATATACTAGCTGTGAGAAGTGGTAAAGTCACTTAATCATTCATTGTTGCAGGCAACTCAAAGACTATAAATTCCTTACCCAGATTAAATTAGAGTTCCTTTGCCCCACATCCTTTGCCTTTCCTTCCCCCAAGGCAAGGAAAAGGAAAAAGTGCTCAAATTAAGGTGAGTGGATTATTGAGTAGCTTGTGAGACTAGGTAAGCAATTCCCTTTCCCAAGGCACCTAGGTAGTGTAGTGGATAGAGCATTGGATTTAGAATCAGGAAGACTAATCTTCCTGAGTCCAAATCTGGCCCCAGACACTAGCTGTGTGACTCTGAGTGAGTCATTTAACCCTGTTTGCCTTAGTTTCCTCATCTGGAAAATGAACTGGAGAAGGAAATGACAAACCACTCCAGTATCTTTCCCAAGAAAACCCCAGGTGGGGTCATGAAGATTCAAACACAACTGAACAACAGGGTAACCTTAGACAATATGTTTCACCACTACAGGTCTCAGTTTCATCATTTGTAAAAAGAGAGAGCCAGACTAAATGACCCCTGAAGTCACTTTCAACCTAAATCCAAGATACTACTTACCCTTTGTCTAGAAAGCAGATATTCTGATGGAGAAAAGAAGGTAAATAAATATGTACCAAATATATCATCCAATTAAGTTATTTTAGCATAAGAGAAAAAGAAGATTCAATTAGATGCCAGAGATAATTTGTAACCCATGAGCCAAATTTATGGGAGACCTTAACCTTGACTCCTTTTATGGTTTTAACCTTCTGAATTTCTGCAGGTGCTGAAATGGTCTGATTTGAATGGCCAGGACATTACTGAGCCCTTTGAACCTCATCCAGTGGAGTAATTCCAAAAGGTTCCAGTGTTTGTAGGCAAATTAGTGACTTCACAAGGTTTATGTTTACCCTAACAAGTCTTTAGGAGGGTTAGGTCCCTTCAAGTACTTTTATAGCAATTCTTAAACCTTGCCACTGGGGTCAGGAACAGAAATATCTGATTTGAAAACAAAATCAAAAAACAAAAACAATAACAACAACAAAACAAACTTCTCCTTCTTCAAAAAGACCCTAAACTGGTCTTTAGTAACTGTTGAAATATGGCATTTTGTGACTCTTTAAGCTATGGTATTTTATTCTGAGTAATGTTTTTAACCATGTATACCTCACCTTTATATATAGTTCAGTTTTACATAATGGTTTTCTCCTAACAACTCTGTGACCATCATTTTTATTTTAAAGCTATGGAAAAGGAGATTCAAGTCAAGTGACTTACCCATGGTCACACACTTAGTATGTAGCACAGGGAAGACACAAACTCACTTCTGATTCTAAGACTAAAACTCTTTACTCAGTCAAAGGCAAGATAGTGTAATGGAAAGTGAAGAGATAGCCTCTAGATGAAAGTTCTCAATCACTTTTCTAGGGGGCTCTTTCCAGATCCACCCTCATTTCATAAACTGTGCCAAAAGGACAAGAGCTGACTTTTCATTAAATTGGAATAAGCCAGGCTGCTGTGGCCCTTTCATTCACTGCTCCCAGATATCTAACTCATTTACTTATTGGCAACTATGACCTTTTACAAGGTGAAAATAAGTACCAGTGGGTTTATGATAAGGGTTATCATTTGAAGAGGAGGTTCAGAATCTAGTATACACTTTTCCCCCCAGGAGACAGTGCCATGAGTGAAAGCTAGACATCATGAACAACTAACACAATCAATCCACAATTAAGCACCTACAATGGCTTAGCATTGAGTTAAGTACTGGGGATTCAAAGACAAAAACAAATAACCCCCAACAGAGGTAATTCAATTTAATTCAACAAATTTTATACCTGTTAGACCTATTAAATGAAAAGTATTTCAACAGATATAAAAAAATGAAAAAAGACACAGAATCTCTGCCCTCAATGAGTTTCCATTCAGCAATTTATTATATACAGAATACTATCCTGGGTGCTGAGGGAGAAACAAAGGTAAATAAAACCTAGATCTCATTCTCCAGTTCATGTTCTAGAAGGAAAATAAGATATACTCATGAATCATGATGTTGATTATGCAAAATCAGAACAGGCTGCAAAGGCATGAGAGTGGTACAAACTGCTATGAGGTTTCTGAGGAGACAAAAGTCATTTCCAACTAGGGGAATTTGGAGAAAGCTTCCAAAAGAGGAGGCAGTTGAGGTGGGTTTTCAAGGATTTCAAAAAATCAAATGAGAAAAGAAGGCATTCTTGGCATAAGAAACATTTCAAGAGTATACTGATGGGAAGTATTACTCACTTTTTCTTTAGAATAAAGTCAAAGATTCTCAAAGTATGATAATTTGGGGGCCACTGGAGGTCTCCACCAACTCAAAGGATCCATGAAACACTTTTGGGGGGTTCTGTGTAGTTAAAACTATTTTCCTAATGCTGAAATGCTTTAATTTTAAATGTGATAAATATCAATAGATATAACCCACATACACAAAATTTCACTGGCATCCTTGGTAATTGTTAAGAGTACAAAGGGGTCCCAAGACCAACAATTTCAGATCTATTGACATGAAGTATATCAAGGGATGTAAGATGAAGCTACAAAGGTAGAAAGAAGAAGGGCTAAAGAGGGATTGGCATACCAAGGTAGGGAGGAGGAAATAATTGATGACTTTTTTTTTTGAAAAGTGAAATAACAAAATAGAATCCATACAGAAAGAAAAATAATCTGGCAGGGACATGATGGTTAGACTGAAGGTTGTCAAGGTTAGGGCAGGAAAACATGTGGACAAGTTGAAGAAAGGGCTTTCCAAATAGATCAAGAATAAATCTGTTAGTGAATCCTCTAATACTCTCTTATCTTTGAACATATACCACTTAATGCAGACCTTGAGAAGACTTCTGAGATTGAACTTATTAAAGGCTCTTAAAATAACAATTTTAAGAGGCTCCTATGAAAAAGCAAGATTTATGCAGAAGAGGGATTCTTAACTTTTTTTTTTTTGTATCATGAACCACATTAGTAGTCTGGACTATGGACCCCTTCTCAGAAAAGTATTTTTAAATGGGTAAGAAAAACACATAGGATTAGAAATGAAATCAATTGCACTGAAACATATTCCTCAAAATAAAAACAAAAATTATTGATGGGGAGCCCAAGTTAAGAAATCCTGATACATAAAGTAATGGATACCAGTGACTTTTTCAGTTAGGTATAACAATAACCTCCAAACTGTCTTCCATTTGTACAGTTCAATCTAGCCAAGCTCTAACTATACTTGTTTTCTATCAGGAAGTCCAAGGGAGAGCTGGCAGAGTCCCAAGTGTAGTACTCAAAAGAGAGGAAGGAAGAGACTGGGAGGAGGGGCCTTTGGCCTCTTTGAAAGCCTACAGAGTGGGTGGCTCTTCCTGGCTCAGCTTCAAATCCTCTTTGGCACAGCACCCTCTCTTCTACATGGGGAACAAGGGGCCGACTAGGAGCTTTTGGCCATGCATGCCCTTTGCAAAGAGGTTAGAGTATTTGTGTCCACTTGCAACCCCCTCAGAATCAAAATGCAAGTAATGCCCAGCTCCAGGAGAAATGCTCTAATCTAACCCTTCCCTAGCACCTCAATACGTATACAAGTAAAAATCTATTTATTCAAAGATAAATCCTTCAACTTTGACTAAAGACCAAGTACATAAATCAGAAAGGGAAAGGAGTAAACTACTAGATTCAAATATTTCTCCTCTCCATACCCTAGAGCTGGGATGGGGAACCTGTGGCCTTGAGGCCTCATGTGACCTTCTAGGTCCTTAAGTGTGGTCTTTTGACTGAGCTTAAGTTTCACCTAACAAATCTTTTTATTAAGCAGATTTGTTCTAAGAAGTTTGGATCCAGTCAAAGGGCCACACTTGAGGACCTAGAGGGTCACATATGGCTTTGAGAGGTTCCCTACCCCAGACCTAGAGAGTAAAAGCCCAATGACTGGCAAATATTGTAATCGTGTTGCATGTAAAAGCAAAACCAACCAGAAGCAGTCTAGATATCTCTGAGGAATTGGAACATTTTCCAAAAAGAAAATGGAAGAGTAAAGTCATTAATCACATGAATGCTCCTCTCTAGAAAAGCTTCAATCAAGAATACATTCCTAGCCTCTGTGCCCAGGTCCCAGTCAAGCGTCAAGACCAACCCTATTTTACAGCAATCTCTTTGTGAAGCATAAATATCACTGTACCTTTTCTTCTCTAATATTGGCAGTTACCCTCTTAATGAAGTTGAGAGTGGGAGGGCAGATTAGAAGTAGTGGTTTTCCTAAGGCCTTGAAGAAAAAGAAAACTACCCTGTAAGAGAAGGACTGGGATGAGACAAACTCTCTGGATGCCCACCATCATGACAAACAACATTTATGCTTTAATATCTTTTCTTCAGACCGTCTAGGAAGAGGTGCCATTGGGAGAAATGGGGAGCAGAGCAGAGGGAGAGATAAAATGAAGATTAAAATGGTGTCACTGTACATTTATGACCCTATAATTTTTTGATGGAGTCATTTAGCAAAGAGATCGAACACAAAACCTGCACAATTCCATAAAGATGACCAAACCTACATGCAAACTATGTGGCTTTATGTGAGCAGCATGGCTGACATAAGCTATTTACCATTTTATCAGTGATTGAATAATAGAAGCAGGTGTTCCTGCTGGTCTAAGCGGAATACACTCACTAAACATTTTCTAAATCTATCAGCTTCTTGTATCAGTGATGTATTGTACTATTGCATTTTTTTAGGTCTAAGTTATGAAAAAAAATGCACAAACCTGCTTCGCATGAACCACTGACGTCCACATTTTTGACTCGGTGTTTTTGAAACACTGATTTAGAGAAACAAACAAGTTTTCCATTTTATGCAAGAAACTGCCTTTACATTAGTTTAGAATGGGGGAAAACCCCACAATTTTCCAGTTAGCAAAGCAACTTTTGCAGTTCAAAGTAATCTTAAAATACACACATTTCTCTATAATAAAGCATATGTTTATGTAAATAGGAGACTACATTGTAGGACTGTAGAATATCATTGTATCATTGTAGAATAATGTAGTAAGTTCTGAATATAAAAAGAAGGGATGTCAGGAGGCTTTCTTTGGTGAATTTCTGTTGCTTCTATACCTATATATGGGGGGGGGGGGTCATTTTTGCTTTAGAGATCCCATAGCTCCAGCTGAAACAAAATCTCATGACCAGCTCCTTCATTCTGTGAAGAGTGAAGGTCTCCAACTCCTCTGCATTTGTCCACTGTATTTTTTCCTGTATCATATATAAGAAGTAGCATAAACAAACAAAATAACATGTTCTTTTTTTTTTTAAAGCAATTGGGGTTAAGTAACTTGCTCAAGGTTACACGGCTAGTCATTTTTGATTTATGCGTGGGTGCTCATTTTCTGAGGCCGGATCTGATCTCGGGTCATCCAAACTCCGAGGCCGGCGCTCTTACTCAATGCACCACCTAGCAGCCCCTTTTAGGGCAATTGGGGTTAAGTAACTTGCCCAAGGTTACACGGCTAGGTTTTTGTTTGTGCGGATTAGGTGTCGGAGGCCCAGGTCCTTCTGATTCCAGGGCCGGCGCTCTATTCTCTGCGCCACCTAGCCGCCCCCAAAATAACATGTTCTTAATGAAATCTGGAAGATGAAGACAGGGTTAGGTCACATAGGGATAGAGAGCCATAACAAATAGATGGATAGCCCAAGGACTACACTAGTGTGTATGTAATATTAAAAGGTCTAGAGAAAGGGGACCTTTGACATTTTAGGGAGATGCTATGAAAAGTCTTTGTAGAAGAATAAAGTCAAGACTAGGGCAAGATGGAAAGGAGAGATGAGCTTCAAACTATACTGAGAGAGGAAGCAGCCACGTGATTGAGACAAAGGAGGCTTCAGAGTGTCAGTGTAAGACCAATGTAGTTACAATATTGGCGGGGGTGGGGGTGGGGCTTCAAAAATACCCTCTTAACACAAAGACAGGTGCTACTATGAGAATTAAATAAAACTTTAAAACATTTGAAAAACAGAAATCAGACTAAATTGTACTGAGATTCATTAGACACACCAAAGAACGTTTTGACTCAAAGTCTGTCAGAATCTATATGCCAATACAAAGAAATAAAATAAATACTTAATATAATGCATCTTTAGCTTCCACACAATTGAAATATCATTGCACTGGGATCCAATAAGCAAGTTCAGTGTCAATCTTTCCATTAAAAACCTGAGCGACCATGGGAATAGCGCAAAATCTTAGGGTCTCAGTTTCCTTAGTAAAACAGAGATCTTTGATCAGATGACCCATAAAGCCCCTTGTAGGTTGAAAATTCCAAATTATTTGGTTTGGCTCACTACATGTTTGATGTCTAAGTGATTATAAGAAGGTCCTCTTGGCATTTTTAGTAGTTAAAGTCCTTGGATACCACCAAAAGCAAATCTGTTTTATATCAAATTCCTAGTTTCTAGTGTTTTAATGAGCTCTAGAGTATGTTTAAATATCCTGTTTGTGTTACTCTACCCTTAACTCAAAAGCTGCTTTAGTAGAAGTAAATTCATACAAGAAAGTATAATTTTTATCACCTTTTCATATTATTCTCCTTAACCATTTTCTTCCTTCCCAAAAGAATTTCAAAAGCGGCACATCCAAAGACTCAAGGGAAGAGGGGCCTTTTATATCACCATTCCCCTACTGAAAATAAGCAAAATTCAGCCATTCCCTGGAAATAAGCCAGGTACCTTTCCGAATAGTTTCTCCTAATTTCTTTGTTTTGGTTATTGAAATCTTTGATGGCTTGCTTGTGATTATGATTCTTACTCTGAAATGTCTTCTGAATGAAAACAGGTACTCCATTCTGCCATCCCCTTTTCAACCCTTCACTGTAAACACCTATATGTGGCAACATTTTTTAGACTCGGCAGATTTCTGCAATTAAACCAATAAAAACTACACAGTATACCCGAAAGTATATTTTTTACAAGGCTCTGAAGGGGATAATAATTTCTGAAAGGCCATTTGCTAGTATCTTGGAAAGAGACTTAGTATGCTAACTCACCAACATATTACAAAAGGATCATTATGACTCTGTAACCGCAATAAATAATGCAGACGAAATCTAATGTGACTATTTCCTATCATTTAGGAATCCCTTTACTAGTGAAAGGAAAAGAACTGTAGAAGAAACAAGAAAACCAGGCCAGCTGGTTTCTAGCACAATTCATCTTTGAGCAAAGAGAAATCTGAGGCAGGCTCAGTATGTAAGTAGTGATTTTCCCCCCTCTGTATACACACTCCCTACAAGCTTCCACACACCTTGTTAAATTAAACAACTTCACAAATGCCAATAAATACAGGGATTGAGTAGGACAGGTGGAAAACCAGAGCAGGGCATTTTTCCAATTGAACTAGAAATATTTTAGGACATGTGAGTGACCTAGATTTCCAGCCACAATCTCACTAGATACAGTCTCACTTTGAGTTGACACTAATGACTTCCCTTTAATAAGATCCATTAGTTTACCTGGCAGAAGACTTGCTCAAGCAACAGAAACACCTTTAATTCTCTACCCACATTTCAGTTTTACCTCTTACTTAGTTATGGGTGAATTTAGATTTATAATAAACTCATGAAAGACCACATCATGCAGTAGACAGAAGGTCAGTCTTGGAGTCTCATTCAAAGTCCTGTCTGTGGCCCATACTAGCAGTGTGACTACAGACAAGTCACTTAAAATTGCAGAAGCTTTGGACGAATTATTGATTTGCATCTGTGGAGGCAATGTCCATACCAGGAAATTCCCTGAACTGATGAGGTCATTGATCTAGAACAAAAATCAATCGATGCACACATACCAAAGCTGACCTTATCATCTGCAGCCCCAACAGGCTGGGGTTTGACCTGGAGACTCCATGGGGTCAAGTGTGAAGAAAAAGGTTGCAATGTCTGTCAGTAAAGGCTTGGTCTTCAACCTCGCTTTTTCCCTGGAGCCTGAAACTCATGCAATTTGTAGTTCACCACCTGACCCCCTGAAGCTAGCCCCACTTTCTTCTGATTCTTGGGAATACTCTGCAATATGGGCTTAATTTCTGTCAGTCTCTCACGGAACTTCCCCCTTTCATCAGCTTTGTGAAATTTTACTTTGAGCTAAGGGATCTGGGTGGTGCAGTGGATAGAGTGCCAGCCCTATAGTCAGGAAGATTCATTTTCCTGAGTTCAAATCTGACCTTAGTCACTTACTAGCTGTGTGACCCTGGACAAGTCACTTAATTGTGTTGGCTTTCATTTACTTCGGTTTCCTTATCTTTGTAAAATGAGCTGAAGAAGGGAGTGGCAAACCACTCTAGTATCTTTGCCAAGAAAACTCAGATGGGGACACAGAGAGTCAGAAAAATGAAAAACAAGAACTTTGAGGTTAACTATTACCTACAAAGTCATCATTGATCAAGTCAAATAAAAATAAGGGAAACTCCAAAGGAAAGGAAATTCTGTACACTCAGATGTTCACATTTTGACTATTTATAGACCTTCCTACAGGTTATCTGCTGATAGACTTTTATCTCATATCCAACTTTAGGAGTCTTGCTTATGTAAGAAAAAATTTATTTGAATTGAATTGAACCCAGAAAGGTAGTCTGGGTTTTTGGCGTCATTATTATTATTGTTTATAGTTAGGTTTCAAATGTTAATTCTGAGAGTTTCTCTAAAGAATCCAATTGTCCTATAATCATTTTCTATTCCCACAATGGCTAAGCCTTCAAACTTCTTCATCAAGTTGTACTTTTAAAGTAAATATTGGAAATGAAATACTTTAGGTAAGAGTAATAATATAATAATAACAACTAGCATTTATATAACACTTTAAGATTTACAAAGCATTTTACAAATGTATAAATTTTACACATACAAATATTACATTATTTTATCTTTATGACAGGCCTGGGAAAACGGTACTATTATTATCCCCATTTTAAAGATGAGGAAACCAAGGCCAGCAGAGGTTACTGACACCCATAATCAGACAACTAGAAAGTGTCTGAAGTTGGTCAAGCTCAGGGCTTCCTGACTACAGGCCCAGTGCTCTATCCATAACTTCACCCAGCTGTCTCAAGAGAACACATTTGTACATAATTTTCGTATACTGATTTTGGCCATTTGAGATCCAAGGGCAAGGTATTCCTAATTAAGTGTTTTGTTTTGTTTTGTTTTTAAGTCATAAAAATACCACTGAGGCTCAAGAATAACTATAACCTCTACATTTGTCAGGAATCTCTTAGAGACAAATTGTCTCTTTCAGTAACAATAATTTAGCACTTATATGGAACTATAAGATTTGCAATGCAATTTATAATTTTTTCCTTACACAAGATACAGTTAGTTAAGTGTCTAAGATTGTATTTAATCTCAGGTCTTCCTGATGTCAGATACAGAGCTCTAGCTTTTGTGCCACCTAGACACATCTTCTTCTATTATTAGCTGAGGAAGCACTTTCATGCAGGACTTGGAGCCAGAAGACCTCAAATGAATTTTAGCCCCTACTTTTCCATTTATCAGTAATGTGACCTGGAATAAATAACCTTTATGCTCATTAATTTCCACATCCACAACATGTGTAATACTACCTCTACTAACCACCTTATAGGGTGATTATGAGGATGAAAGGAGATCCTAGGATCACAGATTTAGACCTCAAAGGGACTTCAAAGGTCAACTAGTCCTACCTCTTTATTTTACAGTTGAGGAAACCAAGGTACATGGTGGGTTCAGGGAAGTTACTAAGGCCAGAAGTTGAACATAAACCTAGATTTTTTAGAACCAGAGCCAAGGTTTTTCTGATTTAACTAAGCTGCTCCCTCAAAGAGACATGTCAAAACATTCTGCAATTATAAAGTGCCATAAAAATATCATTAACTCAACAATCCTGTCACGAAATTGGCAATATAGCAATATTTTGTTGCCTAAGTTCTTTTTTTTGAGGGGGGAAGGCAAGGCAATTGGGGTTAATCAACTTGCCCAAGGTCACATAGTTAATAAATATCAGGTGTCTGAGGTCACATTTGAACTCAGGTCCTCCTGACTCCAGGGCCGGTGCTCTATTCACTACACCACCTTGCTGCTCCTGTTGCCTAAATTCTGAAGGGATGGATTACAGTCAAGCATGTGAAGGAGGTCTACATATTGATATTTGGATATCCAATTAGTGGTTTTTCTCAATAGTTTTAGAGCTAAACCAAGGTTCACATTTCATTAAAATATGCTCATGTATGTACAGCAATAAAGAAAAAAGCAGTTTGTTAAGAATGGATGGATTACTGTGTCTACCCTTTTAAAATAGTTGAAGATGTAAGAAAGAGCCAAAGGAAGAAGCTAATAGAGTTTAAAGTTCTCCCATCTATAAATACATCCTTTGTTCACAGGCCACGAATTTTTGGAATAACTAGGATTATTGTTTAGGGATACTAAGTAGATAATCCCTCTGAAACAAGAAGAGACAAGGAAAAAAATTCCTGCTTGATAAAAGAGGAGGCAGCTCCCTTTGGTTGGTCCAAGGAATCCTTGGGTATATGGCCAACATTTTAGACAGTGGGGAGGTGATTTCATTTCAGTCTGTCTTTGTAATGCCCCCTGTGAAGTGCATCAGCTTTCTATCTACCAGTGAAGAAACATCTGTGTAGCTAGTCTGCTTTTATAGAGGGAGTTAGTGCTGAACAAGTCTGTTTGAAACATATGTCCCTTTGAAAGTTTAATGTAGTCTTTTTCCTCATTCTCCTTGTTGCTCTTTAGGAAACAGCCCACATACTTTCAGGGACGTCCATCTTACCTTGTACTAGGGGAGGAGGCAAGTACTCCATGTTCCCAAAGAAAAAAAAAATACTCCCTTTGATCATCCTGCGTGTAGTGTCAGCCTCTCTGCATGAAGAATATGCTTATTCTGAAAGTTTGTACTCAGAAGAAAACAAAAATGCAGTTTGGAGGAAAGCCACCTGTTAACAGGCAGCTTTTAGAATAACTCTTGGATTCTCTCAGAGGTGACTCAATTAAAGCATCTTGAAATGTCCTGTTATCTTTGTCCAATAAAACATTTTATTGTAAAGTCCTTTGTGTTCATAACCAACCTCAATAATCATCCATTTCCAGTTACAAGTCAAGACAGCCCCAGTCCTTAGTGTTCTCATAAATAAATGGGATAACAATTGGGAGCTAATTGTCACAGTGGGACAGCCTGAAAGGCTTGTAATCATGGCCTTTATTGTCACAACTCATTTTCATATTGTAGCAAAATAATAACCTCGGGAGCCCTTAAGAATTAAAAAAAAATCACTTTATACTCATAGATGGGGAATTTATGTACTTTAAATCAAATTTAGTAATTTTAAGCCATTTTAATCTCTTCAAAATCAACAATGAACACTTTCTTGCTATCTGGGAATGACACTACTGCAATAAAATCCCATTTCCAAAAAATGGATGGGATACATTCACGGGTAAATTACTTTCAATATTTTATAGATTTACTCTGCTATACCTTTACTACAAATCTCACAAAATCAGCACTTATTTAAAGCAATGGTACATTTATAGACAAGCAGATAGTGTAAATTATAGCCAGAAATCAGATTGGCAAAACAAACTTCCTTGCTAAGAGACATTGCTTATAAAAGTATGCTAATAAATCCAAGTAACTTTTAGTGCATACTGCCAAGACCAGGTTACAATAGTGCTGAGATCTGGGGAAGTAATTAGTGAATAGAATATTCCACTGAGAGCCACCTCCACTGGTTTTATTTCTGAAAAGGAAAATAAACAGGGCTCCATCTTGGATAATTAAATATACAGAGAATTCAAAATTCATTTACTTCACAGGAACAAAGGTTCAGTGATCATCCTGCCAGTAACAGTGGGGAATTGGGTGATGATTTTTTGACTAGGCCTGGCTATATAAGGGCTACCCATTCAGTTCATTTAACTTTCTGTGATGCTATTAATGTTTGGGAAATTAAACTCTTCTCTGAGCAGTGTGAGCTGTCATCCTCAAAACAACGGGACAATCAGGTAGGGAAGAGATGGTTGCCTCAACACATCTGCTCTTCAAACCTGTATTCTCTCTCAATCTTTCTTGCCAGTAAAAACCGACAGAAGGTTTTACTAACAACTTCTCTAGAAGAGACCTACAGAAAAGATCAATGGAGACCCCCATGGCACTAAGGCTATGTCCATACATATAAAGCAGCTTAACTCTATCCAATAAAACAAAATATAAAAGAAAAATCCACCAAAAATGATGAAATTTGGAAAACCAACAAGATCCATCTTGATTATATGTTTGTGTAATTTTTTATACGTTTATGTAATTTTTGTGCATGTGTGTATGTGTGTCTATGTGTGTTTTGGAGAGGCAGAGAATAATGGCGCATGGGATTATTAGAAATGCAGTATTTTAGCGTTGATTTCTAATCCATCTTCCGTTCCATTTCTTGAAGTAGGCGTTCATAACTTTTTTTGTGTCATGGATCCCCTTAGCAGTCTACTAGGAAAGCTTATGGATCTATTCTCACAATATTGTTTTGTTACCTACATTCATAAATGAAAGAAATGCTAAATTTCAGTTAGAGGCTAGAGAAAAATAAGGATTTTTTTCGGGGCAGGGAGGTGATACTGTGAAGAGGGCACCAGGTCTAGGGTCAGAAAGACTTGAGTTCAAACCCAGTCTCAGACACTCACTAACTGTGTGACCCTAGGCAAGTCACTTGAAACCCTCCTTGTCTCAGTTTCCTCATCTGTAAAATGAGCTGCAGAATGAAATGGCAAACTTATCCAGTATCTTTGCCAAGAAAACCCCAGATCAGGTTAGAAAGAGCTGGACATGACTGACACTTATTAGCTCTGTGAGCATGGACAAGTCACTTGATTTCTCTAAATCTGTTTTCTCATTTCATGGGCAGTAGGTGGCACATTTGATAGAGCGCTGGGTCTGTGTTCATGAATTCTCATCTTCTTGGGTTCAAATCTGGCCTCAGATACTTACTAGCTATGTGACCATGGACAAGTCACTTAAGTATGTTTGCTTCAGTTTCCTCATCTGTCAAATGAGCTGGAAAAGGAAATGATAAGCCACTCTGGAATCTCTGCCAAGACAATCCCCAATGGGGTCACAAAGAGTCAGATAAAATTGAAATTATTAAATAACAAAGTATTCCATGTGTTTGAACTCATATATACTAGATAACAAATAACATGTTTGACTGATTTTGGTTTTACATCTTCAACTTTTTTTGTAAAGCATCATACAGTCATAACTCCAAAATGATGATAGATCTAGAATTTTCAGAGACCTAAGAGGCCATCAATTGCAACTCCCTTGTTTTGCATATGAGGAAACTGAGAAACAGAAAGGTTAAAAGCTTTCCCAAACTCATGCCTCCAGATTCTAATCTACATCTTCTGACATCAGAGTCAATATTTTTTCTATGTTATCATCTAAGAACCCAATGAAATGTGTGAAAACATCGGTAACCTATTCCAAATAAAACAATTTCAATTACAAGAAAATATGGAAATTAGGTAATGGTACCAAAGAATCAGAAAAAGAAATGTTCTCACTAGGATGGAAGTTGTTTTTTTCAAAACTTACAACTCACCTTTGCAACATAATTCACTTAGGATTAACTCTAAAATATTTACACAAGAGCAATGAATTAATACAGAACTAAATAGAGTCTCCACGAACTATCTATTGAATGTAATAAAGAAAGAATCCCTTACAGTGCATCAGCATAAAACAGCAAGGAAGACCTTTCTTTTGGAGTGAAATTTTTCCTTTTAAATTCATTCTGCTCAAAATGATGAACAATTTTTAAAAAATCAGTAAAACTGGTTATTTGGCATATAGTGCATAAGGATTCAGAGGTATGGAACACTTGTAGTATAAACTGCTTCAGGACATAAATGGTCCTTTGGTTCTTTTAGTACCTTCTATGAGTTTTGTAATATATTAATGTTCCCTATTAGCTATTCCATTATCAGCTAATCTGTATATTTAAGGTTTAAATTTATCGAGAATTTTGCAGAATATAATCACTGATTATAATATATGTATATACATATATACATGATATGTGTGTGCATATAATTATATATATATTTTTACATGTGAAAACTGAAAGTTAAATCCAAGACATGTACATGATCCTGATTCAGCACAGCCACAATTAGAAATTCTGATATTCAGGGTATATTCAATTGGTTTGGGTGGAGGGAAAAGACAGACACCTCCATTTTATACTGGGCTACCTGTAAGAGGAGGCTAGGGTTTATGCTGGCAGCAAGAGGTGTGGAGTGGCTTCAGAACAGAAGAATTGAAAAAGATAGGAGGAAGGAAGCATACATTTAATGTTGGTATCCTGGGGAAAGGTCTTATTCACCATGCCCTTGTTATGGTTTTGTGATTGAGCAAATATTGTGAGGGAGATGACTTAATCCCTCAACAGGCTGTGAGCTCCTTGAAAATAAGAACTAAGCCTCCTTTTTTGTTGGTTAGTTTTTTTTTTTGTTGTTGTTGGTTAGTTAGTTGGTTGGATTTTTTTAACTTTCTTTGTATCTTCAACCCTTAGGACAGTGCTTGGCAAACCACCGTCATTTAGCAAATGCTTGCCAGCTGACTTTCATTAAATGATGGCATTTCCTTAAAAGCCATGTCTGAATTGGCCATAGTTTCTAAGGTAGGTGTCTGATAGTAGGTCTACAGCATGTCCTCCCTTTCACCTCATTGTGGGGACTATAATAATCCCTATCACCAAACTCAAAGGCATGTCCGATCATTCAATTGATCAATCAACACTTAGTTCTAATGCACAAATCATAAAGCACTGTGGATCTTGTCTTCAAGGTGTTTATAGTTTAGTTGGTGAGATAAGACATCTACATCTAAAAGATATGACAAATGCCAGATGATTGTTATAAATAAATGTTCAGAAGGAAAGACCACAATGGACTATGGTTGTCAGAGAGGCTTCATGAGCCAGAACAGGCTTCACATGGACTTTGAAGATGGGTAGACAGTGAGACACTCAATTATTAATCAACAACCATTCCAGTAAGATTTGCCACGGATCTTTCCCCAATGAGGAATGGCAGTAAATCTATAGTTTACTGGATTTTCAAAGAGCAAATCTTCCTTCTTCTCCTCTCATCCCAGTCCTCGAAAACTCTAGAGTAATTGAGTAACAGATATAACTTGGAAGAACTTTCATTTTACATGAAAAATAGTCCCAGCTAATTCCATCCACTGAAAAATGGACATAACAATATTCATGTTTGCCGTGTGACAGAGGGACTGTGACAGGCTTAAAATTCTCTTAAAGTGCTCCACAGATAGTAAAATGCTAAACAATGATGATGACTCTTTATCCAACCCTTCACAAATTCATTAAGCAGTATGAAGGAGTTTCTCTTGTGGAAAAACCAACATTCTTTCAATTACCTTTCTAGAGATCTCTGCTCTTTACAATTCTCTTACTGCACTGTTCCTGCTATTATTATACAGTTGATACAATTTAGGTGCTAAAAATTGCAAAAAGCCTAATTGTTGTTGTGATTGTGCAGCCTGTGAAATTTGCTAATTATTTTTGCTGTCGGCTACTTTGACACATCTAATATTGATAGATGGGAGTGTTATTTTTCTCCAATTGCCTTTATGTGCATTTTAAATACCAATGTGACTTCTGAGTCTACTTTAAGTGTCTAGATAATGATAAAAGACAATTTGCATGGCAGGTGCATTTATCCAGCTGATCTCTTGACCCAAGATTCTGATGGTGTTTGTTTAGAACTTTGGGGCATAAATATTGGCCTCAGAATCTCCATACTTTTCAGTATGCTGGATGATGCCATTCCCTTTGGCCTTGAGAAAAGAATAGCAGTTTAAAATAATCTCACAGGGTAAGCATGGAGGGAAAAAATGCAATAAATTCAGAGCAAGGTACTGCCAGAATAATTCAATAAACTTTGGAATCAGTAAAAAGAAGCAAAATGAATTTCAAACACTGTTAACACCCAATGAAAATGTAAGAGCTTAAGTTTTGCTAAACAGGACAGGGCAGGTTATATGAATCCAATTCAAGAATTTGTATTTATAACATAAGATCTTTGCTCTGATTTGTTACACTGTATTTTGCTAAGTACTATATTTTACTCGAGTTCTGGAGACTGTAAACGCTGACATTTAAGTAACTATGTTTAAGAGGGGGGAAAATACACATAATATATTTATGCATATGTGTGTGTATATATGTGCATAAAAGTCTTTATATGTGTGTGTGTATATGTATCTGTATGTATATACATATACACACATATATAATGCCCCTTTGGTAAAACTGTTTTTAAATTCTAATAGAATTTCAAGGTTATTATCTATTTCAGATCAACAGTGGGGGTCAGAGTTCATAGCAGCCAGAATTTACAAACCTCCAATGGGTTTTGATTGACAGCAATCAGCATCTTTTCAGCATCACTGAGGGAACAAAGTACAGGTCAAGACAGCGGGCGATTTCATCTGTCATTTTTAATTATCTAAATGATATTCACAGACAAAACCTTTCCCATCCATCAGGGCATCGCATTACCATAGACAATGTTTGTTTAAAGAAGGGGCCATAAAATCAAACAATTATGAATGCAGACAAGACTTGCTATTGACTGCATAAATAATCAAGTGAGATTTCCAAAACTCTCTGCTAATGAATTGGTAGATTGCTGGCAGGAAGTAGCAAGTAATAATACAGACAACGGTCTAATGCTCTTATTGACTTTAACTAAAGCTTGGCTACAGTAGCAAAGCCCCCAAAATGACGTCAAGTGAGGTTTCCATAGGAGCAGTATTGATAGCAGTACACAGCTAAAATACAAGTAGTTAACTCCTGACCTTATGGTAGGACCAGAGATCCCCCGAGAGAGCTGAAATGCTAGCAGTATAATACATCATGAACTGAGCCAACAGCCACAGGGCTCCTGACAGTATTACCACACAGACCAGGGTCCCTTCTTTTGCCATTTATAACAGTGTAATCTGCAATAATTCAACAGCAACCCTGCAAATTAACTCTATTTCAGTGTGTTATGTGAGTAAATAAACCACTTTTTTTCCATTTTCTGCGAAACTGCAAATGAAAAGTACACCCTAGAATAGATGTAAAGGGTGTAGCCTGGCTGAAGTTAAAGAAACTCAATAGTCTAGACGATGTGGCCTTCAAATCTAGGTATGTATCTCCATTAAAGATATGGAGAGCACTGTGGTTAGTGTCCACAAAATTGTTAACCACCATTAAAGGTTAGTAGATTTGTAGATTGACACTCAAATGTGTGTTTGGTTTAATAATTTGTGTTAGGAACAAAAAGAGTAAGTAAAATCATGATCTATGCCAAACTTAATAGGGACCATTTTGATTTACTTGAACTACTAGTGAGGTCATCAGTGCTATGTGCCAAACATTAAGTCCTCTGTTTCCATACAGTCACAATTTACTAATTTTCTAATTAGTGATGAATGTTATCCATCACACACAATTTTATAATATTAATTCATCCATTCATACAGCATTTATTAGGCACCAGATGTAGTTACATCTCTACCCTAGGGCCTGGGAAACAGGGAGTTAGTTCATAGGCTAATAGAGGGATAAAACAAAAATGTAGATAATTTGAATATATAATAGTATTAAATAGATACTCTGGAGATGTGCCAAATAAAGTGTTATGTATGATAAGGTGGGAAAGTTACTAATTGAAAGGATCAGGAAAGACTTTCTAAAATCAACCATCTTTAAGTCAGGTTTTAAAGGCTGGGCAATAATTTGATAGGTAAAGAAAGGTAGGCAAATATGGGAAATTAGGCAGAGAGGTAATGTGGTATAGTAGAATGACCATTAACTTCAGAGTCAGAAAGACTTGGGTTTAAAATCTCCCTCTGATGACTACTAGTTTGTAATACTCCCCACCTCCACCCCACCCTAGTCATTTAACCACTGAGTGCCTCAGTTTCCTTGGCTACAAAATGAGGAGCTCAGGTTTAATGATTTCTAAGATTCCTTCTGGCTCTAAATATAAAATTATATAAATATATGGAGAGCAGTAATATCACAAAAGACTGGAAAAGTAGAATGTTTTCAGCTAGAAAAGGGTCTCAACTGCCAAGCAAACAGGTTTAAATTTTAATTAGTGGGCACTAGGGACTTAAGATTTTAAGCAAAGGTGTGGGATGACAATATTATATATATTATGTATGCAAATGTATATTATTTGATAGAAGGTTGTATGAAGATATATTAATTGGGGTAACATAAGAGCTCAATTTGACAAATGTTCAAAAGATACTAAGGTTTTTAATTAATATTACAAAAGGAAAAAAAAATTTACATCTGAAGATATATTCCTTCCCAATAAATATTTACTACAGATACCAAGCCTAGGATGAACTAAAGCTTTACAGGACAAACAGAGGAGAGTAAAGAAGAAGAGGATAAATAGTCAGGAAAGAAACAAGAATACACAGGGAAGAAGTAAAAATAGATGGGATGGGGAGATGGGAGTTAGGGCAGGATGAGAAGCCCAGGTAAGTGGAAAAAGCAATGAATAGAGTCAGAGAACTGGATTCAAATCCTGTCTTTGATACAATATATGTGTGAAGTTGGGAAAGCTGTTTAACCTTTCTTCCTTTCCTCCCCCCTCTTTCTCACTTCCCTAACCCCTGCTTCCTGTAAAATGAGAATCTTGAACTGGCTGGTGTCTCCAGCTCTAAATCTTTAAATCTAGCAATCCATCTCTATATTTTTATCTCTATCTTTATGTATATCTAGCTATATATATCTCTATATCCACATTTCTATATTTATATCCCAATCTCTATAACTATCTATATTTATTTCTATCTATATTAATATCTATTATATATTATCCATTACATATTATCAATATATATTTTATAATATTACTATTATATATTTATACATATATCTATATAGGCATAATCTATCTATTGCTGTTGTTGTTCAGTTGTTTTTTAGTTTTGTCCAACTCTTCATGACCCAATTTGGGGTTTTCTTGGCAGAGATACTGGAGTGGTTTGCTATTTCCTTCTCCAGCTCATTTTACAGACAAGGAACTAGGGAAACAGGGTGAAGTGACTTTCTCAGGGTCACACGGCGAGTAAGTGAAGCCAGATTTGAACTCATGAAGATAAGTCTTCCTTATTCCAAGCTCAGTCCTCTATCCATTGCATTACCTAGCTGACCCATATATCTGTCTATATCTACACTTATATCTATAGCTCTAGTTATCTATATTTATAATTATCTATATCTATATATTCTTTATCTACCTAAATCTATATCTTAATCTATTTGCACACAAGAAAAGAGAGAGTGCAAGAAAAATAAGAATGAAGAGAGAGGGAAAGTATAAAAAAAGAAAATGCTTCTTCATTCCAAAAGGCAAATTGAAAACAAGGAACTAAAATAAAATCCATTTCTGTATATTTTGCAGTGGAGAGGATTTTTTTTCTCTTTTGATCATGAAGAAGTACTAGGAAGTGTTATTTCCTTTTAAATCATTATTTATAATGCTTGCCTTTGATTGATAAATTCCTAGTTAAACATGCCACATTACAACTTTTCCTGCAAAGTTATTAATGCTTTTTTCTCATAAGTTACCCAGTCTTCTGTTTTGAATTTGTTTAATAAATGTATACTCAAGCCCAGAAACAATTTTAAAATGAGAAGAAATGAGTTCCTTTTTTCTCACCGAAAACTTACATGTGTTGCAAACTCTATAAACTATAAAGAACTCCTATAGCTAGAGGCAGAAGCCATTTCTTCCTTTTAAATATATCTTGTACATAAATCATTTAATGTGAATTAAAATAGTCCACTAGAACAAGAGGTGGAGGCCTACACAAAAGTGCAAAGGAGCAAATACCCAAACATACAAACACAAGGTCCTTTTTTTTAAAGGTCTATAGTTTACTGTTCCCTACCATGTGCCTTCTTGAAATTGAAAATGTCAAGCCTTGTCTGGAAATCAATAAATGGGTTAATAATACATAAATAAATTTCATAAATGGGTCAGTTGTTGAGTTAGTTATTATTGGAAAATGTCTTCAAAGAAACTTTTTAATTAATAAAATATAATTAGTAACTTTTAAAAGGCTAAGTTTAATTATATATATGTGTATGTATATATATATATATATATATATATATATATATATATATATATATATATATGTATGTATGTATTCAGTATAGTCAAGAGTTTGACTCAAGGACTTTTGTAACCCTCAATATCCTCAAAGGTAAAGATTCCTCTATATTTACTAAAATGCATATACATACATATATACATATATGTGTGTATGTGTATACACACACATAACATAAATACACATACATATACCTTATCCTTAGAACTTATCATAAGGTTTTTACCAATAGCCTTATTTTATGAAATATTTCTATTCTATTGTTGGCCACAATATTTCAACTCAATATCTTTCTAGCTTTGCACAAATGCCATATATTTCTCTCTTCTAGTCTTGCTTTCTTCTTCCCACTCTGAATTAAAAAATAGGAGAGATCTTTGAGACGGGACAATAAATTCAGAATGAATATCTGAATGGAATCCAAAATTCAGAGTCTAAGTAATGAATGAAGAGGCGTTTGAGAACACTTTAAAAAAAAGTTTAAAAATTCCCTCCACAGGGGCAGTGATTTGATCAGTTATCCAGAGGGCTCAAACTATAGGTATCAGCATTAGGAAAAGCAGGGCTCCCAACACTCTTCAGAATGAGATGCCAGGGTTAAAGAATTGGTAAAGTTTACATGGTTAGTACTGAATTCAAGAAAAATACAACCACCATAGCCAAAACTTCATTATTAACTTCATGGGTCAAAAAATAATAGCTAAAAGGAATGATACCTTACTGAAACAGGAAAATAGATGAAGTGTGCAATCTAGAGTTCTCAGATTTTCACTGATATAGAAAATGAGGAATAACACATAAAAATGCCATTTTGGTTATATTTTTCAACACAGTATTTTAAAGTAAGGTAATTTCCCAGGAGGATAGACAGACACTAGTTATTTAGTCTCAGAGTGGTTTATTGGAAAGGCAGATATGTTTTAACTAAATAAAGAGAAGAGTACTGATCGCATTTGCTACATTGTAAATACAGATGTTGGCTTCCTGAGACAAGAAGACCTGGTTTCAAGTCCTGTCTCTGACACATATTGGCTGTTGATCCTGGGTAAGTAGTTTAAGTTCTTCCTGTCTCAGTTTTCTCAATTGTGAAATGGGAATAATGGCAGCACCTAACATAAATATATATATATATATATATATAATATATACATATATATTATATATATATATACATATATATTATATATATATAATTTTTTTTTTTTGGAGGGCAATGGGGTTAAGTAACTTGCCCAAGGTCACACAGCTAGGTTTTTATTTGTGTGTGTGTTGTGTCTGAGGCCGGATCCGAACTCAGGTCCTTCTGACTCCAGGGCCGAAGCTCTACTCACTGTGCCACCTAGCTGCCCCAAGCACCTAACATATTTGTAAGGCACTTACTATAGTGGGTGCTATATAAATGCTTATTTCCTCTCTGTCCTCACCATCAAAAGAAGATAATGATATGATGTTCCAGAAACTACAGATCCTGGGACAAATATTACAAGGAATTTAAAGATCCCTTAAAAGAATTCAAAGAGTAACAACTACACAAGTCTACCATCATCTCATTTTGTTGTTGTTATTGGAGCAGCTCTAGCTGGATCAAATCTGTAATTTAATAGCAGAATGAGGTGTTTTTGGATAAAGGCCAACATCTTAATTCTTGTTGAAAGAAATATCACTGGCAGAAAAAATTGACTACTAAATTATTCTGATGCAAGAATACTTTTCTTCCTTCCCAGCCTCTATCCTACCCTCCAAAATCCCCCTCTCTCATTTTTGAATGTTACTCTCCAGACCCCACTTTCTCATCACAGTGACTCTTTTAGATGGCAATGACAATCCCATTGGTGGGAGAGGTGGCATTCCTGTTATTGTGTTGCTACCAGGTGTCCTTCCATGTGATAAAGGACAGAGTGCCATAGGTATTAAAAATCCTGAGAGGAAGCACACTCCTGACAGCTGCACAATACAATCAGTATAATAAAAATGACATTTCAAGTAGTGCAACAATTTTCAACCTCCATTAGTCGGCAGTCATCAACATTCTTAGCAGAATAGAATGCCATCCTCCCTTCACCTCAGCCCTAACCTTGGACCAACCCTACCTATCTCACCACACACCTACATACCTTGAATATTTTTGTATCTCTCTTTCTTAATGAGAATGAGGATGACATTAGGTGGGGAATAGAATTCCTTCCATGAAATGACATTAGGCTGATGGATGACCATGTGACATGCTTCAAACAATATAGCATGTCACTATTCACAGAAGACTACTGGGAAGAGTATCATTTATGGCAACATGAAATATTCAAATCAAAGAATAATGGAATTATACAAGAACTGAGAAAACATGAAAGAAACAAAATCATGGAGAGCCAGGAGCTGTTCTCAAAGTCCCACCTCTGATCCATGCTGGCTATTAGACACTAGTTAAGTCACAGTACCCTAGACAACACTCTAAGTGAAACACACTTGTAACCCCTGGAATCAGGGGATGCTAAGGCTGGTAGATTGCATGAGTTAGGGAGTTCTGAGTTCTTAGTAGGACCTAGGAGGACACAGTGGATAGAGTGCCAGGCCTGAAAACAGAGAGACTCATCTTCCTGAATTTAAATCTCACCTCACGGGGGTGGAGCCAAGATGGCGGCATAGAAGCAGGAAAACTCCCTGAGCTCCCCCCATAACCAGAACAGGAAAGCAAAAGGGAATGGGTCAACCTCACTCTCATTGAATTTGGCTTAGGGAAGGAATGACATACACACTAAACAGGGTATCTCACCCTACAGGAGAGTGGGGAAGGGGATAAGAGTGGGGATGGTGGAGGGGAGGGAAGGTTGGGGGGTAGAGAAGTTAGAAGCACACACTTGAAAAGGGACAGGGTCAAAGTAGAAAGTAGAACAAGTGGGGGCATGATAGGGTGGAGGGAAATATAGTCAGTCTTTCACAATATATCCACTATGGAAATGTTTTGTGTAGCTACACATGTACAACTTATTTTGAATTGCTTATCTTCCCAGTAAAGGTTGGTGATGAGGGAGGAAGGAAAAGAATCTGGAATTCAAAGTTTTAAAATCAAATGTTTAATATGTGTGTGTGTGTATATTTATATATACATTTTTTTTTACACTGGGGTATAGAGATCCATCTTGCCCTACTGGAAAAGTCAGAGGGGGGATGGGGGAGAATATAGGAGAGAGCAAATTGGGGGAGCAAGTATACAGTGGGAACATTGTTTTGGGGTGGTGGGTAGGGGAAAGAGAAGGAGAAAATTTGTAACTCAAAATCTTGTGGAAATGAATGATGTAGATTAAAAATAAACATAAAATTTAATTTAAAAATAAAATTAAAACTTCATTTTTAACTAGAAAAAAATAAAAATAAATCTTGCCTCAGAAACTTACTAGCTGTATCACCCTCGGCATGTCACTTAATCCTGTTTACCTCAGTTACCTCGTCTATAAAATGAGCTAAAGGAGAAAATGGCAAATCACTCCAGTATCTTTGCCAAGAAAACCCCAAACAAAGAGCAGAAATGTGACTGAAATAACTAAACAACAGCAAAGTAAGACTAATATTTGTAGGGTGTGCACACTAAGATAGACATTAATATTGTGAGTCCTTGAGAATGGAGGGTCAGTAGACCCATTCTCAGTCAGAAAAATGAGGAAGGCTAGAGCTTCTGGACCAATTCTTATTGGGATCAGGCCATGAGTGGCTGCTGCACGTACAAAGTTATATGAAACCCTACATTTTATTCAGAAGACAGTTTAACACCATGGGAAGGGTGGGAAATCAGACAAAACGTGGATTCAGATCTTGCTTTTATCATTTACTATCTCTTTGGTCTTCAGTTTATTCATTTTCAAAATGAAGTGTCTTGATTAAATAGTATTGATGGTCTCTTTTTTTTTTAACAAACGCTTTATTAACTTCTGTTTTACATCATTCATTTCCGCCAGAATTTGAGTTACAATCATTTTCCCCCCATTATTCCCCTACCCAACCTCCCAGAACAGCAGTCCCACAATATATTGCTTCCTCCAATCTGCTCTCTCCCATATCTTCTCCCATACCCCCTTCGACTTTTCCATTAGAGGAAGGTGAATCTTTGTGTCCCAATGCCTGCATATCTTATCTCCCAATTATAAGCAAAAGAGTATTAATAATAGTATTTATATATATTTGAAACATTTAATGTTAAGACCTCGAATTTCAGATCCATTTCCTTCCTCCCTTGTCACCCATTCCCTCTGGGGAGATAAGTAATTCAGTATATGTTGTACATGTCTAGCTATGCAAAACATTATCATAGTAGATATATTGTACGAGGCTGCTTATAATTCCCTCCCACTCATCCCACCCCCGACCTGGTCCATTCCCTACATGATCCTGTCCCTCTTCTATAGTGGGTACTTCCAACCTCCCCTCACCCCAAGGATGCCCTCCCATCCATCATCCCTCCTCTCATCGCCCTTCCCCCTATTCTGCTGCAGGTTGAGATATCCCATTTAGTATGTATGTCATTCTCTCCCTGAACCAAATTCAATGAGAATGTGGTTTTGCCTTTTTTGCCTTCCTATTCTACCCCACCCTTGCAACCACTTCCCCTTGCTTCTTCTACATGAAATAGTTTACCCTACCCTGTCCCTCCCCATCTCCTCTTGCCACTTTCCTCTCTCACCTCATAATTTTATTCCTTGAGTATTCTCCCTTCCCAACAAATTCAACATATGGCCTCTATCCATATATAACTGTAACCATACACACACACATTCACATATGTATTCATATGACCACACACCCTTCTTCCATTGTTTTCATAGTGAGAAAGATATCATCAGTCACAGTTATTGTTTTTCCATATGGGAATGTAAATAGTTCAACTTTGATAAGTTCCTTTTGATTTCTTTTCCCTGATTACCTTCTCAGGCATCTCTTCCTTCTTGTGTCTGGATGTCAAATTTTCTATTCAATTCTGGTTTTTTCCTCAAGAATGCTTGAAAGTCCTCTATTCCACTGAATGACCATATTTTCCCCTGAAACAAAATACTCAGTTTTGCTGGGTAGGTGACCCTTGGGTTTATTCCCAGTTCTTTTGCCCTCTGGAATATCATATTCCATGCCCTTCGATCCCTCAGTGTAGAAGCTGCCAGGTCCTGGGCTATTCTGATTGTGTTTCCACAATATTGAAATTGTTTCTTCCTGGCTGCTTGTAGTATTTTCTCCTTGATCTGGGGATTCTGGAACCTGGCTATAATATTCCTGGGAGTTTTCTTTTTGGGGTCTTTTTCAGGAGGTGATCAATGGATTCTTTCAACCTCATTTTGCCCTCTGGATCTAAAACATCAGGGCAATTTTCCTTGAGAATTTCTTAAAGGGTGATTTCTAGGTTCTTTCTTTGATCATGGCTTTCAGGTAGTCCAATAATTTTTAAATTGTCTCTCCTGGATCTATTTTCCAGGTCAGTGGTTTTTCCCATGAGATATTTCACATTGCCTTCTAATCTTTCATTTGTTTGGATCTGCTTAACAGCATCTTGATTTCTCATAAAGTCATTAGCTTCCATTTGCTCCAGTCTAACTCTGAAGGAATGAATCTCCTCAGTGAACTTTTGAGATTCTTTTTCCATCTGGCAAATTCGACTTTTTAAGGCATTCTTCTCCTCATTGCCCTTTTGGGCCTCCTTTGTCATTTGAGTTAGTCTATTTTTTAAGGTGTTGTTTTCCTCAGTCAGGCTGTTGACCCTCATTTCATACTTTTCCTGCATCCTTCTCATTTCTCTTTCCAATTTTTCCTCCACTTCTCTTATTTGATTTTTAAAGTCCTTCTTAAGGTCCTCTATGGCCTGCAACCCACTCAGGTTTTCCCCTGGGGCTTTTAGAGCAGGACTTCTGACCTCACAGTCCTTTTTCCTCTCTATGCCCCCAAAATAGGAGTCTAGGGTTGCATTTTTCTGTTTCCTTTGCCTTGGCATGTTGCCACTTAATTACTTGACTTTTGGGCTTGTTGCCGCACTATGGCTTTAAGGCCAGATAGAGGAATTTTCGTCCCAAACGTGTGGGGGGCAACTTCCGTTTCTGGTAAGCTGTAAACCCAACCACGACTTCCACCCTAGATCACAATTCAGATCCAGGGAGGTTAAAGCAAGAGCCATTACCCCCAAGACTGATCGCTGGATCTCCCTACACTTCGCAGGCCAGGAGCTGGAGCTGCCTCTGAAAACTACAAAATGGCTTGTCTCCTCAGGGGCTTCTAGCCCCCAGGGGAGGGAGCCTACGCATTCCCCAAATACCGGTCCCAAAGTCCATAGGACACTAACCTCTTACTTTGTCCTAGGCATGTCTATGTTGATAATTATGGAGTCGCCACAGCTCCTGGTGTTCTGGGGTTCCTCCAGCAGGCTGCTGGCCCTGCCGCCCTGGGGCTAAAACCTCAGCTCAAGCAGACCTGGGCTCTGCTTGGCTCGGCTCCCCGCAGAGCTGCGTGCTGCCAGATCCCAGACCGCTGCGCTGGTCCTTCCTGCAGGGCTGTTGGGCTGTCCTCAGCGGGAGGTTAGCTTCTCTGTGTCGTTCTGTGCATGCTGGGGCTCCAGAAGTTGTTCAGAGTCCCATTTTACATAGTTTGGGGGGAATCTGGGGGCAGAGTGGCTTGGATGAGCTGTTTCTACTCCGCCATCTTGGCTCCGCCTCCAGCATTTGATTGATGGTCTCTTCTAGCTCTAAAAATAAGTTCCTATGACATTTATGTCCAGTAAGCTGTGATGAGAAATTGTAATTTTTAAAGAAAAGGAAATAAACATGGTTCATAATTAAGATTCAATTTTAAGCAATTTTAAACTTTTGACATTAAGATTGTTTTCTTGGGGTGGCTAGGTAGCGTAATGAATAGAGCACTGGCCCTGGAGTCAGGAGGACCCAAGTTCAAATCTGGCCTCAGACACTTAACACACAAACTAACCATGTGACCTTGGACAAGTCACTTAACCCCAATTGCCTTCCAAAATAAAAAACAAATTGTTAAAAAAAAAAGATTGTCTTCTTCTGAATGTAAACTAGCTAAAATAAATTTAACCTTTGTGTTTTTCTTGCTCTCAAGAATCATCATACTCTTCATACAAAGGAGAGCTCATTTATTTAATAAATTAAAAATCCTAAAGACCCATGAGTTTGAAAACAGCACTAGCTCCACGGTATAGATAGAGGTAATGAGGCAAGAGAACTGAATTGCGAAACTGGATTTTTGCAATCTTATTACTCTCAAATGCCCTCACAAGGCTCAAATCATAAAATAGACCATAAGGAAAAGTCTCTGTCTCTCAGACATTTTTTCTATAATGTTCACTTCATAACACATCAATTATTTTGCTTTAATAAGGGGCAGTTTATTCTCCCTGTTGCATCTTGGGACAAGTTCTGCTTCCCATGATAAACCTGGTTTACAACATGCCTTTAAGAGAAGTGTTATTGTCATTATTAACAACACTTTAAAGGGAAAGTACATAATTGCCAAACTACAACAAAATCCCCATGGTGGAAGCACATTATGGCCACATTAGTTCCAAATGACTAACATTTTTATAGTACAGTCTAGATGAATTAATAATGATCGCCTACTTGTTTTAAAGGGTTATCATTTTTATTTATCTAGCTACCAAGTTGGGGTGAATAAGCATTATACATCTTAAACACATCTTAAGATATGTGCCTTTAAGAACCATAAATCCATGGAGGTTAGCCAGGGCTTCCTTCTCAGGACACTATTTCTCCAGAGTTCTGTGCATCACGCCTGCCCAACCTGCTTACAAGGATCATCATGAGGATCAGACAAAAAGTGTGTCAACCACCTTGAAAACTGTAAGAAGGCAAATAAATGTGAGTGACTGGAGTGGGGGCTGCTCTTTTTATTGTCATCATCATAAGTTTTTGACACAAAGATAAGTTCCATTTACTAGAAAAAAGATAAGTGAGAGGAAAGGAACAGAAGTATTTTAGCAAAACCACCCTCAACACTTTACTCAAACATTGGTATCTCCATGATTTCATTGATGCAGATTACCCTTAACCCTTCTCTGGACCAGATCACAACCCCTCCTTCACATGAAATTAAACTTATATTTCAATAACATTTGAAAGGTCTTTATTCACATATCTACTTCCAGGTTGAGAAGGGCGATGAGTAAAAAAAAAGTATGAAAAAAGATGAACAAAAAGATGAATGTTCCCTTATGCTTCAGTGTTCTGTAATCAAGATGCTGAATACAAAATCTAACATTCTGTACCTAGAAAGGAGCCACAGACATGGAATGTACCTTAATACTACTTTTTTATAAAGGAAAGTTTACAAAAAGATTCATGATCATCTATATAGATCCCTGTTTTCCAAGCTAGGAAACCTTGTGCTCCTATGCCACCTTCCCTAAAACTGCAAGGTCTATGGTATTGTAGAAAAAAAATCTGGGGAAAAACCAGAATATGATATGATGATCCCATGGCCTATATTCTTCACAAATAAAAACTAGAATCATTCATTCATTCAACAAACGTTGATTAAATGCGCATTGTGTGTAGAGCACTTTGTTAAACACTAAGGAGATAGCAGCGACCCTTTCATGGGATGCTTGTAGTCTAATAGGGGAATCAGAAACAAAAACTGAAAATTATAATGACATACATTTCATGATCAATGCATTAGAGAGGCATAAAGCAAATAATTGAGGATTTTGGAGCAGTGATATAAAAAAATGATCAGCTAGGAAACAAATTCATATCATTTTGGTCCCAGAATGATTGGGCTATTGAGACAGAGGGGGATAATTAGATATAAATCAATGGATTAAAACTATGGGAAAAACAGAATTCACTAGAATGTAACTATGCATTTCAGTTCAGTATATTAGAAGGTAGTGGATTCTGATGTTTACCTTAAACAACATTTCTGACAACCCAAAATGTAATATGGACTTTAAGGAACCTGCCAGATCCATGGCCTAGTATGCCCCAAAGTTAAATGCTAAGACAGAAACAAGGTTGTTGATGAGACCTTCATAAAAATGGGTTACTGAGGCTTGGTCTCAGGAAAGAGATGCTGAATCACTTATCTCTCTTAGAACAGAGGTGAGAGACTATGGGAATTTAATGTTGTGTATATTGTTAGGAGTAATCAATTCTGCTAAACTCTTTAATTGTTTTGGTCATGAATGAGAATTTAAAGGAAAGGAAATGTTGAAGTGGATGTGTTATAATCAGGAACTGAGTATTTAGTATAAAGACAATGAAAAAAATCTTTAAAAGACAAGAATGGATTAAATTAAAAATTAAAAATGGATTTCAGAGGAAGAGGCAAAAAATGTCCCCATTCATAGAGAGTTGGGGTGTTTTTCCCCCTTACTACACTGTTCTGTAAATACTAGGCACTCTTACTAATAACATGTTGGATCTTATCTAAGATAATTACCTTTGTCCCTAGAATAAAATACAAACCATACTGCTTGGCATTTAAAGCCCATAGAAGACTGGCTCCAATGCACCTTTTCAGGTCCATTGCACATTACTCCTCTTCATGTAATGTATGTTCCAGTTAAACTGTCTTACTTGCTATTCCCAGAATCTAACCTATCATCTCCCACCTTGGTGACTTTGCATAGGCTGCCCACATGCCTAGATCCAGAGGGTTAACATGTTCAAGTTTACACAGTTAATAAATGTCTGAATTGGTGTGACCCCAGCTCTTCCTGACTCCATGTCCAAGGCTTTCATCCATTATACCACAAGAAATCTAACATTCATGAGACTAGAAATATAGTTATAAACCTATGGGAACCTTGGCACTTAGGCACTTTATAATAATGTAGAGAAAAATGGATGGTATTGGTTGGATTACATTAAAAACATCTGTAGAAGGAACCTTATAGCTAGTTAGGTTATGCATAAAAATGACTTTAAAACTTGATTAGGGCTAAAAGAACATATCTCTCAGTGGGACAAAGGAAACTCCTGAAGTCTTCCAAATAGCATGTGAGGATTTAACTACCTGATTCTCATTAATGTCAATCATAGTTATGCAGTTCAATCCCCAAGCATTACCTTTCAAATATAGGTGTTATCTTGCAAAACCTGCAAACTTCCAGAACAGCCATTAACCCTTTCTTTATCAGCTTAAAAAAAGAGGCTTTCAAAGCTTTGCCTATGAGTTATTAAATCACGAAAAAATTATGAAGACATTTCACCACTGATAATAAACGTAAACAACTAATCATCTACTGTTAATATAAAGTACTTCTAGTTTAGAAGTCAGAGAATATAAACAGAAACTCACATTTCTGTAGTGCTTTGCCATTTACAAAACATGCTCCTCACAACAACACTCTAAAGTGATAGTGACAGTGTTAGATAGTGACAGTGTTATTCCCATTTTACAAAGAGAAGACTGAGGCTCAGAGACTTGTCCATAGTAACATAGCTAATTATTAATTATTAGTAATCAGGGGATCACAAGATACTTCTCATAAGTGAATCCCCAGAGCAAAATACCAACTCTGAGTATATATACACTTCTTAGAGCCAGAAGACATCATGATTCAGTGCCTAAACAACTTAGTACCAAAAGATGTAGACATCTTCCAACAAGCAAGCCTCCCCCAAGCTAGCTCCTTCTTAGGTAAGTCCTTCCCACAATGGGCTCTCCAATGGGTGACTTATCCGTCCCCTGATAGGCTGAATGTAATCACATGGAGCCTGCAGTGGGAGGAGTTTGCTGAAGGGAAGCAGAGCCCACAGGAAGCTAGTCAAAGCTAGTGAGATGGTGGGGGAGAGAGGATGTTTGTTAAGGAGATAGAGAGGTTTGTGAGTAAATATTGATCTTGTATTGGTTTGTGGGAAGGCTGAAGGATGCTGTGGCTCTCAGTGTTATTATGGCCTGTGAATATCTTTAGTACTAAAATGGAATCAGTTTACTGGTTTTGGGATTCAGTTTTCTGGTGTCTAAATAAATGCTTCAGCTCTATCCTCTATCTGGAGAGTTTGGCATATTTGTGATTGAACGTCATGCAATACTTATAGTCACGGTCTTTATCCTGATTGTGGGTGCTGTAAATATTGCATTGTCATTACAGTAGGGAAGATCTCATCCCGTTAACATTCCATATTCTACGTTCTCTTAATTTAGTTGTATAAAACAATTCTGAAGATAGCTATTTTATTCACCTGCAAAACCTACAAGGAATCAGCAACAAATCTATGAAAGATTAAGATCTGGCAAAAGGCAATAAAAATCACTAGCATTTTGTATGCTAGGAAGGTAATTTGGCTAAACCGGTACCTTTACAAATGCTACTAAAACTAATGGAGGTCACATATCAATATGATTGGATCAACCAAAGATAAGAGGAGCAAGTCCACCGATGAGGTTTTGTTAGGATGGAAAAATAATAACAAAAATATTAGACTAAAATGAGTTCCTCTGTTGAAGGCCTACCTTGATGAGTTATCCTGGTATGGAGGTAAATTGTGTTCTCAAACAATTTGATAGTACCTGTAAAAGCTAGGCTCTGAGAGGCCCTAATGGTAGAAGTTTCAGGGAAGTAAGTCAGAGTGTCCTGAGCTGGAAGGGATGTCAGAAGTCATTGAAAGCCTCCATTTTATAGTTGAGAAAATTGAGATCAAGTTGATGAAGGTACTTGACCAAGGATACCCACAGAGGAAGCTTCGAAGGATGGACTTCAAAACAGGCTCTCAAGACTCCAAAGCAAGTCCACTCTCCACTGTATCTCACTGCCTCTAGGCTCATCAGGGGACTTTTTGGCCCGAAAACCAGCCTCGTAAGTTTGGAAAAGCTCATAACCAGAGTGCTTGGCAACCAAGTGATTAATTTTTTTTTTTCTGACCACAGAACTCACAAGTGTGTCTACTCTTCTACTAAGAGTGTATCTCAGTCTTCATGAGTGAAGGAAGTGCTCATACTGATGAAATGCTGGACCCTTGAACGGGACTTAGGATTTTAATAGTATTGGGAACTGCTGGTGAGAAAACTCCCTGTACCATGCAGATGAGAACCTATGTGACAATTTAAATTCCAAAGGAAAGTCTCAGGAGGATACATCTTGACTCCAGGCCCAGCAGTATTAGTCATGGATAGGATCTGAACCCAAGTCTTTCTGGCTCAAAGGCAAGCAAGACCGCTAACCACTGTTACATCATTCCAGCTCTCTTAATTGTTGAAGTAAAACTGAGTTATATCTGATTCACCTCTCTGACCTCCACTTTCCTTCTTTTTTAGATTGTCTTCTATCACTGCTCTTCTAATCTGTTTTCTCACCCATTCTTCTTTCTTTCCTCCAGTTTCATAGCTTCTCATGATGCCTCCCTCATTGGCAAGTAATGCCTCTATGTGTACCCTTGATAAAAACACCCTCCTACATATTGTGGAATTGCATTATAGAAATCAGTTTCTCCCTCATCTATTTTTAATGTCTCCTCCACTGGCTACTTACCTGTAGTAAAACAAACAAAAAATACCCTTATTCTAAAAATTACCTTTGCTACTTCTGCTGCAGGCAGCTAGGTATGTTAGTGGATAGAGTACTGGGTCTGGAGACAGAAAGACTTGAGTTCAAATCCAGCCCCAGGCACTTACTAGTCATGTGATCCTGAGCAAGTCACTTTAATCCTGTTTGTCTCAATTTCTCCCATATGTAGTATGAGCTGGAGAAGGAAATGGCAAGTCACTCTAGTATCTTTGCCAAGAAAACCCCAAATAGGGTCACACAGGGTTGGACACAGCTGAAATGATTGAATAATAACAAAACTATTGCCTTCTTAAGCAGCTACCATCCTTTTCCTCAGCTTCCTTGCCAAACTTTAGAAATAGTTTATATTTCCTGACTTTGTTTTCTTACCACTCGCTCATTCCTCAACTTCTGCAAACTGACTGCCAATCATGCCAATGAATTTTCTTTTCTCAGGGATGTTAATCACCCCATCACTAAATCAGAGAACATTTAAAAAATTCTCAACCACATTGACCCTTATTCATTAGCTGATATGGTTAAATAACCTCTCTTTCTTGGTAGTCTCTCCCCTCTTATATTATAGGATACTGTGCCACACTATCATGGCCTTCCTACTACCACTCTGACCTTTCCTCTGTCTCTTTTACTGGCTCCTTACCCTCCTCTTACCCCCTATACTTGGGTGTCCTCCAAAGGTCTGCCTTTGACTTCTCCCTTGATGATCTCATGTACTTTTGTAGCTTCAATTATATCATCTGTACACAAAGAACTCCCATATCCATAGCCACCTCTAATTTTGGCCACATCTCTATTTGTGTGGTGGAGTTTTGATGGTTCCTTGAACCAAATGTCTGCAACTGAGTTCCTTATTCTCCCTACCTGCTCCTCAAATATCTATACATGTTTCAGCTTCTACCAAATTCTTTATTTTTACTCATGGCACCACCATCTTACAAGTTACCCAGGGTCAAAACCTTGGAGTAATCTTTCATTGTCACCTAATTCAAGTCCTGTCAATGCAATTTCCAAAAGTTTAAGCCCATTCAATGATCATCTCCACTGTAGGGATTTTGTTCAGTCATTTTTCAGTTCCATCTGAGTCTGTGACCCCATTTGGGATTTTCTTGGCAAAGATACTGGAATGGTTGGCCTTTTCCTTCTCCAGTTCATTTTGGAAATGAAGAACTAAGGCAAACAGGATTAAGTGCCTTGCCCAGCATCACACAGCTAGTGTCTATGAATTTTCCTAATTGGTCTTTCTATATTTCTTCCCCTTTCCAACTCACTGTTTCCCATGTAAAAATTCTAATATGCCAAAACCATCATATCACATCTTTGCATAAAGACCCAAGGTAGTACCCCATTGGCTCCTTGATAAAGTATTAAATTATACATTACAAAATCATAATCTGATATCAGCCCATCATTTGGACATTATCTCACACTAATGTGCTCCATATTCTTACCCTCCTCCATTCTCATCTTGCCTCCTCTAACTCTGTATCCTGCTAACACTGTTGCTGGTGTCTTCCCTGCTCTATTTCCACCTTTTAAAATCCCTCATTTCCTCCCACCAGAGTCTCCGGTACCATCTCGTTTGTGATACTTTCTCTGACTCTGTTTGGAAGTGAATTTGTCTCAATTTTAATAGTATAAAATTCTCCTTAAGATTTACATTCTATGTGGCATCATGGTTATCTGTATCCTGGTCATTTCCATAAGAGATTTATAAGCTATTTGGGGATAGAACTGGATCTTTATCCTCAGAGTGTAAGAACCTACCCAAAGCATAATAGGTACCTAACAAAAGGGTTTGAAATTAAATTGGGTATGATGAATACTACACTGTAGTCACTGTATTGTAGTCAGGAAGACATAAGCATGATAGTCAAATACTTAACTGTGCAAACTATTTAAATTCTGTGAAACCTCAGTTTCTTCACATGTAAAATGAGCTAGTCACACTGTATGAACCTGGAAAAGTGACTTAACTTCTCTGAGTCTCAGTTTTCTCACCTATAAAATGGGGATAATAGTAATACCTATTTCACAGGGTCAAATGAAATAATATATATAAAGTGCTTTGCAAACCTTAAAGCCTCATATGGATATTAGCTATTTACATGAAATGGACCAAGGTCCTGAGTTTGACTTTTTTGAATCTCTACAGTATTAAAACTAAAATAATTGAAGACCATATATAAATATGCATACTATATTCAGGATTAAAGGGAAATAAATCATTTTTTAAAATAAAATTATATTTTACCTAAACACAAGGAACAAAAAATCAAGTGGACATTGGTGTTACAAATACTGTCCTAAATGGAAGGAATCTCTAATAAAAGTGTTATATATGGTTTTGTAAGTGACCAGACATTACCATAAGGAAAATCTCATATTGAATCTAAATGAACTCTGGCTATGGAGATAAGATGCCTTGACATACAATTAGCTTACAACCTGGTGTTCAAAGCCTTCTACAGTCTCATTCTAATCTGTCTTTCTGATCGTTACATACTACTCATCATCACATACTTTTATAGAGGTAAGAATTAGACCTATAATTCCATTAGGACAGGGAACTCCCAAGAGAGGAAATTCCTTCTACCAATGCAAGTTAGCACATTTTCTGCAGCTTAGCATATTACTTAAAACACTAGGAGGTCAAGTGACTTGTACTTTATATTTAACTAAACTGGATTACTATGTTTTTCTGAAATCATATATTCCATTTCCCATCTCCATTCATTTGTACAAACCAGCCCTCATGCCTACAAAGCAGCCCTTTCTGATCTCTACCTCCCTTAATCATTTAAGGCTCCATTATTTAATGTAGTTCACAATGAGGGCAGAATAGTCCAGGAACCTCATGGGTCAATTAGGTTTTTTTTTGGAGGACAATAATGATTTGCCCAAGGTCACATGGCTAATAAGTGTGTCAAGTGTCTGAGGCTGAATTTGAACTCAGGTCCTCCTAATTCCAGGGCCGGTGCTCTATTCACTTTGCCACCTAGCCACCCCAGTTAACTGGGTTTTGTGAAATAAAAGATGGTACATTATTAATACCACCTTAGCGATCTGAACTTATAACTATATTGATATCTTTTATTGGACCCCAAATCTCTTTTTCTGGTCAAAGGGAAAAGGATTAAAAATTTAATGGCACTAAGTGAAGCTTTTAGCCAAATGTCTATAATGGATTCCAGGCTACAAATGTTCTTTTGTGTCTAAATAATTTCTCAATTTTTTTTGACATGGATTACTAAGAGTTTCATTTACAATTGCTTGAATTAAAAAATAGATAAATCTTTTCATCCTCCTTCTTCCTCTCACAAATATCATAAGATCTTGTGGGTGAGTTAGTGAACCCCAGAGCAGCTAAGTGGTACAGTACACAGAGTGCTGGACCTGGAGTCAGGAAAACTCAACTTTCTGAGTTCAGATCTGGCCTCAGACACTTAGCTGTGTGACCCTGGACAGGTCACTTAACCCTCTTTGCCTCAGTTCCTCTTCTATAAAAATGAGCTGGAGAAGGAACTGGCAAACCATTACAATAGTTTTGCAAAAAACAAAACAAAATGAAACATAAAACCCAACTGGGGGTACAAAGAGTTGGACATGACTGAAATAACTCAACAACAATAAAAGTGAGGCACACTGAATATAGTTAGGAATACATGGGTCCAAATCCAGTACCAGACATTTATTATCTGTGTGAACATGGTGATATAATTTCATTTAACTTCCCTGAGACTCAGTCTACTCATCTTTATAGTAGGGATAATATTGGTACACAATACCTCCCTCAAAGGGCTGTTGTGAGGCTCAAATGAGATAATTTTTGTAAAGCTCTTTGCAAATATTCAAAATTTATAGTAATAAGCTAGATGGCTCAGTGGATAGAATGCTAAGCCTGGAGTCAAGAAAACCTCACTTCAAATCTGGCCTCAGATACTGGATTGATGTGCGGTGGTTGGCAGGTTACTTTTAACTCTGCTTATCTCAATTCTGCCATTTGTGGGTTTTTTTTGTTAGTTTGTTGGAGGGGAGGAAGGCAGGGCAGTTAGGGTTGGGTGACTTGCCCAAGGCCACATGGCTAATAAGTGTTAATTAAGTGTCTGAGGCCAGATTTGAACTCAGCTCCTCCTGACTCCAGGGCTGGTGCTCTACTCACTGAGCCACCTAGCTGTCCCTGTCATTTGTAAAATAGAATAATAATAACTCACAGGTGGTTATGAGGATAATAAATAAGAAAGTATTTATGAAACATTGCAAATGTTTAAGTGCTATAAAATGCTAGCTATTATTGTTGCTATTATTATTATGTCAGTTGTTTGTATCAAAATAGGGGCTCAAATAACTCATCCATTAATTCAGATCAGCTCTCCAAAAACTAGTGAGCAATATAATTGTTTTTGGATTTTGTTGTTGTTTTTGGACAAGTGTCTCAGTATTACGGTGTCGAGGTCTTAGCATTGCTACACCTATGGAATCATGCCTGCCTGCTTGAACCCTCAAGGCTGCTGATATCAGGAGCTATGCCAGTTAAAAAGTCAACTGCTAGCATAACCCTAGCAGATGCAAGACCCATATGTTAGATTCTGGATAGGATTTCCAAAGCAGTGGCATCTGGATGTCAAGCTTTCCTTTCCTAGCTCTTACTACTGAATGGTCTGCTGGACTTGATGGTTTCTCTGCAGAGGATTTGCTTATTGCAGCCCTGATGGCTCCTTAGACTGACTGTGAATGGCATAGCACTTTTTATTTATTTTTCATTATTCTATTCCAGTATCTCAATAGTATATGTACATGACCACTTTGTATTGCCAAGACACAAAGAATATTATAGTTTCCCCAGTTCTTGTTGAATTTGGTGAGGAGTACTTTATCTCAAATAAAGCTTGAAAAAATAACATTTCCAAATAAAAAAATTAGATATATTTTAATATCACCTCTATATCCTAACATATTCTTCTCCTTACTTGAAGAGCCATCTCTTATAATAAAGAAAGAAAAAGAGGGGGAAAGAAGCATTCTAGTAAAAAAGTCTGACATTGTATATAGTGTTCTATACACAGAGACCCCCACCTTTGTAAAGAAGTAAAGGATATGGTTTTGTTTTTTTGTTTGTTTGTTTGTTTGAGTTCTTTAAAAGGGCCCAGCTTGATGATTATGACTTCACTGATTTCAATTGTATTATTGTTGTTTCAAATGTAATGGCTTCAATTGTATTGTTGTTGTTGTTTTCCATGTACATTGTTACTGTTATTGTATAAGTATGTACATTCTTAAAACAAATTAACCTACAGATCTTTCCTGATTTAGTAAGAATAATAATAATAAAACAATTAGCATTTAAATGGAACTTATTATATGCCATGTACTATGCTAAACTCTTTACAATTAATATCTCATTTGATCCTCACAACAACTGTAGGAAATAGATGCTATCATTAATGCCCATTTCACAGTTGAGGAAACTAAGGCGAATAGGTTAAGTGACTTGAATCAGAAAGCCAGTATGTGGCATTCATATAGTGCCAAACTGTGCTAAGAGCTTTATAAATATTATCTCCTTTGATCCTCACAACTATTTTGGGAAGTAGGTATCTCCATTTTACAGTTGAGGAAACTGAGGCAAACTAGGGTTAAAGTGACTTGCTCAGGGTCACACATCTATCTAGTAAATGTCTGAGGTCTTCCTTATTCCCGACCCAATGTTTCATCTACTGTACCATCTAGCTGCCTCAATAAAAGATTTACAAGAAAGCTCCAGATCCAGAATGTAGCCATAGCCTAATTTCTCAGGAAGACATGGATACCTTGAATTGATGTGCCCCAGATTTCCAGCAGAGGGGAAATACTCTAAAAGAGAAAATACTCTGCTCTGCCCCACCCCCCATATTCTTGTGCCAATGACTTTCCAATTTACCTATAGTTCTTTCCCTGTCCCCCTGCATCAGATCTCTGTAAAGCTCGTACCCTTTACAAAAAGCAAAAATAGGTTTTCCCAATACAAATCACTCTTTTTCCTTTGCTTTCTTGCAAATGAGAAACCTTCTTCATCTGAATGGAAGCAAATTTTTTTTAAAAAAGTTGTGAAAAAAGAGAATCTGCAGATTTTTTTTTAAACGCTAACTCCTTTCTCAAGTGAGAATGATTTGTTTGTTGGTAAACTGAAAATGACTGATCCTAGCACTCTCCATTGAGATTTTTTCTGGAAGGGGAGATCATGCCCTTCTTCCCCCAAACCCAACTTGTTCACACAAAGAAATGGACACAGGGCTCTCTTGTACCCTCCATTACCAGGTCCAAATCCCAGCAAGGTAGCATCTGGGGAAATCAGCTTCTGCCGATGGGAGCTCCATCAGTTGGAGCCATCTGGGTGGTATTTGTTTTTCTGTATTTGCTATAATAAACATCACTGCTATGTCTTATGCCCAGAGTGTGAGAGGAAAAAAGAAGCTGATGTGGGATCACTCTGAGAAGTTGTGAAATATGAAAATTTATGAACAACAGATAGAGAATATGATAGAAATGGTTCATGTTATAAAATTAAATCCATTTTCACTTTTGAGGCCAGAGAGATGAAATACACCTACACATTTCTGTATTGTTAGTGGTTTTTTTCTTCCTCATCTCCTATATAATGCTCTGGGTTAAACAGAATATAAAATATTTTCAATATCCCTCATACTTTGTGCTAATTATTGGGATTTAACTGATAGTTGCCCCCAAAGTCCCAAAAGCATCATACTTTAATCTCTTTTTGTCTTTGAGTTGTACATGAACCTCCGATAGATAGCCCTCCCCAAGTCTACTTCATAATTAACTCGAACATATAAAGGGGAGCACTAAAAGAGAGAACAGATAAGGAGCTTGGAAATGCATTCTTTCCATGATATTATTTAAAAGCTGCTGTGGTATTTTTTTTTTGTACTCAAGTTAACAACTGGCATATTTTTGCATTTCCAATATTGTCTTCTGGCAGACTGCTTCATGTAAATAAAGCAGAAGAATATAAAATCTAAAGAGAGGGAACAATTTGAAGGTTGTTTTACTGATTCGGAAACACCCAAACATGAAAATTTTTTGGTGTAAATCTCATCTCTAGGATTTTAATGAACTAGGGAATCAGTGTTTATAAGGAATGCATGAGGGCTGTCTACCATTCTGGAAGTGGGGAGAGAACCCCCTTCTTTGCTTATTATTTTTTCCCTATGGGTATCCAAGTGAATCCTTCAGGAAGAATTGTCCGCCCCTTCAAGGGTGTATGACATGGGCATAGTTAATCATCACTGTGATAAAGCAATTAAAGTTATCCACAATTAAGACCAAACCAAATGTAAGTAATCAGAAAATTAAGGGGAAAATGACATTATGATGGAACTGTGTTTTATTTAGATGACCTCTTGGCTAAGGAGTCTATTTTCTTGTTGGCACATGGGGACTTGGGTGCATAGCACATTAACCCTATTGGGAGTTCTGCATGTAAATGTCTTCTCCGAGTGATGAGAATATACCTTGGAATCATTTATTATCACTGACTTCTTAATCCTGCTGCCTGCAACAAGAAAAGAAATTGAAGACTGAATTTTCATAGTGCACATGCTCTCACTAAGGCAGGTCACTTTGGAAAACAGGCATTATTTTTAATTTTCTCCCTCACGCATTATTTTTAATTTTCCAATATGCACACAGAGATATGGATAGGGAAGGTGGGATGGACATATATTTGTGTACATTTCATGAGTATTAGCTCACTTGGGAAATTTACTTCTATTTGCTAAATCTTATTCAATTTATAGCACCTTCACATAGGAGGTATTTAGTTGCCCTAGAGAATGTATAATGACAATAATAGCTCATATTGACATAGCACTTTACAATTTGCAAAGGACTTGTTTCTTGCGACTCTGTGAGTTGGGTAACATCATCATAGCAGAGATTTAGAGCTGGGGGAGGTAGGAGGAGAGGATCTTAAAACCTCTCGTTTCAGAGACAAGGAAATAGGAAGCTACAATCAGAGTCATTCACCCAAGGTCACACAGGGATTCGAACCCAGACCCTCTGATTCCAAAATTGGCATTTTTTCTGTGCCTAAGCTGGAGGTCAACTGGCTGCAAGCTTCATTATGCTCATTTTATAGTAAAGAGAACTGAGTCCTGCAGGGTTAATATGACTTTCCCAAGGTTACAGAGTGAATAAGTAACAAAACCAGGCTTCAAATTCAGTTTGTCTGACTTTAAATTTAGCTACTGTTCCGTTCAACACTGCATTGTATGTGTAGATAGTACAGTTTCCTGATGGCTTTTTGTTTGGTACTTACAGGATATTTTTGTAAGATGAATCATCTTGCAAATACTAAAATGGATGAAAAGTAAACCCTGTGGCAAAACCCTTAAAAATATAACCAAAAAGCATTCTATTAATTAAGTGGCACCCCCTGAAAAACAGGGTTGACATATAATCTAATAATTTGTGATGCTTGAAATGAAAAATAATACCTTCTTCTTCTGGATCAATATTACAAGCACAGTTAAATAACTCTAGGTGGATGCAGTTTTTTATATCTAGATTTAAAAAGATGAAAACATTTTAGAATTTTAAAAAATCAAACTGATTTTAAATATTTCTTTTTAGCAAGGGTGATAGAGTAAATGGAGATAGGGTGAGGGAACAGATTATCCAGAGGACAAAAAAAATCAGCATTTAAAGGGACTTTAGTATTCATGTAGTCCAGAAGTGTCAGAGTGGCTACCTGTGGTCTTCATGCCCATAAAAGTCCCCAGTAAGGCCAAAAGCAGTATAAAAGGTAACTGGGCAATGTTTAACAAGATAAATAAAAATACAGTACAACACAGATGATGTGAATTTGAATTTTTCTAAGGCAAGTTGTGACCTGGTGTGATCCCTTTCTCTTTCAGTTTAACAACACTGGGCTAATCCAACTTCCTCATTTAAAAGATAAGGAGTCTAAGGCTCAGAAACTGTGATGTTCCTAATATCACTTCAGAAAAGCCAATGTGTGAACTCATCTCCAACTCCAGAGCCAAGCAATTTTTTTTACTATCCCAAAGCTATCTGTTTTCTCACTTATGATTTTATCTTCATACAATGTTTAACACTCTTTAAAAGAACACATCAATTATCTAATTCATGTTTATTTGTTTTTGTTTTTACAACCTTTGAAAAGGATAAACCCCCAAACCTAGCCAAATGGAGACTACATTAAATGCTGTTTTGTTGAAGTGACAAAAATGAAAGGCAAAAAATGTGTGTGTATATGTGTGTATGTGTATCTGTGTGTATATATACACATACACAAATATACATGTGTGCATGTATATACATATACACATACACAAATATACATGTGTGCATGCATATACATATACACACAGACATCTATGTGGATGTGTATACACAAACATATACACACATACATATATACATATACATACCCACATGTATGTGAGTGTATCCTCTTATAGCCTCTCCAGGCTGCAGAAAGTCTACATTTCTGTTAATGACCTACTGCTTCCCTCTGATTCAATACAGCCCAGTGGCTATGGAGATGGTAACACTCAGCAGGAGATGACAAAATGGTCAGCAAACAGTGCTGAGATATGTCATTTTCTTCAAATACTTTCTCAGGAATAAAATGACATGCTTTAGAACGTTGTCTCCCGCTCAGATCAAATATTTATTTATTAAACAAAAGTGCACAAACTATAGTTTCTATACAAAATATAGGTCTATGCATGTTGCTTCTAGTTTCAACTGCAAAACAAATCAATATTTGATTTCTCCCCCCAACCCCTGCTTTCTTCCTTTTTCTCTCCCCCTTCTTCTACCTCTAGCTCTGAGTTTATTTCCTAGTATCTACTCCCTTCAGCAGCTACTGCTTCTCTCTTTCCAAGTAGTTTTGGGATGAAAGCTTTTGCTAACTTGACCCAGGTTACGATATTCACTATGATTTTATCAGATTCTAATTTTTGAAATCTACAAAACTCAGAAGCCCTTTTTGCTGCTTATTCCAGACACAGCATCTCTTCTTAACCACAATACTCCCATTCTCAATTCACTTAAGTTCCATAGATATGAAAATGATCAACAGTTTGGGGGCTATGATGCTAAAAAAATGCATTACCTCTTTTCTCTTATGATATAGGGATTTCTGACTATTATGACTGTCTCAGAAGAGAACTGATTCTTTTTTTGTTTGTGCCTTCCTCCATCTCCTATTTTAACCAAAATGTGCCACCATATTGAATTTGATGCCTAAAGCTAGGAAAAGGGATAAGCAATCTTTTGCTGAAAGTCCCTAAACTAATTTACTGCCTTCTGGGTAACAGTGCTGGTCTTCCTTTATCCAATTCTTTGTAGGGCCTAATATAACGTGTCTTTGTTTGTTTGTTTGTTTGTTTTTGCCTTTTTTTTTGTTTTTGGAGGGCAATTGGGGTTAAGTAACTTGCCCAAGGTCACACAGCTAGGTTTTTTTGTTTGTGTGTGTTAAGTGTCTGAGGCCGGATCTGAACTCAGGTCCTTCTGACTCCAGGGCCAGCGCTCTACTCACTGCGCCACCTAGCCGCCCCTGTTTGTTTGTTTTTTTAAGCAATTGGGGTTAAGTAACTTGCTCAAGGTTACACGGCCAGTCATTATTTATGTGTGGGTGCTCATTTCCTGAGGCCAGATTCGATCCCAGGTCATCCCAACCCCGAGGCCGGCACTCTTACTCACTGTGCCACCTAGCCACCCCTATAACTTGTCTTTGAAAACTCTAAAATATTCTAAAACTCTAAAATTCTCAATTCATAGAGGAAACTAGTGCCAACTAGAAGCATTAAGGCAGATATACTTGAAGGAGCAATTGTGCTTTTTGAAAGATTAAGATCCTACCAAGTTTTGCTTTGGGCTATTATATTTTACCCACCTAAATGAGATCTCAAGAGATGACTTTATCAATCTTACTGTATACTATTAAATAATGATTGTATTTTCCCCTTGATAATATGATTTTAAAGAATATAGGTTAAAATATCCTCATTATCAAAAACATGACAAAAATAATTTCAAGTCAAATCAAGAAATACTTATTAAGTATTGCTCTACAAGCAGCCCATATTTCTTATAGCAATCAGAAAAGAGAATTAGACTATCCCAGATGGTCACTACATACTTAAATAACCTAGGTGTTCACCTGGTCCTACTCCCATTTTTTTTTTAAAGCAATTGGGGTTAAGTAACTTGCTCGAGGTTACATGGCCAGTCATTATTTATGTGTGGATGCTCATTTTCTGAGGCCAGGACCAATTCTGGGTCATCCCGACTCCAGGGCCAGGGCTCTTACTCACTGTGTCACTTAGCCGACTCTCCCATTTTTTGATGAGGGAAAGAGTCACATTAACCTGTGATCTGGGATTGTATTTACCCAGCAGTCTAGTCTAGCAACATGAGAAATTGACCAAACTGCTCTGTGGAGATATTTCAATTCCTAAAAAAGAATTTTAGCAATTAAGGGAAAATTATTTTTCCTTATTCCTAGTTACATATATTTTTCTTCCTTTTTCCCCTTTTCAAAGAGGTATGTCAAAATGCTAAATATATTATAAATAAATATATAACACAATATATAACATGTATATTCTACAATACATAAATATGACATTCAAATCTATTATACAGTATGTAAATGAAATGCATGTATTCATATATTTAAAAATATACTAAATATAAAATATATGTTTTCCAGAATAGGTTCTATTTAATCACTTGCCACTCATTTACCCTTGACCTAAGAAAGCCATGCAAAGTCAAGTCATATCATATCACATCGAATCACATCCTAAATTGATGAGTGTCCATCTGCTGCTTAAAAGTACTATGTATAAACCACCATGTTAGACATGGAAATATTAAGAAAATAAGGTCCAGACTGGGACTTCAAGAAACATACAATTAGTTATGACTTGTTCAGCTGAAGGCAGAAGGACAGGTTTCAGAGAAGAGGTGAGTCTTAGAAGAATTCCAAGATCCAGAGATGGGAGAGGAGTCTATAATAAGTAAGAGGGGTGGTTTAAGCAATAGCACAGATATGGGAAGGGAGAGAAAGGATAGACAAAGCTTAGTAGTTCAGTGTGGGTGGAATATAGAGCATTGCAAAGATGAGCAGAATGACAGAAGGCTGGAAAGAAAAGGAGCTATAGAGAGCTTCTAATACTAGGGTAAGAGATCTATGCTTCATTCAGTAGGGAGGGAAACAGTGAAGGTTTTGAAGAACGAGTAACATGATCAGACCAGCACATCTGGAAGATTGCTTTGGCTAAAGTGTGACTAGAGGCACAGAGACTAGACTGAAGTCTTTTTTAATATACCACCAAAGTGATCTTCCTAAGGACCCTCCTAATCTATAAATGCCAATGGCCCCCTATCACCTCAAGGGTCAAGTATAAAATCTGTTGTTTGGCATTCAAAGTCATTCATAACCTCACCATCTTCTACTTTTCCAGTCTTCTTAAACTTTCCTCCCCTTCACCTACTCTGATGCAGTGACTCCTGGCTTTTACAGAAACAGGACACTCCATCTCCCTCTCCAGGCATTTTTTTCTGGCTGTCTTTTGTGTTTCATCAGAGTCCAGTGGAAAGATAAAGGACAATATGACTGGAGATGGCACTAGATGCAGTGGAAGACCTTGACTTTTTTAAATGAGGATGATGACTTTGCACAGTCCTGCCTCACTTAAATCCAATTCATTTGCAAGTCAAGATATCACCCTCCTGATATCATTGGTCCTCTTCAAGAAGGAAGGATGGAAAAACAATCTGTACTTGGGATACTCTCCTTCCTCATCTCCTACTTCTGGCTTCCTTGGCTTCCTTTAAATCCCAACTAAAATCCCATGTTCTACAGGATCTTTCCCAAACCCTCTTAAGTCTAGTGTCTTCCTTCTCTTAATTTTTCCCTACTCTTTATATAGCTTATTTGCACAAATTTATTTCCTTGTAGTTTCTCTCATTAGATTATAAATTCTGTGTGGACAAGGGTTGTCTATTACTTCTTTTTTTGTATTCCTAACACTTGGTATAAGCCATAATAGAAGATAAATAAATGTTTATTCACTAACTGACTGAATAGTCTTCAGAAGAAGTGATTAGTCCTGAACTATGGCAATTTCTGTGACAACAGAAATGCAGGGACAGACACAAATGGTATATTGGAAGTAGAATCAAAAAGAACCAACCACAGTTTGGATGTAGATAATAAAGAAGAGGGGAAAAATCATTCACATCATTATGTATTTTTGTATTTTTTTTTTGCCTTTTGGGGGGCAATTGGGGTTAAGTAACTTGCCCAAGGTCACAGGGCTAGGTTTTTGTTTGTGTGTGCATTAAGTATCTGAGGTCAGATTGGAACTCAGGTCCTTCTGACTCCAGGGACAACACTCTATTCACTGCGCCACCTAGCCACCCCTGTATTTTTTGTATTTTAACTCCTAGGTAATATATATCCAAAATTGGATTTTATTGCTAATTTGGGTCAGACTAACCCTTAGTCTAATCTCTACAAGCAGCCCATGTTTCTTATAGCAATCAGAAAAAAGAATTAAACTATCCCAGAGGGTCACTAAGTACTTGTTTAGTAACCCAGGTGTTCGCCTGCTCCTACTCCTTTCCCTTCTTTTTTTTGTTTTTTTGATGAAAGAAAGAGTCAAATTAACCTGTGACCTGCTATCACATTTACCCAGTGGTCTGATCTAGCAACATAAGAAATTGGTCACACTGCTATGTGGAGGTATTTCAACCACTAAAAAAGAACTTAAGCAGTTAAGGGAAAAATATATACAATATTTTTCCTAATTATGTGTACTTTTCTTTTCTCC
>WOXC01011221.1:0-384846 GCA_011680675.1 Gymnobelideus leadbeateri
AGGTTGAAGAATGAGTAGTTGGAAAGAAAATGAAGTTTTTAAGGATTTGGAGGGAAAGAATGAATGAATGAAAAAACATAGCACGAGGGATACAAGTAGACAAAGTTAGAAAGAGCCTGTTCTCAAGGAGCTTACAGTCTAATAGGTGAAATAGCACATAAAAAGCAAGAATGGAAAAAGTCAGAAGTCCCCAAGGTTCAGTTATGGGACATATGATAAGCCTAGAGGTCCTTAAGTTAAATAGTTAAGTTAGGACCAGAAGACTGTAGGGGCATAGAAGCAGTATAAATGGTAAGACCTGGAGGTCTTGGGAGGCAGTTGGTAAAGTCCAGTAAAATATAATAATTGGGATTATGGTTATAGTATATAGTATTTTATAATGTATCACATATTGCTTTGTGATCTGCAAAGCACTTTATGTTTTATCTCATTTGAGTCTCACAACAAACCTGAGCGATAAGCACTATTATCGTTAACATTTTACAGATAAGAAAATTGAGCTTGGGAGAGGTTAAATGACCTTCCCAGGTTCATATGGCTAATAAGTGTCTGAGGCAGGATTTGAATTCATGTCTTCCTGACTCTAAGTCCAACACTCTCATCTCCTATACCACTTAGTTGTCTGGTAATGCTCCAACTCATCAGAAAAAATGGAATTGTTGACTTCTATCTCATTAAAACCCTATGAACAGTCAAGAAACCCAAGAAGTAAAAGGCATTGGGAATCTTCAGTGAAGGCATTCTTCTTGCTCAGTCTGCAAGTGAATTCTGAGATAGCCTAGGACAGGGGAGAAGAAATGGAATATAGGGTTATTGGATTGGGAGGAGGGAACAAACTGAATGGGGTGGCAGGCAAGATCAAGAGAAGGGTGTGCATCCTAAAGAGAAGGAGATAATAGAAGCAGGGAATGTGAAGATGCTTGAGAAAGGGTGATAGATTGAGCAAGGTCATGGAAGAATTGGGCACTGGGAGCGATCGATTCAGTCCAACAAACGTTCTTTAAAATTCTTACAATGTGCCAGGCACTCACTTTAGTAGGTTCTAGAGATACAAAGATGAAAATGAAACCATCTCAGCCCTCAAGGATTTGCATTATATTGGAGGGAGACAGTAGGGTACATGAGTGGGCCCATTCTTTGTGGTGCAGTGACTTTCTTAAAATTACATTTGGTCCCTTTGGGGTGTATCCAAGTTGACTCATGAGAGGAGTTAACCAGAGTTGATGATTAATTTTGATATTTTTGTTAGTGTCATATCATTATTATTATCCCTTTAACTGTCCCAAGCTTCCCAACCCCCTTTCTTTGGCTCCCCCTGCTGGCTTTAATACAGTGTATTCCAACTTGTTCTAAATTATTGTATGCATTTTTTTTTTCTGGGAGAAATTTAGGTTCTTGGTGAAATTTCATCCAATTTGTATTCTAGGGGCCTGGAAGAAAAATCAAAGACACACTTAAACATGCACACCAAAGACCCTCACTGCCACACTCATTTGGCTCAGGTGGTTGAATTAATTTTTCCTACTTTGACCTAGAGTCCTTTAGTTGCTTGACTGTACTTAGAACCTCAATGTGTATAATTATTTTACTTTTCTAAATTTAACATATAAAATTATGAGTTGAATATTTTAGCTATCATGGCACTTCTATGAATAAATTAATTTATCATGACATACTACCCAGCCCTTATCCCAAATCACTGCTAATAGAATTTAATAGCCATATAACTCCCCAAAAGTTATACACAGGTTCTTAGAACCAGTTTTGGTTCCCTAATCATGAGCCTCAGTTTACCTCTTGAAACTCATCAGGAAAAGTCATTTCACACACATATAAAATGTTGGAATTGGGGGAAGATAATTTACTTACAAAAGAAGTATGAGATAAATAATAGCAAAGAATCACTTTCATATCACCTAAAAAAAATCCTACTTCTAATCTCCAGGTTGCGTATATCATCCCTCTCCACTTCCTCTGTATTTTCAGCATAATAGAAAAACAACCTAGGAAGTATGACCACTTCCTATTAAACTTTATAATCTCTCTAATACATTGAGAGGGTTTCTTAGTCATTCACTGGAAGTGTGATTGGGCCTCTCAGGGTGTGTTAGATTTCTTAAGAAACACTATAGATTCAGTGTACCCTCAAGCCACAAAAAAAGAAAGAAAGAAAGTTTCTGCATGTAATGAACTAGGAGGAGAGGCAGTTTCTTGTAAGAGTCCAGAAAAACCATGTATTGTCATCAATCTGCTAATTTCATTGTATAACTTCATAACTTATTATATTTTCATTATGATTATTTCTATATTCATATAAGTGTATAGATAAAAATCTTATTTAATCACATAAATATACCATAAATTGTTGTTACCCTTTGTTAGATGTGTTTCTAGGTTTGATTTTTTTACTACTGTAAATAAAGCAGCTATTCTTTTTCTTTCAAAAGGATACACTATAGATGATCATAAATCATAGCAACTTTGGCTGCTCCCATAATTGTCTTTAAATGGCTACACAGTTAGATCTTCTGTTTGACTCAACTTCCAATCACTTCTACTGGAAATTCTGGCCCTACAGTGGGCTAATTGCTTCTGCAGGTAAATAACTAATTGTTTTCACTTTCCTATAGGAGAAGAGATAGGCCACGAGAAGGACCTCTGACTCCCTAGCCATTTTTTCTTCACCCCCTCCTTCTGTCTCTTCCTTTTTCCTCTTCTACTCTGGGTGTTCTCTTTTTTCCACTTTCATGCTTTTGCATTTCTTCTGTTTCCTCCTCATAACTTCCTAAGTGACTTTATGACCCTTTAAAGATCATACAGAATTTTAGGTATTATTATTTCCACAAAAGATAATCCCTAGTCAAGGAAATAGCATAATTCCTTATATCTAGATTCCTAAAGCAGAAAAATACCAAGTCTAATCCTTTATAGGATCATAGTACCATTGAATTTCAAAGTTGGAATAAATCTTAGAGGTCATGAAGTCTATCCTTTCTCCGAATAGAAGAATCCTCTTGATAATTCCAGATATATTCATTCAGCCTCCGACTGAACACTTCCAGCGATGGGAATTTAGCCATATAATTAAGCAACTCACTCCACTGCTGCACATCTCTAGTCTGGAAGTTCAAAATGTTATATTGAGTATTACTACAGTTGCTGCTTCTTCTAACTAACGATAGCCATCGTTATTCATCATCATGATGAGTAAAAATTCTCCTCCTTACAACTTCAACCTATCAGTCCTAGTTCAGACTTCTGTAATAACATGCTTAATATCTTCTCAAGCATTTAGAAATACCCACCACACATCTCTTCTTCTCTTGTTTAAACATCACCATGAACCATCCTTGGTATGACATACTTTCTGTACTCTTCTCCATCCTCGTCACCCAGTTCAGATACATCTAGCTTAACTCTTAAAATATGATGCAAAGAATTGAATGCAATACTCTAAGTCTAATGTGAGCAGCGTAGAAACTGTGATCCCCATACAGTCAGATGCAGCTATCCATTTACACAGAGTCTAAAAATGCACTAGATTTGTCCAGAACTGCAGGCTCAGAATGAGCCTGTGGATAATGAAAATCACCACATCTTACTCACATGAATTACTTTCAAGTCAGGTTATCCTTATCCAACTACGGCAATGGTTTGGTCAAGTCATGGTGTAGTAGAAAAAGGCAAAAGAGTCAAAAGACCTGGGTTTATGTCCAAGCCCCACAATTTACTAACTTTATGATTCTGGGAGCCTTTTTGTTTCAGTTTTCTAATCTGCAAAATGAATATGACAGATAATACAACCTACCTCACAGGCTGGTTGAAAGGTTCAAACAAGATCACAAAGGGATATTTAAATTAAGATAGCATTAATATTTTTATTATACTTAAGCAATAGGTTTTTGGAATCTAAATTCAATTCAGTTCAGTTGCAACCATTTATTAAAGATATGCATAGGACAGTGGTGATTTAAAGAAAAAGTCCCTCCTCTCAAGGAACTTACAGTCTCATGGGAGATACAGCATATAAAAGTGTGCCTCAAAGCCCCTCAGTCACTGGCTAACTGGTTGGTTGTTGTCCTTCTTTCTTCAAGCGGATTAAAATTAAATCACTATGTTGGGGTTAAAGTACAGTGTTTCCAACTGTGGCTGATCAGATCAATATGAGCTTGGAAAACTCTACCACAGGTTGAACATAAATAGTCCATATGAACATTTGGAATGGAAATGTCTCTAAATTTGAGCATCTCGTGTTTATTGACTAGTTATATGGTATATGAAAGGCCAAGAATTTGACTAAAGACATGTATAGGCTTTGTCTCTGGGCATCTTTTCTCCAGCTATTCCCCATGTTGAAGAATAGAAGAGGTTGAAGATTAGAAAAGGGTTCAATACCAACCCCCGTGCTGTTTAACCATTAACTGGTTTACAATTTAGCCTTTAGAGATTAAGATTCCGAGGTCTATGTGATACTTAATTTAAACTGAGGTAATTTCTGTGCTGGAGAAATGTAAATCATTTGATCCAAGTTGTTGTTGTGTTGTGTTTGTCCTTTATTCTCTAAGAGGACCATGACATCAGGCAGATGATGACTTACAATTGACTTTGATTTGAGTGAGGGAACGCTGTGCAAGGTCATCAGCTTTACTTTCTCCTCCAGAGCCATCTGGGTTCAGTGGCCAGATATTCATTAGGAGGACTGGAGATGGCCCAGGATGCAATGGAATCTCTAGTCCTTTTAGGCTAAGGTCTTTTCAGGTTCTCACTTTGAGTGAGGTAATGCCCATTCAAGGAATAGGCCTTTAAGAAGTGAATCAAGGGATGACCCCTTTAATAAAAAAAAAAAAAAAGAAACTTGGAGGGAAAGACCTTCAGGGTTGCTGGCTAAAAGAGAAACAGTTACTACTGACATTCACTCTGAGCCAGGAGGGCCTAAAAAAATAGCCATTATGTGGTGCTTGGTCAGGGATCTATGGTCTAATCTAAGCTCCAGAGTAAAATGGTTTTACGGTTTTAGCTTTCAATCATCAAAATTTACCTTCCTTTGGATAGGAGAAGGAGGTGACAGAAAAGGAGAGGGAGATGGAGACAGGAAAGGGGAGGGGGAGGGAATAGGAAGGAGTAGAGACGGGGAGAAAATGGAGGGAAAGGGCAAAGCTGAGTTACTCAACTTGTCTGGGCTCTTATTCAAGAAGCTCAGACTACTCACAGGTTGTGTTTGTTCTTTTTTCTTAAAGAGGACCACGACATCAGAGAGGTGATGACATGACTTGCAGTTGACTTTGATCTGAGTGAGGAAGAACTTTCAAGGATAACAGCCTCATTTTCTCCTCCAGAGCCATCTTAGATCCAGGTGGGGAAAAAAAGGCAAAGAAATATTAAATCTGTCACTTAGTTGGGAGGACCCTGCTCTTTGTTCTAAATATCTTGGGGCCTGGACCGAGAATCTCCTCTAGTGGATATGAAGCTTAGCAAGGATTCTGAAGGAAATAAAAGGAAAGATGACTAGGGAAAGTTTTTTTCTGTCCCAAGGCAAGTTTTTCTGCCTTTTTTTACATGAACTTTGGGATTAACATGGTGGCATATGTGACCCTGAAGTGTCAGAGGCCTGAATTGCCCTTCCATGTATGAGGCCAGAACTTATGTATTCCATAGCTCCATGTCTCTCCACTTATTTTTTCTATATGTTTATACTTTTTTGCACTGATATATGTATTTGTGAAAGAGTATATCCCAGGTCAATGAGGCAATATGTTGTTACTTTTCTTACCATGCCATTTGATTTAAAGATTTGGCTTTGAATTGCATTTCCTTGGCTGTCTATTAAGGGTAAATGCATTGTCCAGGACTCATGAGTTTTAGGGCCTATGGGTCTGCAGAGTACTTGGAAAGTACTACATCTGTTCCCTGAAGGCCTTATCATGCAAATAGAGATTAGGAGGTTATACTTTAAGAAATCCTCTAAGATCTCCATCTTAGATGCCATAGTATTGTAGGGGTTTATTGAAGAAATACAAGAGAATTTGAGTAGGGAATACTCATGTATGGGTGTATGTGCATATACACATATATATGTGTGTTTATTTACACATACATATACATACACACATGTGGGATAAGTATACATTCATATGTATGTACACATACTTAATTTCATACAGCTGGTTTTTCTGTCTTTGTCATTTTTACTTCCTCATTCAGCATATAGGGAAATAAGATGTTGGTGTCTAAAGTGTGGTAGTTGCACTGTCATTGATGAAAAAAAATAGTTTGTTATATAAATACTGCCAAATCCATTCAATTTTTTTCTGTTTATTGTTCTCCTTCCAGTTTTACCTTTGAGTGCTCTTAGAATGATAGGGCTTAGCTGGGTCTTATGCCAAGATCTCTGTAAGCTTGTTTTTCCTTTATGCTTCTCACTGTTTTATTAAGCAGTACTGCTCATAATCTTCCTCCATCCTCTGTGAATATTTTAATATAGATTTTATTTTTACTTTCATTGACAAATATAGGCATTCAAATATATTAATAAAGTCATTAGAAAAGAAAATATTAAAGCAGGCACATAAGTTGAAATTAACCAAAACAAATTCTAAGACCACTAAAGATTATATATGTCTATGCCTTCTGCTATTTGTCAGTTATGACCTCTGCCTCAAAAGATAAGTATATTGACTTTAACATAGTTGTACCCATACTGACCTCCTTTTGACAGTTTAGTTGGATGAATAATGAGTTTATTTTTACTGTTGTGATTGTAGTCAACATATATTCTTTCACATCTGCTTTCTCTTTTTTTTATCCTTTTATGCAGATCTTTCCATACTTGCCCTTTCTTAAAGCATAATTATATTTTATTACAGTTATAGACTATAATTACTTTAGCCATTCATCAATTGATGGACATTCAGTTTGTTTATCGTTTTTTGCTACTACAAACAGTGCTGCTAGGAATATTTTTATGCAGATAGGACTCTTTTTTTTTTACCTTTCAATAGTGTTGTTAGAGATATAATCATAGTAGTAGAAAAATTGGGTCAAAGGGTAAGCACATTTTTTATTTAGATGCATATAATTTGTGTAGATACATATAATAACAAGGTACATATAATTCCATGCTGCCTCCTTAAAAGGCTGGACTAATACACAAACTCAGCAGTATAATAACATGCTTGTTTTTACCCTAGCTATTCTAGAATTGAATTTTGTCATCTTTTATTATTTTTGCCAATTAGATGTGGGAAGGGTCTAGTGGAACTGAAGAATTGTTTTAATGGACATTTCTCTGATTATTAGAAAGGTTGAAAATTTTTTAATGTTATTTTAAGTGGTTTGTGTTTTTCTTTCAAGAAATACCCCCTTGATATCCTTTGACCACTTTGTGATTGAGGAATGCCTCTTAAACTGTCAATTTACATCAATTCTTTCTATATTTTATATGTCAGGAATATCAGAAGTTTTTTTTTATTCCCAAATGCTTTATTAAATTGTGGTTTACATCATTCATTTCTGCCAGATATTGAGTTACAACTTTTTTCCCCATTTTTTCCTTTCTCCCCACCCCAGAATAGCAGTCCCACAGGATAACCCCTCATCAAATCTGCTCTCTCCCATATCTTCTCCCATACCCCCTCCACTCTTCCAGTAGGGCAAGTTGAATCTCCATGCCCCAATGCCCAATTATATGCAAAATAATACTAATAATAGTATTTAGACATTTTTACATATTTGATTTTAATACTTTGAATTCCAGATTCGTTCCCTTCCTCTCTTGTCACCCACCCTTACTGGGAAGATAAGCAGTTCAGTATATGTTATGCATGTGCAAAACATTACCATAGTAGATATATTGTAAAAGACTGACTATATTACCCTCCCTCCTATCCCTCCTCCCACTTGGTCTATTCCCTACTTTGATCCTGTCCCTTTTCATAAGTGGGTGCTTCCAACTTCCCTCCCCCCCTTCTCTCCCATCCTCGCTTCCATCATCCCCCCTCTCATCCCCTTTCCCCCTACTCTCTTGTAGGGTGAGATATCCTATTTAGTATGTATATCATTCTCTCCATGATCCAAATTAAATGAGAATAAGTTTTTGCCTTTTTGCCCTCCTGTTCTTCCCCTCCCTTGTAACCATTTTCTCTTGCCTTTTCTATATGAAAAAGTTTACCCCATTCTGTCTCTCCCCATCTCCTCTCATTATATTACTCTCTCATCTCTTAATTTCACCTTTTAAGTATCATCCCTTCCTATTACATTCGACCTGTGTCCTCTATGTATACCTGTAAACATATATACACACATTGACATATGTATTCAAATGCCCATATACCCTTCTTCAACTATTTTCATACTGAGAAAAGTTTCATCAGTTACAGTTATTGTTTTTCCATGTAGGAATGTAAACAGTTCAACTTTGATAAGTTCATGATGATTTCTTTTCCCTGTTTACTTTCTCAAGCATATCTTGCTTCTTGTGTCTGGATGTCAGATTTTCTATTCAATTCTGTTTTTTTCATCAAGAATGCTTGAAAGTCCTCTATTCCACTGAATGACCATATTTTTCCCTGAAAGAGGATACTCAGTTTTGCTGGGTAGGTGATTCTTGGTTTCAATCTTAGCTCCTTTGATCTCTGGAATATCGTATTCCAAGCCCTTTGATCCCTCAGTGTAGAAGCTGTCAGATCCTGTGCTATCCTGATTGCATTTCCACAGTATTCAATTTTTTTTTTTGTTTCTTCCTGGCTGCTTGTAATATTCTCTCCTTGACCTGGGAATTCTGGAACCTGGCTACAATATTCCTAGGAGTTTTCTTTTTGAGATCTTTTTCAGGAGATGATCTCTGGATTATTTCAACCTCTATTTTACCCTCTGGTTCTAAAACACCAGGGCAATTTTCCTGGAGAATTTCTTGAAGGATGATTTCTAGGTTCTTTCTTTGATCATGGTTTTCAAGTAGTCCAATAAATTTTAAATTATCTCTCCTGGATCTATTTTCCAGGTCAGTGGTTTTTCCCATGAGATATTTCACACTGCCTTCTATTATTTCATTTGTTTGGATCTGTTTAACAGCACTAGCTTCCTTTTGGTGCATTCTAAATTTGAAGGAAAGATTCTCCTCAGTAAGCCTTTGAAATTCTTTTTCCATCTGGCAAATTGAGCTTTTTAAGGCATTCCTCTTCTCATTGCCTTTTTGAGCCTCTTTTGCTATTTGAGTTAGTCTATTTTTAAGGCGTTATTTTCCTCAGTAAGGCTGTTGACTCTCCTTTCATAATTTTCTTGCATCATTTTCATTTATCTTCCCAATTTTTCCTCCACTTCTCTTATTTGATTTTCAAAATCCTTCTTAAGATCATCTCTGGCCTGTAACTAGCTCATATTTTCATTTGGGGCTTTTGGTGCAGGATTTCTGACCTCACAGTCCTCCTCCTGTTTCATGCTTTGATCCTCTTTGCCCCCAAAATAGGAGTCTAATGTTGCATTTTTCTGTTTATTTTGTTTCCTTTGCCTAGGCATGTTGCCACTCAATTACTTGACTTTTGGGCTTGTTGACACAGTAGGACTCTGCCACCAGCCAGGGGAGGTTCCACCCAAACACTGAGGTTTCCCCAACTGCTAGAGGCATTAGTTGGGTGCTCTCTCTGAAGCCCCCACACATTTTGCCAAGTTGGTCACATACCCCAAGACCTCAACCCCACAGCACAATCCAGATCCAAGAAGATTAAATCAAGAGTGATTTAATAAACCAAGACTAGTCATTGGATCCCCCTACAGTTAGCAGGGCAGGCAGTGAAGCTGCCACGCGTCTCCGAGGGTGTGCTGAAGCTTCTCAGTGGCTTCTCGCCCCTAGAGAAAGAGGCCAAGTGCTCTCCCAACTAATGAGTCCCAAAATCCATAGGGCACTAACCTCTCACTTTGTCTGTGGCATCTATGTGTTGGTAATTCTTGAAACGCCACAGCTGCTGGTGTTCTGGAGTCTCTCTAGCCAGCTGCTGGTCCTGCTGCCCTAGGGCTAAAACCTCTGACTCACATGGTCCTGGGCTTGGCTCCCAGATTGCTGTGCTGGTCACTCCCTGCTGGGCTGCTGGGCTGTCCTTAGCAGGAGGTTAGCTTCTCAATGTCATTTTGTGGGTTCTGGAGCTCCAGAGGTCATTTGGAGTCCCCCCTATAACATAATTTTGAATTGGTGTGGGATGGAGCTCTGCAGAAGTGCTGTTTCTACTCTGCCCAAGTGTTTCATTTTTTGACTACAAAGAATGAAACAGTCTACTCTCAAGTAGCTGACATTCTATCAAGAATGTGTATATGTGGGGGCAGAGCCAAGATGGTAGAATAGAAGCAAGAAATTTCTTGAGCTCCTGCCACAACCACCTCTAATACATGTAAAATATGACTGTGGGCTACAGAACCCACAAAGTGACAGAGAGAAACAAATCTCCCACTGAAGGCAGCCTGGCACGCCAGTGGGAAGGGTCTATTGCACCAAGCAGGGAGCCCAGTGCAGTCCCATGTAAGCTGAGCCTGGGGCAGCCCCAATAAGTGGCCCATATCAACTGGAGCAGACTTCAGGAGAGTAAATGTCTTAAAAAGTCAAATTGCCCAGATGGAAAAAGAATTTCAAAAGCTCACTGAAGAGAATAATTCCTTCAAAATTAGATTGGAGCAAATGGAAGCTAATGACTTTATGAGAAATCAAGATACTATAAAATAGATCCAAACAAATGAAAAAAAAATAGAAGGCAATGTGAAATATTTCATTAGAAAAACCACTGGTAGGCTAGGTGGCACAGTTTGTAAGAGCGCCGGCCTCGGAGTTGGGATGACCCGAGATCAAATCCGGCCTCAGAAAACGAGCACCCACGCATAAATAATAACTAGCCGTGTAACCTTGAGCAAGTTACTTAACCCCAATTGCTTTAAAAAAAAAAAGAAAAACCACTGGCCTGGAAAATAGATCCAGGAGAGATAATTTAAAGATTAATGCACTACCTGAAAGCCATGATAAAAGAAAGAACCTAGAAACCATCCTTCAAGAAATTCTCAAGGAAAATTGCCCTGATATTCTAGAACCAGAGGGCAAAATAGAACTTGAAAGAATTCACTGATTGCTTCTTGAAAAAGATCCCCAAAAGAAAACTCCTAGGAATATTATAGTGGGATTCTGTAATTCCCAGGTCAAGGAGAAAATATTACAAGCAGCCAGGAAGGAATAATTTTACTCTTGTGGAAACACAATCAGGATAACACAAGATCTAGCAGCTTCTACACTAAGGTATCAAAGGGTTTGGAATACGATATTCTAGAGGTCAAAGGAGCTAGGATGAAAACCAAGAATCACCTACCCAGCAAAACTGAGTAAAATACTTCAGGGGAAAATATGGTTATTCAGTGAAATAGAGGACTTTCAAGCATTTTTTATGAAAAAAAAAACTGAGCTGAATAGAAAATTTGACTTTCAAATACAAGAAGCAAGAAAAGCATGAGAAGGTAAACAGGAAAAAGAAATCATAAGGAACTTATTAAAGTTGAACTATTTACATTCCTACATGGAAAAATTATAATGGTAACTCATGAGACTTTTCTCAGTATGAGGATAGTTGAAGGGAATATGTATGTGTGTATATATGTATATATATGTATACACACATATACACATACACACGTACATATATATGTTTATATAGGAGGGTGTATGTGAATGTGTATATATGTGTACATGTATATATAGACAGAGGGCACAGGATCAATTGAATAGGAAGGGATGATATCTAAAAAATAAAATTAAGAGGTGAGACAGAAATATAATGAGTGAAGGAGATAGGGAGAGATAGAATAGGGCAAAATATCTCATATAAAAGAAGCAAGAGAAAAATGTTTCAATGGAGGGGAAGAATAGGAAGACAAAAGGGAATGGGTCAACCATACTCTCATTGAATTTGGCTTAAGGAGGGAATAGCATACACACTCAACTGGGTATCTTACCCTACAGAAAAGTAGGGGGGAAGGGAATAAGAAGGGGGATCATAGAAGAGAGGGCAGATTGTGGAAGAGGGTAGTTAGAAGCCCACACTTTTGAAAAGGGACAGGGTCAAAGTAGAAAAATATAATAAGTGGAGGGTGGAATAGGATGGAGGGAAATAGTCTTTCACAATATATCTACTATGGAAACATTTTGCATAATTACACATGTAAAACCTATATTGTATTTCTTATATTTCCAGTAGGGGTGCTTGAGGAGGGAAGAAGGGAAAGAATTTGGAAATCAAAGTTTTAAAAACAAATATTTAAAAAAAAAATTTTACATGCAACTGGGAAATAAGATATACAGGCACTGGGGTATAGAAATCCATCTTGCCCTACTAGAAAGTTAGAGGAGGGATGGGGAGGATATACGAGAAAGAACAGATTGAAGGAAGAGGTATTCAGTAGGCTTGCTATTTTGGGGTGGAGTGTAGGTGAAAGACAGGGAGAAAATTTGTAACTCAAAATCTTGTGGAAATGAATGTTGAAAACTAAAAATAAACAAATAAAAAGTGGGGGGAAAGTGTATATATGTGTATTAGATATAAATGTGATTAAATATAAAAGAAATATTAGTGAAAAATTAGCGAGACAGATCACAAGATTGTGAAAGACTTTAAAAACTAAACAGTGAGTTTTGTATTTTATTCTAGAGGCCTAGCATACTTGTTTCTGTGTCCTGTTATCCAAGCCTTAGTTGGTACAAGTAAACTGGGATTATGGGCCACAATAATCCCCCAGCAGTAACCCTGGGCTAGAACACTGAGCCAGGGTAGATTCTACTCCCTTCATTTGTCTCAGATGGATGTTTTTTACACTTTTGTTTTAGTTATTTATTACAAACATTTACACATTATTCCTCCTTACAAGTAAGATCTCTTGTAACAAAAAACAAAAGCAAACCAAAAACCCATTTAATTTTGTTATTAATTAAAATGAATACTATAGGACCTCATCTTAAAATTCACACAACATTTCATATTTGTAGCACCCCCATGTATTTTTTAAAAATCTATTTTCCCCTTTCCCTTGCATCTCTCCTCACCACATGCCATTGGAAGAAAAAAGGAGAAAAAAAAGAGGAGAGGAGAGGAGAGAAGAGGAAGAGAAGGGAGGAAAACATTTATTGCAACAAGTATATATAGTAAAGTAAGACAAATTCCCACAATGTCTGGGAATACATGCATACACATATATGTACATAAATACATATATACATGTGCATGTATGTATGTGTATATGTATATATGTTCCCTCCTGCTACCTAATGCTGGATGTCATTGTAATATAAATTTTTCTAGTTCTATTAATTAACTTATAAAGACTCAAAATTGCTTATTTTTATAATATTGATGTTTTAAATTTTTTTTCCTGCTAACTTCACTCTGTATCAGCTTATGTGTTTTTACAAATCATCTATTTCCTCATTTGTTATATTTCCTTCCCGTTCTTGTACCATAATTTGTTCAAGTATTCGTCAATTATTGGACATTATCTTAGCTTCCACTTATTTTTTTGCCCCCATAAAAAGAACTGCTAAAATAATTTTCTATATGAAGGACTTTTTTTCTCTTTCTTTGATCTCTTTTGAGTATAGACCAAGCAGTAGTATAGGTGGATCAAAGGGCACATACTATTTCATAACTTGTGTATGATTCCAAATTACTCTCTAGAAAAGTTGTATCCATTCACAGATCCACCAAAAGCACATCAATGTTCCTGTTTTCCTACAGCCCCTCTCTTCCCTCCCTCCTCCCTTCCAAAGATGACAAATAATCTGATATAGGCTACAATCATATTAAAAATATTTCCACATTAGTCGTGTTGTGAAAGGAGTACCAGAACAAAAAAGAAAAACGATGAGAAAGAAAAAACAAAACAAAAAAGGAAATAGCATGCTTCCATTTGCATTAAGATTCCATAGTTCTTTCTCTGGGTATGGATAGTATTTTCTATCATGAGTCTTTTGGAATTGGCTTAGATCATTGTATTGCTGAGAAGAGTTAAGTCTGTCAAACACTGACCATCACACAATGTTGCTGTATACAATGTTCTCCTGGTTCTGCTCACTTCATTTAGCATTAGTTCATATAAGTCTATCCAGGTTATTCTGAAATCTGCCCAATCATCATTTCTTATGGAACAATGGTATTCCATTATCAGCCATTTCCCACTTGATGGGGATCCCCTAAATTCCTAACTCTTTGCTACCACAAAAGATAAATATTTTTGTTCATCTGGATCCTTTTCCCTTTTTATGATCTCTATGGCATACAGACCTAGTAGTGGTATTGCTGGATCAAAGGTTATGCAAAGTTTGTTTATCTTTTGGGCATAGTTCCAAATTGCTCTCCCAGAATGGTTGGATCAGCTCACAACTCCACCAACAATGCTTTAGTGTTCCAATTTTCCCACATCTTCTCTAACATTTATTATTTTCCTTTTTTTTTATCATATTAGCCAATCTGATAAGTGTGAGGTGGGACCTCAGAATTGTTTTAATTTGTATTTCTCTAATCAGTAGTAATTTAGAGCATTTTTATATGACTAGAGATAACTTTAATTCCTTCCACTGAAAACTGCCTGTTTTTATCTTTTGACTATTTATCAATTGGAAAAGGACTTGTATTTTTACAAATTTGACTCAGTTCTCTCTATATTTTAGAAATGAGGTCTTTATCAGAAACACTGGTTGTAAAAATTTTCCCCCCAGTTTTCTGCTTCCTTTCTAATCTTGGTTGCATTGACTTTGTGCAAAAAATTTTAATTTAATATAATCAAAATTATCCATTTTGCATTTTGTAATGTTCTTTATCTCGTTTGGTCATAAATTCTTCCATTCTTCATGAATTTGACAGCTAAACTATACCTTACCCTTCTAATTTGCTCATGGTATCATCCTTTATGTCTAAAACATGTATCCATTTTGACCATATCTTGACATACAGAGTAAGATGTTGATCTATACCTAGTTTCTGCCATTGTATGGAGGTTTTCCCAGCAGTTTTGGTTAAGTAGTGAGTCCTTATTCCAGAAGCTCAAGTCTTTGGTTTTATCAAAGAATAGATTACTACAGTTATTGACTACTGTGTCTTGTGTACCTACCTTATTCTACTGATCTACCACTCTATTTCTTAGCCAATTCCAAATAGTTTTGATGATTGCTGCTTTATAATATAGTTTTAGATATGGTATGGCTAAGCTACCTTCCTTTGCATTTTTTTTTCATTAATTCCCTTGATATTCTTGACATTTTCTTCTAGATGAATTTTATTGTTTTTTTTTAGCTCTATAAAATAATTTTTGGTAGTTTAGTTGGTATGGAGCTGAAAAAGTAAACTAATTGTAGAGGCAAGCACCCCAGCATCCCCAGGTTCTTAGATCTGCTTTTCTAAAGGAAAGCAACTAAAAAGGGGTAACAATCTTGCTTTAATCAATCAAACATATCATTTACCTAGTTCAGGGGAAAAGGTCAGCACCCCAAACTTCAGAGTATACAGACAAGTTGTAAGCAGAAGTTACAAGACAGAAAAACATTTCAAGCTGACAGGCCTCCAACTATCCAACCATTATATCCATACCTAGCCAGTTACCAGAGAGAGAAGCCTCAACATCTGTGTTTTCAAAGCTGGGGGGCTCTCAACGGCTGCCCAGAGTCTCGTCTGGGCAAATCACACAACACTTCTCAAAGTGAGCCCCAAAACAAAGTCTCACAACAGGGTTTACCTTCTCTTGGCTCAGAGAATGTAACAACACTCTTGACCCCACTGCCCAATCACAAAGTATCTCCAGAAAAACAAGCCTCCCACCACAGGCTCCAGGTGGACTTAAGCCTATCAAATGGCCTACGGGCAGGGAAGATCTTAAATTTCCATTCCTTAAATTTCCATTCCATTCCTATAACACTCATTTAGGTAGAATTGTAATTTTTTTTTTTTTTTTGCTTTTTGGAGGGCAATTGGGGTTAAGTGACTTGCTCAAGGTCACATGGCTAGTTTTTGTGTTAAGTGTCTGAGGTCAGATTTGAATAGAATTGTAATTTTTATTATATCATCTTGGCCTACCCATGACCAACTGATATTTTTCCAATTATTTAGATCCGATTTTATTTGTGTGAAAAGTGTTTTGTAATTGTGTTCATATAGTTCCTGGTTTGTCTTGGCAGGTAGACTCCCAAATATTTTATATAGTCTACAGTTATTTTAAATGAAATTTTTCTTTCTACCTCTTGCTTCTGGACTTTGTTAGTAATGTATAGAAATTCCAATGATTTATGTGGGTTTATTTTATATCCTGCAACTTTTCTGAAGTTGTTCATTATTTCACATAGTTTTTTAAATTGATTCTTTAGGATTCTCTGGGTATACCATCATATCATCTGCCAAGAGTGATAACTTTGAATGACAGAAGATATTAAAAAAAAAAAAGAGTGGTAACTTTGTTTCCTCGTTACCTATTCTAATTCCTTCAATTTCTTTTTCTTCTCTTGTTGCTAAGGTAACAATCCTAGTACAATTTTGAATAACAATGGTGATAATGGACATCCTTGTTTTACCCATTACATATAAAGCTTGCTGATGGTTTTAGATAGATGCTACTTATCATTTTAAGAAAAACACCAATCATTTCTATGCTTTCTAGTGTTTTTAATAGGAATGGGTGCTATATTTTGTCAAAAGTTTTTTCTGCTTCCATTGAGATAATCATATGATTTCTGTTAGTTTTGCTGTTGATATGGTCAATTATGCTGAAAGTTTTCTTAATATTGAATCAGCCTTATATTCCTATTGTAAATGTCACCTGGTCATAAGGTATTATCCTTGTGATAAGTTGCTGGAATTTCTTTGCTAATATTTTATTTTAAAGTTTTGTATCAACGTTCATTAGGGAAATTAGTCTATAATTTTCTTTCTCTGTTTTGGCTCTTCCTAGTTTAGGTATCAACACCATATATGTATCATAAAAAGAATTTTGTAGGACTCCTTCTTTGCCTATTTTTCCAAATAGTTTCTATAGTATTGGAATTCATTGTACTTTATGTGTTTGGTAGAATTCACTTGTAAATCCATTTGACCCTAGAGATTTTTTCTTAGGGAGTTTATTGATGGCTTGTTTAATTTCTTTTTCTGAAATGGGGTTATTTAAGTATTTTATTTCCACTTCTGTTAATCTGAGCAATTTTTATTTTTGTAAATATTCATCTATTTCACTTAGATTTTCAGATTTATTGGCATACAGTTGGGCAAAATAACTTCTAATTATTGTTTTAATTCCCTCTTCATTGGTGGTGAATTCGCCCTATTCATTTTTTATACTGGTAATTTGGTTTTCTTCTTTCTTAATCAAATTAACCAAAAGTTTATCTATTTTATTTTTTTCTCCATAAAACCAACTCTTATACATATATGTGCATATACGTTTAGTAGTGATATTATTTCATTGTCTGATACCTTTTAGCAGGACATAGTTTCTTTCCTTCTCTCTTTTAATTAGATCTATTTTTGTTTTTGCTTTGTCTGAGATCAATTTATGCTCACACTTCTATGTATACCCTTTCTAAATGTTGTAATAAACATACAGTTCTCAAGAGTTTTTAGTATCATCTTCCTGTGTAGGGATGTAAACAGTTTAACTTTGTTGAATAACATGTTTTTTTTCTCCTTTCCTGTTAACCTTTTTAATGCTTCTCTTGAGTCTTGTATTTGAAGATCAAATTTTTGTTCAGATTTAGACTTTTTATCAAGAATGATTGAAAATCCCCTATTTCTTTGAATGTTCATCTTTTTTTTTTAAATTATTTAAAGACCTTTATTAACAGGTGCTTGCAGTTTGTGGATTTTTTTTAATTGGGTATACTTTTATATAAATTAAAAATGAGATTCTTAAAAATCTCAACTTGACTAGATATGAAACAATTTAAAAACCTTCAAAGGTGTATTGAGAAAACTGTGCTTTTTTTGCTTTTTGGAGGGCAACTGGGGTTAAGTAATTTGCCCAGGGTTACACAGCTAGGTTTTTGTTTCTGTGTGTTAAGTGTCTGAGGTTGGATCCAAACTCAGGTCCTTCTGACTCCAGGGCCAGTGCTCTACTCACTGCCACCTAGCCACCCCTGAAAACCATGCTTTTTAAAAAACATAGTTGTTATTCCCCAAAAAGAGACTTCTTTAGGTAAAAATAATAAAAAAAAAACTCATGCTGCATAGATAATGCAGAGAATTCTAGTTATCTGGTCAACAGCAAAAAGCAAGGACTTCTGTTCCAAATCTTTTGTTCGTTTGTTATTATTGCTGGAATTTCATATTCTTTCTTCTTGTATGATGACTAAACCAGATGATGATAGAGATGGTAAACCAGCATTTACTCAGCCTGGCCCTGCTCAGTCTTGGCAGCAGACCTATTCTCAGCTGGTGGTTCAATTGCTTTTGTCTCCTTGCCATATTGTGGTTTAGGGTTCTCTGGCCATCTACACGGGTAATTGAAGTTTTGGCAGTAATGCCATTGAGGTGGCTGCTGACTCTGGGTCTCATCTCCTTGGTTCTCTTTGTCTTCTTCATTACCTCCCTCTCTGGACTATCTTTGACAAGGAGGGCCCTTGAGGAATTGTGGTCTATAACCCCTGATTTTTAGTTAGAAGACTTAACTTATGTCTTAATGACAGACTCAACTAATTACTAGGTATGTAACTCTGAGCAAATTACTTAACTCTTCTGATGCTACTTCCTCTTCTACAAAGAGGAAATAATATTTATGGTTCAAGTAATACCAGGTATATAAAGTGCTTTCTTATTACAATGTGCTATGTAAGCTGTTATTTTTAGTGTAGCACCTGTAGGTTTAATTCTGTTTAAACCTGTAGGTATGAGACCATCAAAAACCATACCTCACAAGTTTCCACCAATGTATTTTTTTTAAAGTCAGAGGACACTGATTGACTAACAGTAAGTTCAAAACAAAGGCATTTTATGGAATTACAAGGTAGGAAAGTCACAAGAGAACATTCCTTTCATATTGTTCTACAAATATGTACACCATCAGTGGAGAGAGTGGGCACACATAAGGGATCACCTATGGCACATAATAAGTAATAAATAAATGCTTGTTGAGGAAACACATGTAGACAATACATACATATGGAGCTTTAACTAACTCTTAACTCGGACAATGCAGAATCATTCATTCCTTCTGTTGTTGTCATTGATCTGATTTTACTGGGCATGTTCCCAACTGTAGTGGCATCACCACTGGACTAACTGCTTGAAGGGTCCCCATTGGTCTCATGATACCTGCAAGTATTTAGTCTACACTGGGTATTGCTCTCTACTACTAGTTTCTGGGCCTTGTCTCATCATAGTTTGCTATAGGTTATCTTACTTCTTGTCTGCTAGGACAGGGGTCAAAAAATTCTGGTCTTCAAGCCAAATCCAACCTACTGTCTGTGTTTATATACTCTGTGAGCTAAGAACAGTTTTTGCATTTTTAAATTGTGTGTGCATGTGTGTGTGTATATGTGTGAGGAATAAAAAAATAATAATATTTCATGATGTAAAAATCATATTATGTTACATTCAAATTTTAGTGTACATAAATAAAGTTTCATTGGAACACAGCCACACTCATTTTCTTATGTATTTCTGTGTCTGCTTTCAAGCTACAAAAACAGAGTTGAGTAGTTGTGAAAGAGACCATATGTGGCCCTCTCATCAAATTTGTACTGCTGTTTGATTCACTACAAATCTCAGTAACATAATTATAATTTGACAGTATTTCAAGTGCTATGTGTGTCACCATACCACCGATTTTTATTTACTTTTTATTATCAATACATATTCATCATGTCGAAACAAGAGGAAAAATGAGAAAAAAAAAGTTTTATTACAATACTTTAAACGCAGGACTGAGATGGAATTTTTTTTTTCCAAATGAGAGCCATTTTCAACAGCTATTACTGAACACTGAATGACTTTGGAATTAGCTTTTGCTGAAGACTTGATAATGTTTCTTAATAAATTTAACATAAAATTATGAGGTGAAATAACATTTATTTGCTAAATTTATGCTGAGTAAATTTGATGCCAACTTAAATTGTTTGAATTGCAAATAATGTCAAACTACTTTATACATTTCCTATACTGTCAAAAGTTAAACAAGATTTTTATCCCCACACAAATTTTCAGTGGACATATATTCTGAGCTCAAACTGCAGTTCCAGTATTGTTCCTAAAATCTCAGTGCAAAAGAAATCACCATATTTCAAAATCAGAGCTTCCACTTACCCTTCAATAGGAAATAATTAGTCTGCAATGTCATGACATACTAAAAGGACATTTTTAAGAGCAAAATCTAATAGAATTCTACAAAAGCCTTGCAGGTAGTAAATAAATAAAAATCATATGCCCACAGACAATGTGTGAAAAGACATATTCAAATATGAAATAAGTAAAATCTCATTACAGATCAGCATTAACAGATGAACATTTGTAATTTATTTTTATGCTAGGGAACATTAATTTTGAACTCCAATTAAGTACAATGTTAAGCCTTTAAAAAAAGAATTCTGCTCCTCTTATTAGTAGATCTATATTTTTAAAATGTACTTATTATTTTTAGGGCAGTGAGGTGATAAGGTGGATAAAATTCCAGGCCTGGAGTCAGGAAGACTCATTTTCCTGAGTTCAACTCTGAACAATAAAAACTTATTATAATTATATTTTGAATTTCATCAATAAAAAAAAAATTAGGGAAATGTATTTTCTCTCTTGTTATACAAGTACTTACATAACATATTTGATTTTGCCTCTTTACCCACAAAACCCAAAATGACTAACCCAAAAGACCCAAGTGGAGAACTATTTATCATAACTACAACACCCAGATAACAAAAACTAGGCAAAATGAACTTAGGATAAAACTATTTCTTTTCTTTTCTACCCCTATGTCTGGGCAGAGATCATAGCCCTCTGTTCCAGACCAGTATTTAATTTTGAGATAGATATTTCTAAGATCCTCTCTGGTTTAGCATATATAAATTAATTTGAACCAAAAAAGAGCAAACTAAAGCATTTAGGTCATCGTTCTCTATTTACTTTTATTACACAGAACTCTTGCTTTGATGCTATATTTGGTTCAGCAAAAAACTTTAATGTCTCCCCACAGTAGCAGTATGTTATAATGAAATTAATTCCCCTCTAGCTAAAGGAAATAAGCCCACCACAAAATTGAGAGTGGAAGTTACATGTGTTCACAACTGATGTTAGAAATTTAAATGACCTCAGACAGGCTACTTTTTTAAAAGCAATTTTAGAATTAATTTAATTGAACACTTATTTATTTAATACCTGTAATGCACAAAGCACTATACTAGGCATTGAGATACAAAGAAAAAAAAAAGAAACATTCCATGACTTCAAAGAGGTAATTTATTCTGCTAGGGATATACAATAAGAATTCAGATGAGTTAAATACAAAGTTATGATGTAGGGTCACCAATTATGTTGTTGTCATTCAGTTATATACTACTCTTTGTGACCCCATTTGGAGTTTTCTTGGCAAAGATACTGGAGGGATTTGCTGTTTCCTTCTTCAGCTCATCTGACAGATGTGAAAACAGGCAAACAGGTAAGTGACTTGCCCAGAGTCATACAACTAGTAAATGTCTGGGGCTGGATTTGAACTCAAAAAAATGAGTCTTCCTGATTTGAGGCCCAGCACGCTATCCACTGGCCCACCTAGCTGTTTTCACCAATTAAGAGATAATTACAATAGTACATATGAGAAATGATAAGGCCTCCAACTAGAAGAGCATTTGTGTGTCTGAGGAAGCTAGAGTCAGGAAAAACTTCAAATCCTGCCTCAGGGACTTTAGTAGCTATATGACCCAGGCAAGTCAATTGACCTCTGCCTGCCTCAATTTTTTTATCTATAAAATGGGAATAATAATAGCACCAATGACAGGGTTGCAATGAGATATTATTTGTGAAATACTTTGCAAAACTTAAAATGCTATATTAAGGTTAATTATTATTATTTATTGTAAATGAGATACATTGTGGAGGTAGAATTAGTAAGATTTGGCACCTGATTAGATATAGGAGTTAGTGAAAGCAAAAAGTCAAAGATCAATTTGAGTTTATGATCCTGATAATTATAGGGATAGATATATCTGTGACAGAAAATGAAGAACTTTGGAAGAGGAATATGGTTATGTTTTGCTGTTATTTTTGTTGTTTTGTTTTGGTGGTGAGAGGAGGATGTGTTCCATTTTGGACATGTTGAGTTAGGTAGAAATGTCCAGGAGTATAGCAGCAAGCACTATAGCATCCCCAGGGTGGCTGCCAACACAGGTTCTTAAACCTGCTTTTCTCAAGGAAAGCAACGCAAAATAGGTTAACAATCTTACTTTAGTTAATCAAACATATATCATTTATCTAGTTCAGGGGGAAAAGTCAGAGCCCTGAACTTCAGAGAATACAAACAAGTTACAAGCAGACAGAGAAACAGATCAGCAGATCAGGCTTCCAACTGTCTGACCATTACATCCTTATCTAGTCAGTTACCAGAGAGGGAAGCACCAACCTCTGGGTTTTCAAAGCTGGGGGGCTCAACCACTGACCAGAGTATCATCTGGTCAAGTCACACAACTCTTCTCAAAGTGAGCCCCTAAACAAAATCTCACATCACAGTATATACATAGCCTTATCCTGGATCAGAAAATGTCACAGCCCTCTTGACCCACTGCCCAATCACAAAGCACCAAGGTGTGGACATTCCTGAAAAGCAAACTTCCTGCCACAAGCTCTATGTGACCACATGCAGCCTATTAGGGAGCAGAGTATATTTTAACATCACAGAAGGTTCTCAGAGTCATTTAAGTCTATCAAAGGGCCTAGGGGCAGGGAAGGTGACAATATGAGCCTAAAATTCAGAAGATAGAATCTGGTTATATATAAAAATTTGATAATGTATGGAGATGATAATTGAAACCAAGGGGGGCAGATAAGAGCACAAAGGGAGGATTTGAAAGAGAGAGACAAAGACCTAGGACAGAACCTGGGGTAACACTCGCACTTGGGTGGGGAAGGATGATTCTCTCATTGGTCATTGAAAGGGAGTCATCAAATGGGTAGAGACTTGAGAGAGAAGAGTCACAGAAACATTAGCCTGCTTCACAAATTCCTTGATCACCACAATTTTATTACATAAATATTAAATGCATTTTAGACACTCTCATCAGGATCCCTGAAGTTAATTTTATTTAGGAAGCTAGTCACTTTTCCCAGTGGTATATTCATAGTGAAATTATGGATAAATATTGAGTAACCAAGCGAAAAGGCAAAGGTTTTTGTTTGTTTAACTTATAACTGCTGTGTTAAATAGTATAGTGTTGTTTAATATGTAGTGCTACAAAATAGTTTCTCTTTTAAATATGTCGGTGGTCTTAGTCATGCTGTCAGTAGCCTATAGACAGCCCAAGGGTGGTAATTGGAAATAACGAACAAATTCAATGATACCATAAGTCATATGGTTGCAACTGAAAATTTATCATTGTTAAGTTGTAAAGTAATATTATCATGCTTTGTACTTAGAAGTTTTATTTTTATTTGTTCTTTTTGTTACCATATGGTTTACAGTTAAAAGTGAATTAACTATTTCCTATTATGTTATTATAAATGGCAGTGTGAAGTAGAAGATCTGTGATTTTATTGACTGCTCCTCCCCAGAGTCATTTATCCAGTTTGATTGTGCAAGTTTAACTCTCATTAATGACCTGCTAGGAACAACTAGAGGTAAAGAATAAAGGCCTGGGAGGAAACAAATGGCCTCCTTAGCAAATATTTTAGGACAAGAAATACTTAAAAAGGAAAGAATAGACAATTTGAGGTAGTAGAATGACTGTCGTACTTAGTGTTAGGTGAGATCTCTGTCCTACCTATGAAAATAGCTGCATAACTTGAACCCTTTCTGAGTCTCAGTTTCCTCTCCTGTAAAATGCAGGAAGTTATGCCAATAGTACAGATGTGAGATACTACATGTCCCCCAGAGATGGGGATGCATGTGGATAGATGCAAAGGGAATATATGGAAATCCACAAGTCCAGCATCTGATGCCAGAGTTATTTATCCACTTTTGTGTTTAGTTTTATCTTCTTACCCCAATTGGTGTATTTGTAAAAAACTCTTTCTCCCTTTGTCTTCCTCAGGATGAAAACACACAGCCCTTAATGTCTTCGGACCATCTACTAGTTGGGTCATTATTATCTGGACAAAACCAACTTCAGGGAATACATGTAGTTTGATTTCCCTGGGTCAGACAAATTCAACAAGTGGCAGTGAACTGGACTAGAAACATGTGCATGTCTATCTTCTTCTATCCTTCCTGTAAGAGTATATCTATATGTTTTATATATTACTCAATAAACTCCATGGTCAGCTTGCATATTGCAGGTGGGACTATATCTTTGCTCTTTGAAATCCTCAACCTAATTAGTGCCTCAAAAGTTAAACTTCCATAGATACAGCCCAGAAAGGATGACAATCACCATTAGATGGTGAGTTCCCTGAAGGTAGGACTATTTTTTGCCTTTCTTTGTATCTCCAGGGCTTAGTCACTGGTCCTGACACATAATAGTTGTTTGATAAATGTTTGATTTGATGATAATTTAGTGAGTGGATAGAATGCTGGGCTTAGAGTCAGGAAGACCTGGTTCCTACCTCACACTTCTTAGTTATTTGACCTGGTTAATCACTGGATGATAATAATACTAACAGTATTTATCTAACAGAATTGTTTTGAAGATCAAATTAGATAATAAATACAAAGCGCGCTGCAAAGTTCAAAGTGCTATGTCAATGTTAGCTATCATTACATGGGGTTTTTTTCCTTCCATGCTAGAATAGCAAGATATATTTTGTTAAATAAAAAAGTGGTTTAGTATGAAAATTGATCTCAAAACATCCAGCATTCCTGACTATATTAAAAAATGCCTGTTCAAAAGTTAGAATTTTTCAGCAAAGGAGAGACATTTGGTGGAGAATGGTTTGCAATAAGCAGTGGGAAAATTTCTTGAGAAAATCAGACAAATTCCACTTTTGTGGAACCTGACTTTGGGGGAATGCTTGGAAAACTGTCCAATTCTGCCAAGTCATATGTAAGAGACTTCTCCAAAGCAAATGTCTCAAAAGCAGTGTTCTTTCAGAAGTAGAATGAAAGATGCTTCCAAAGGGAAAGAAAATGACTGGTTTGTTAAAATACTTCACCATGGTGTGTAATCTCCAGGCAAACACATACATCAAAAGAAAAAAGAAAAAGGTTTTAAGGACAACAAAAGTGAAAGGCAGGCCTCAAGCAATCTCATGAGATGGAGAAGAGATTTGAAGGCTTTGGATCTGGGTTTGAATCCCTGTGTCACTTAATCACAACCTTTCTGATCTTCTACTTCCTCACTTAACCTTTCTAAGCCTCAATTTCCTCAGCTGTTAAATGAAGGAGTTTGACTACACGACCTAAAAGGACCCTTACAGTTATGATAAAAAGAATCTAATATAATCTAAATAAAATGAAACCTACCTGGGAGAAAAAAAAAACCTATGTCTTTATATTTGCAACTTTTCTTTAAAAATTTTTTTTAGTCAGGGAACCTATAGATTTATTTATGTTATTAAAAAAAAACCCTTCTCTTTTTAATTTTTTAATTTTATTTTTAAAATTAATTTATTTATTTTTAGTTTTCAACATTCACTTCCATAAGATTTTGAGTTCTAAATTTTCTCCTCCCCCCTCCTCTTGCCCCTCCACAAGATGGCATACAATCTAATATAGACTCTACATATGCATTCATATTAAACATATTTTCACATTAGTCATGTCATAAAGAATTAGAACCAATGGGAGGAATCATGAGAAAGAAGAACCAAAAAAAAAAAAAAGAGAGAAAGTAAGTAGTATGCTTTGATCTGTATTCAGATTACATAGTTCTTTTTCTGGATCTAAACAGCATTTTCCATCATGAGTCTTTTAAGGCATTGCCTTAGATCCTAAGAAGAGATAAGTCTATAAAGTTAATCATAACACAATGTGGCTGTTACTGGGTACAATGTTCTTCTGATTCTGCTCATTTCACTAAGCATCGGTTCACGCAAGTCTTTCAGGTTTTTCTGAAGTCCACCTGCTCATCATTTCTTATGGGACAATAGTATTCCATTACATTCATATAACACAATTTGTTCAGACACTATTCAACTGATCCACTCAATTTCCAATTTTTGGCCACCACAAAAAGAGCTACCATAAACATTTTTGTACATGTGGGTCCTTTTCCCTATTTTATGATCTCAATGGAATACAGCCCTAGAAGTGGTATTGATGGGTCAAAGGGTTGCCCTTTGGGTGTAATTCCAAATTGCTCTCCAGAATGATTGGATCAGTTTACAACTCCACCAGCAATGCTTTAGTGTCCAATTTTCCCACATCTTATCCAACATTTATCATTTTCCTGTATTGTCATGTTAGCCAATCTAAGTGAGGTAGTACTTCAGAGTTGTTTTGATTTGAATTTCTCGAATCAATAGTGATTTAGAGCATTTTTCGTGTAACTATAAATAGTTTTAATTTTTTCATCTGAAAACTGTCCACGTCCCTTAGCCATTTATCAATTGGAGAACAATTTGTATTCTTATAAATTTGACTCAGGTATCTATATATTTTAGAAAGAAGGCCTTTATCAGAGACAGTTGTAAAAATTCTTTTTTTAATATTTAATTAATTCATTTTCAGTAGAAGCAGGAAAACTCTGTGAACTCCCCCCATAAGCACCTCAAATACCCATAAAATATGACTAAAAAAACTTTAGATCTACAGAATGCACAAAGCAACAGAGAGAAACAAATCTCCCTTTGAAGGCAGCCCAGAAAGCCAGCAGAAAGGGTCCATCACAGCACACTGGGAGCCAAGCCCAGCCCTGTGTGAGCCTGCGGTTTAGCCCCAGGGTGGCCTGACCAGCAGCAACTAGAGTGGACTTGGGGAGAGGTGATCACTGGAAGCTATGGCGGTTTCCAGAAACATCAACCCACAAATGCCAAAGAAAAAGTCAGTGAAGAGGGGCGGGTAGGTGGCGTAGTGAATAGAGCGCAGGCCCTGGAGTCAGAAGGACCTGAGTTCCGAACCGGCCTCAGACACTTAATCCACACAAACAAAAACCTAGCCGTGTAACCTTGGGCAAGTTACTTAACCCCAATTGCCCTAAAGGGGTGGCTAGGTGGCGCAGTGAGTAAGAGCGCTGGCCTCAGAGTTGGGATGACCCGAGATCAAATCTGGCCTCAGAAAATGAGCACCCACACATAAATAATGACTAGCCGTGTAACCTTGAGCAAGTTACTTAACCCCAATTGCTTTAAAAAAAAAAAAGATCAAAAGTCAGTGAAGAATTCTGTGGGAACTGTGGGGGACAGAGTGCAGTGTGGCCTCAGCCCCCAGAGTGAGAAGAGGCAGAGGTGCCATAGCCATGGTCATGCAGCAACTTCCACATAGCTGCTTCAGAGCTTCTGACCTGTGGATTGTAGGGGGACCAGGCAACCAATTTGGGGCAGGGGGTAATTGCTCGTTCCTTGACCTGCCTGGATCTAGATTGCTGTCTTGAGTGGACATCTTGGGGTATGTGACAAGTGGGCCAGAACTTGTGGGGGGCTACAGAGAGGGCACCCAACTAATAGCTCCAGCAGCTGCAAAAACCCCAACAATTTGGGACAAAGCTCTTTTCCCTGGAAGCAGAGTTCTACTGTGGAAAAGAGCTCAAAAACCAAGTAATTGAGTAGCAACATGAGCAAGCAGAAGAAGCAAAGCAAGCACAGCAATCCAACCTTAGATTCCTTTTTTGGGGGACAAAAAGGATCAAAGCATGGAACGGGAAGAAGGTAACAAAGTCAGAACTCCTGCACCAAAAGCTTCCAAGAAAAATACAAACTGATTACAGGCCATGGAGGAGCTCAAGAAGGATTTTGAAAATCAAGTAAAAGAAGTGGAGGAAAAATTGGGAAGAAAAATGAGAATGATGCAAGGAAATCATGATAAGAGAGTTAACAACCTGACTAAGGAAAATAACACCTTCAAAAACAGATTAACTCAAATGGCAAAAGAGGTCCAAAAAGCCAATGAGGAGAAGAATGCCTTAAAAAGCCAAATTTATTAGATGGAAAAAGAATTTCAAAAGCTCACTGAAGAGAATAATTCCTTCAGAATTAGACTGGAGCAAATGGAAGCTAATGACTTTATGAGAAATCAAGATAGTATTAAACAGATACAAACAAATGAAAAAAAAATAGAAGGCAATGTGAAATATCTCATTGGAAAAACCAGTCACCTGGAAAATAGATCCAGGAGACATAATTTAAAAATTATTGGACTACCTGAAAGCCATGATCAGAAAAAAACCTAGAAATCATTCTTCAAGAAATTCTCAGGGGCGACTAGGTGGTACAGTGAATAGTGCACCAGCCCTGGAGTCAGGAGGACCTGAGTTCAAATCTAGCCTCAGACTCTTAACACAGAAAAACTAGCCATGTGACCTTGGGCAAGTCACTTAACCCCAATTGCCCTCCAAAAAGCAAAAAAAGAAAAAAAAAGTAATTCTCAAGGAAAATTGCCCTAATGTTTTAGAACCAGAGAACAAAATAGAAATTGAAAGAATTCACTGTTCTCCTCTTGAAAAAGATCCCAAAAAGAAAATTCCTAGGAATATTATAGCCAGGTTCTGGAATTCCCAGGTCAAGGAGAAAATATTACAAGCAGCCAAGAAGAAACAATTTCAATATTGTGGAAACACAATCAAGATGACACAAGGTCTAACAGCTTCTACATTATGGGATCAAAGGGCTTGGAATATGATAGTCCAGAGATCAAAGGAGCTAGGATTAAAACCAAGAATCACCTACCCAGCAAAATAGTATAATGTTTCAGGAGAAAATATGATCATTCAGTGAAATAGAGGACTTTCAAGCATTCTTGATGAAAAAATCAGAGTTGAATAGAAAATTTGATTTTCAAATACAAGAAGCAAGAGAAGTATGGGAAGGGAAATAGGAAAAAGAAATTATGAGGAATTTATCAACATTGAACTATTTGCATGCCTACATGGAAAAATGATAACTTTAACTTATGAAACTTTTCTCAGTATAAGGATAGTTGAAGGGAATATAAATGTATATCTCTACATATATATGTAGATATGCATATATATGTCCATATAAGAGGGTATATGGGCACACAAATACATATGTGAGCAGGGTGTATGTATGTGTACAGGTACACATAGACAGAGGGCAGAAGCTCAATTGAATAGGACAGGATGATATTTAAAAGGTGATATTGAGAGGTAAGAGAGGAATATAATGAGAGGAGATGGGGAAAGACAGAATGGGGTAAATTATCTCATATAGAAAAGGCAAGGGAATACTGTTACAATGGAGGGGAAGAACAGGAAGACAAAAGGGAATGGGTCAACCTTACTCTCATTGAATTTGGCTTAGGGAGGGAATGATATACACACTAAATATGGTATCTTGCCTGTAGCAGCAAGCACCCCAACATCCCCAGGGTGGCTGCCAACACAGGTTCTTAGATCTGCTTTTGTAAAGGAAAGCAACTCAAAATCAGTTAACCAGATCACTTTAATCAAACAAACATATATTACCTAGTTCAGGGGGAAAAGGTTAGCACCCCGAACTTCAGAGTATACAGACAGATCAAACAGACAGGCTTCCAAACTGTCCAACCATTATCAATACCAAAATCAGTTACCAGAGAGGGAAGCATCAACATCTGGGTTTTCAAAGCCAGGGGGCTTTCAATGACTGCCCAGAGTCTCATCTGGTCAAATGACACAACACTTCTCAAAGTGAACCCCAAAGCAAAGCTTCACATCAGGAATTATATAGCCTTCTCCTGGGTCAGAGAATGTAACCACCCTCTTGAACCACTGCCCAATCACATAGCATCAAGGTGTGGTCATTCCTGAAAACCAAGCCTCCTACCACAGGCTCCATGTGACCACATTCAGCCTGTTAGGGGACAGAGTATATTTTCAAATTAAAGAAGGTTCTCGGAGTCACTTACACCAATCAAAGGGCTTAGGGGCAGAGAAGATCTTCAAATCTGCATTTCCATTACATTGCTCTACAGGAGAGTAGAGGCGAAGGGGATGAGAGGGGGAATGATGGAAGGGAGGGCAGTTTGGTGGAGAGGGTAGTTAGAAGCACATGCTTTTGAAAAGGTCAGGGTCAAGGTAGAGAATAGAACAAGTGGAGGCGGAATAGGATGGAGGGAAATATAATCAGTCTTTCACAATACATCCACTATGGAAATGTTTTGCATAGCTACACATGTACAACCTATATTAAACTGCTTATCTTCCCAGTAAGGATGGGTGATGAGGGAGGAAGGGAAAGAATCTGGATCTCAAAGTTTTAAAACCAAATGTTTAAAAAATATATTATTATTATTATTATTTTTACATGCAACTGGCAAATAAGATATACAGGCACTGGGGTATGGAGATCCATCTTGCCCTACTGGAAAGTTGTAGGGGGAATGGGGAAGGATATGGAAGAGAGCATATTTGGGGAGGGGGTATACAGTGGGATCACTGTTTTGGGGTTGTGAGTAGGGGAACAATGGGGAGAAAATTTGTAACTCAAAATCTTGTGGAAATGAATGTTGTAAACTAAAAATAAACATAGAGTTTAATTTTAAAAATTTATTTTCAGTTTTCAACATTCACATCCATAAGTTTTAAATTTTCTCCCCCTTCCTTCCTGCTCCCTCAAGACAGTATGTAGTCCAATATGAGCTCTACACATACATTCCTATTAAACTGTAATGGCAAGAAGAGTAATAGTTAACACCTTGTTTCAGCTATTTAATTATGTAACACCTTGTTTCAAATTGAGCCTCTCCCTTGATTATATCAAGTCTTTTGTTAAGAAACAGAACTTGTGAATCACTGTTGCTGATGTAACAAGAAGGGGCAGAACAGGGAGGAGCTTAATGACCATATATAAGGAGAAGTCCAGGCTGGGAGAGAGCAGAATTTAGAAGGGGAACTTTGTGGTGGCCAGGCATTCTGTGTTTTCTGTCTATGCTGATTTTTGTTTGAAGCCCTGGGATTTTACTGGAAGCCTTAAAAGAGGATTTTCTGGTTGTCTGTTTACAGAAGTCCTGGAGGAGGGATTTGGAGGTCCAGAGATTGTACTGATGATTTGTGTTGAGTAATCAGACCTTATTTGTGGGTCTGTGTTGATTTCTATGTTGCTGATTTGTGTTGACCTCTTACAGGTAGAAAGTGAATTGATGATGGTGACAGCAATGTGCATTAATGTTATTGTGGTTTTGTTAAGCTTTGTCTTCCCAGGAACAGAGACTGTGAAGGACTTGAGGTGGACTTGACACTGTGAGCTTCAGTATGGAACAAGAACTGGACAAGGAGCTGGATGAGGAGCTGGACAAGGAGTTGGGAGCTGCCTGCCTTGGAACTCAGGTGACAATTAGGTAGATTCAGGCAGGAGCTGGGACCATGAAAGAGGAACCATGGAATCTGAGAGCCAGCCTTGAGTCAAGATGAAAAGACCTCTCCTTGGGTATTTAACTGAGAAGGTGATGATTTACTGTGGCCCAGGGGTGGGAGGACTTTATATTCTCTATCCTAGCATGATTGAATTAAGGATGATTTGAAACTAATGTCCAATTAAAAAGAAAGAAGACTTTTTGACTGAGAGATTAAGACAATGTGACCTAGCGTTGGAGAACAAAGTACCTTCATACTTTGTGTCCTTTAAGGGGGCTCTCTCTCTCTCTAAGGATGATTGAGTTAAGTACTTAATGGATGATGGTGCTTTGTTGAAAATTATGTGGCCACTTTGGTAAAACTATATGGCTACATCAGTGATAACTTGCTATGTCATTGCAAATGCTGAAAACATTTGGTTTCTGTGAATGTTTTGCTTTAATTACTGTTGAATAAATAGAGAGTTCACTATACAAGTAATCAGAACCTTGAAGCTGTTCACATTAGCAGTCCTCTGGAAAGCTGCTCATGTTTGGCTTTATATAAACCCATTTTCATAGTAGTTGTGTTGCATAGAGGAATTATAATGAATGGGAGAATCCATGAGAAAGAAAACAAAACAAAAGAGAAAAGAACCTGCTTCACTCTGCATTCTGATTCTATAGTTCTTTCTCTGGATGTGATAGCATTTTCCAACATGAGACCTTCAGAAAAAATTTTAAGTCCTTACATTGCTGAGAAGGGCTGAGATTTCAAAAACCAGTCCTCACATAGTGTGGATATTGATGTGTACAATGTTTTCCTGGTTCTGTTTGCTTCACTCAGCAAACTCATATAAGTCTTTCAAGGTTTTCCCAAAGTCCACCTGCTTATCATTTCTTATAGCACAATAATATTCCATTTCATTCATATACCATAACTTGTTCAGCCATTCCCAAACTGATGGGCATCTTTTCAATTTCCAGTTCTTGGCCACCACAAAAAGAGCTGCTATAAGTATTTTTGTACATGTGGATCCTTTTCAAATTTGTATGATTTCTTTGGGATACAGCATTAGAAGTGATATTGCTGGGTCAAAAAGCAGGTACATTTTTATAACCCATTGGGCACAGTTCCAAATTGGTCTCCAGAATCGTTAGATCAGCTCACAACTCCACCAAAAAAAAAAAAATTAGTGTTCTAGCTTTCCCACATCTTCTCTAATATTTATCATTTTCCTGTTTTGTCATGTTAGCCAATCTGATAGGTGTGAGGTGGTATCTCAGAGTTGTTTTGATTTGCATCTCTCTAATCAATAGTTATTTAGAGCATTTCTTCATATGACTAGAGATAGCTCTAATTTCTTCCTCTGAAAACTGCCTGTTCATATCCTTTGACCATTTATCAATTGGAAAAGGACTTGTATTCTTGTAAGTTTGACTCAATTCTCTATATATTTTAGAAATGAGAGCTTTATCAGAGATAGTAATTATAAAACTTCTTTCCAAGTTTTCTGCTTTTTTTATTTTTATTTTTTGGAGGGCAGTTGGGGTTAACTTTGCCCAAGGTCACACGGCTAGGTTTTTTATTTGTGTGTGCGTTAAGTGTCTAAGGCCGGATCTGAACTCAGGTCCTTCTGATTCCAGGGCCGGGGCTCTACTCACTGTGCCACCTAGACGCCCTGCAAATTTTCTGCTTTACTCCTAATTTTAGTTGCATTGGCTTTGTGCAAAACTTTTTCCATTTAATGTAATTAAAATTATCTATTTTGCATTTCATAATTTTCTCTATCCCTTGTTGGTCATAAATTCTTCCATTCTCCATGAATCTGACAGGTAAAATATTCCTTGCTGTCCTAGTTTGCTTATAGTATCAGCTTTTATATCTAAATTGTGTACCCATTTTGACTTTATTTTGGTATACAGTGCAAGATTTTTGTCTTTGCCTAGTTTCTGCCATACTATTTTCCAGTTTTCCATGCAATTTTTATTAAGTAGTGAGTTCATATGCCAGAAGCTTGAGTCTTTGGGTTTATCAAAGAGTAGACTGCTATAGTCATTGACTACTATATCTTGTTTACCTAACATATTCCATTGATTCACTACTCTATTTTGTAGCCAGTATCAAGTAATTTTGATGATTGCTGCTTTCTAATACAATTTAAGATCTGGTATGGCTAGTCTGCCTTCTCTTGCATTTCTTTTCATTAATTCACTTGATATTCTGTACCTTTTGTTTTTTCCAGATGAATTTTGTTATTATTTTTCACATAGCTCTATAAAACATTTTTTTTGCAAAATAATAAAGAGGCAGAGTGAAGATAGTAGAGTAAAAGGTTTACCATAGTTCTCAACTATCTCTTCTACAATGACCAAGAAAATGTACCAAACCAAATTCTGAATGGAAAAGCCAAGAAAAATTACAGTGAATCCTTTTTTTTCCCTTCCCAGGGCAGCTTAGTAAGATAGAAAGATCTGTGAGCACTGGAGTGGAGGCTCAGCAAGAGCACAGCAGTGGAAGTGCCACAGGGTTATGGCACCAGGTTGTGCCAGCAGCAGTGAGGAGCAATTTAGCACACAGGGAAAGTAAGAATACTGAACACCTAGGCAGAAGGAAATGCAAGGGGTCCCCTGTACTAGCACTAGGTATAGGAAAGGATTCCATGGAACAGCTTTGTTGACCATTACTCAGTTCTGGGTTATAGTTCCAGAGTAGAGAGGGGTGGTTGTGGTAGCAAGGGAGTAGGACTCTACCTACATAAATAGCTGAGTACAGACCAGGAAGGTAGGGGATTTCTTCCCAATCATACCACTTTAGAAACACTGAAAACTCATAATACCTCAGAGTGAGCTATGAAAGCAGCAGGACATAAAAGACAGAAGTTCAGGCCAAAAATCCTTACCAGAGATGAGTAGAGTCCAATTCTAGCATCAAGTTCAAAATGAAGAAGTAGTCTAGGCAAAGGAGCAAACATCAGAAAAAAGAATCTGACAGTAAAAAGCTACTATGGTGACAGTGAAGCTCAAGACATAAACTCAGAAGACAGTAACTTTAAAATTTCTATAGGCAAAACCTCAAAAAATGTAGATTGGACCCAAGTTTAACAAGAATGCCTTGAAGAACTAAAGAAAAAAATTTTTTTTCTTTTTTTGGGAGGGCAATTGGGGCTAAGTGATTTGCCCATGGTCACACAGCTAGTTTTTGTGTTAAGTGTCTGAGGCTGGATTTGAATTCAGGTCCTCCTGACTCCAGGGCCAATACTCTATTCACTGGGCCACCTAGCCACCCCAGAAAGAATTTTTAAAAAGCAAAAAATGACTTAGAAATCAAATAAGAGTGATAGAGGAAAAATTGGAAAAAGAAGTGAGAGCTTTGCAAGAAAATTATGAAAAGAGAACAGCTTGGTAAAAAAAGGAGACACTAAAAGTAACTGAAGAAAATAACTTCTTAAAAATAGAAATTACTGGGGCGGCTAGGTGGCGCAGTGAATAGAGCGCCAGCCCTGGAATCAGAAGGACCTGAGTTCGGAGCCGGCCTCCGACACTTAATCCGAACAAAAAAAAAACCTAGCCGTGTAACCTTGGGCAAGTTACTTAACCCCAATTGCCCTAAAGGGGTGGCTAGGTGGCGCAGTGAGTAAGAGCGCCGGCCTCGGAGTTTGGATGACCCGAGATCAGATCCGGCCTCAGAAAATGAGCACCCACGCATAAATCAAATGACTAGCCGTGTAACCTTGAGCAAGTTACTTAACCCCAATTGCTTTAAAAAAAAAAAATAGAAATTACTCAGGTGGAAGCTAATGACTCCATGTGACATCAAGAAACATAAAAATGAATCAAAAGTCTGAAATGCAGAGGAAAATGTGAATTATCTCATAGAAAAAACAATTGGCTAGGAAAATAGATAGAGGAGAGGTAATTTAAGAATTATTGCAATGCTTGCAGGCATTCTAAAGGCTTTTGGGCTGCCCACAAAAAATGTAGAGAGTGTTTTCCTCTATATTTCTCACAGGCCACCCAAAATCCTTTGGTAGACCGAAGGTTAAGCAGACCTGTCCTAGTTCATGAAATTATAAAGGTAAACTGTTCTGTTATCTTAGAACCAGAAGGCAAAACAAACAAACAAACAAAATCACCAGAAATCTCAAAATAAAAAAAGAAAAGAAAGAAATCTCAGAACAACAACGACAACAACAACAAATCCAGAGCTTCTAAGTCAAGGAGAAAAAACTGAAAATAGCCAGAAAGAAATACTTCAAATACTATAGAGGATCAAACAAGATATAGCAGTTAACACTTTAAAGGAATAAAAATCTTGGAATATGATACTCCAAAAGGCAAAGGAGTCTGGATTACAATTGAGAATAACCTATTCAACAAAACTGCATATACTTCTATGAGGACAAAAGGGATATTTCATGAAATAGAGGATTTTCAAGCAATACTGATATAAAAACTGGAGATGAATAAAAAAAAGTTAAAATTAAATCACACAACACAAGAGAAGCATAAGAAATGTAAACAAGAATGAGACATTATAAGCAACTAGACAAGATAAAACATTTATATTCCTGTATGAGAAGATGATAGATGTAACTGCTAAGAATTTTATAACCATTAAGACAGTTAAGAGGAGTCTATTTAGACACAGGTATGAATGTGAGTATTTTATTACGATGGTTTCAGTAGAATAATAAAAGAGTGAGGAAAAGGGATGCATTTGGAGAGGGGGGAAAGGAGACTAAGAATGGAGGAAATTATCTCACATAAATGAGATATGTAAAGATTTATTCAGTGGAAGGGAAAATGGGTGGTAGAGTAGGCATTAGTTGAATATCACTTTCATCTGAACTGGTTCAAAGACGGAGGTATATGCACACACACAGTTGGTATAGAAATTCACCTTACCCAACAGGGTGTTTGGGTAAAGTAGGAGAGGAAGAGGCTAAGGAAAAGGGAGAAGGATTAAGGGGTAGATTAAGGGGAAAAGTGGTCAGAAGCAAGATTCAAGGAGGGCTTAGAATGAAAAAGAGAAGGATAAATATAAGAAAATAAGATGAAGAGAAATTACACAGTGAGCAGTTCTAACTGTGAATGTGAATAGGATGAACTTACTAGACAAATGGAAAAGGATAGTGTAATGTTAATGGGATAATAAGATCTTCCACCTACCCCATTAATAGGACTCACGTGGAGCCTATTGAGGGGAGGTAATTGGTGAAGTTGGATCTTACTTAGGGGGAGGCTTGCTTGTAGGAAGGCTTTCACACTTTTCAGTACTAAGTTGATTAGACACTGAGTCAAGAGAATTTTGATACCTTTTGGATCTGAGAAATGTATATATACTCTGAGTTGGTATTTTGTTTTGGGGGTTTCGCTTATGAGAAGGGGGTTTCGCTTATGAGAAGTACCTTTTGATTTCCTGGTTAAGACTCTGAGTAGTCATATGTTCAGACCCCTTGACTGCTCAGATGTAAAGGTTCTCTTGATACAGTGGCATATATAAAGTATATAGCAATATTGCTTTGATTCAGGCAGTCACAGCCCCTTCAGTTGGTCTTTATGCTAATTTCTCTGCTTGTATTTTCTCTGATGTTCAAGGTGCTGACCTTTCCCCTTAGCTAGTGAATGTAATTAAAAGTAGCATTGTTAACCCCTTTTTGAGCAGTCTTTTCTAGAAAGCAGATCAAAGAACCTGTGCTAGCAGGCCCTTCTGGGTGTGCTAGGGTGCTTGCTATTACAGATAGCAAAATGGATTAGAAATCATAATACAATTTTGCATGTAATTGGGAGATAAGATGTGCAGGCATTGAGGCACAGAGGCTCACCTTGCTCTAATGGAAAAGATGAAGGGGGTATGGGAGAAGATATGGGAGAGAGCAGATTGGATGAGGGGATATCTTGTGGAACTGCTATTCTAGGGTGGTGGGTAGGGGGAAAATGGGGAAAAAATTGTAACTCAAAATCTGGCAGAAATGAATGATGTAAACCAGAAGTTAATAAAGCATTTGTTTAAAAAAAAAGAAATCATAATACAAGATATTGTTTAAAAGAAATACACTTGAAGCAGAGATTCACAGTGTTAAAATAAGGTACTAGAGAAGAACCTATTATGCTTCAATTAAAATTAAAGATGCAGGGAAAGCAATCATGATCTTAGACAAAGCAAAGGTAAAGGTAGACCTAATTAAAAGAGATAATTAGGGAGATTATATTTTGCTAAAAGGTACCAGAGACAATGAACTAATACTAATACTAAACATATATGCAACAAATGGCATAGTATCCAAATTCTTGAAGTAGAGGTTAAATGAATTTTAGGAGAAAATAGAAAGTAGTGGAGGACATTTCCTCTCCATGCTAGATAAATCTAACCATAAAATAAATAAGAAAGAAGTTAAGGAGATGAATAGAATTTTGGAAAAGTTAGGTATGATAACCCTCTGGAGAATACTGAATGGAAAAATAAAGGAACAGCTGTTCATGGCACTTTTATACAAAAATTGACTATGTATTAGGACATAAAAACCTCACAAACAAGTGCAAAATCCCAGAAATATTAAATGCATATTTTCTGACCATAATGCAAAAAATTATATTCAATAAAATCTTTTGAATAATGAAAAGAAATGTGAAATTCAACAACCTAATCTGAAAGAATGAGAACGTCAAAGAATAAATCATACAAACAATCATTTCATTAGTGAAAATCAGATAATATACCAAAATTTGGGGGATACAGTCAAAGTAACACTTAGGGGGAAAGGTAATTAAATGCTTTCATCAATAAAAGAGAGAAAAAACAGATCAATAAATTGGGCATACAACTGAAAACACTTGAAAAACAACAAATTAACATTCCCCATTAAACATCAAAATAGAAAACCTGAAAATAAAAGGGGAGATTAAGAAAACTGAAAATTTTAAAAGCTGAAATAAGACATAAAACTAGGAGTTATTTTTTGAGAAAAAAATAGATAAATCAGATAATTTGATTATTTTAAAAGAAAGAAAACCAAATTACCTGTATCAAAAATGAAAAGGGTGAAGGCAAAATCAATGAAGGTGAAACAAAAGCAATTGTTAGTTATTTTAACTAACTATATCCCAATGCAACTGACAAATCTAAATGAAATGAATGAATATTGACAAAAAATACAAATTGCCCAACTTAACCTAAGAGGAAATAAAATATTTAAATAATTCTATTTTAGAAAAAGAAATGGAACAAATCATAAATAAGCTCCCTAAGAAAAAAACCTCAGGACCAGATGGATTTAAAATTTAATTCTATCAAATGTTTATTTTTAAAAATAATTGCAGATAACATTTAACACTGAAGATTTTTTTTGCGTTTAGTTTTTATTTTATGTTTTTCTCAGTTACCTATAACAAAAAATTTTAACAATCATTTTTATTTTTTTAAACATTTATTTATTTATTTTTAGTTTTCAACATTCATTTCCACAAGATTTTGAGTTACAAATTTTCTCCCCATTTCTCCCCTACTCCCCACCCCAGGATGGCAAGCCTATTGAATACCCCTTCACCCAGTCAGCCTACTCTTTTATTCCCCCTCCCCATCCTATTCCTTTACCCACTTCCCCCTTACTTTTTTGTAGAGAAAAATTTGTATACTCCATTGCCTGTATATCTTATTTCCTGGTTGCATGTAAAAACAATTTTTAACATTTGTTTTTAAAACTTTGAGTTACATATTCTCTCCCTTCTTCCCTCCTCACCTATCCCCACCATTTTTAAAATTTTGAGTTCCAAATTTTGTCTTCCCTTCTGGTCCTTGTCCCTTCTTGAGAAAACAAAGCAATTTGATATAGATTATACATTTGCAGTCATGCAAAACATTTCCATATTAACTATGTTGCAAAAGAAAACCAACAAAAAAAACATAATAACAAAAACAAGAATAATAAAGAAAGTAAAAAAAAGTATGTTTTGATTTGGTATTCAGACACCATTAGTTATTTCTCTGGAGGTAAATAACATTTTTTTTCATTAGAAGTCCTTTGGAATTGTTTTGGATCACTGTATTGTTGAAAATAACAGTCATTCACAGTTGATTATTGTATAATATTGCTGTTATTGTCTATAATGTTATCTTTGTTCTGCTTATTTTTCATTGCATCAGTTCATGGAAGTCTTCCCAGGTTTTCTTGAAAGTACTTTCTCATCATTTCTTGTAGCACAATAATATTCCATCACAATCATATATCTCAACTAACAAGTTATTTCCCATTTGATGGGCATCCATTCAATTTCCAATTTTTTGTCACCACAAAAATGAACTGCTATAAATATTTTTGTGTATATCAGTCCTTTTGCTTTGTCTTTGATCTTTTTAGGGTGAAGAACTAGTAGTAGTATTGTTGTATCAAAGGGTATGTGCAGTTTGATTGGCCTTTGGGCATAGCTTCAAATTGCTCTACAGAATGACTGGATCAGTTCACAACTCCTACAATGCATTAGTGTCCCTATTTTTTCCACATCTTCTCCAACAGTTGTCATTTTCCTTTTCTGTCATATTAGCCAATCTGATAAGTTAGACACTCTACCGAGCATTTAAAAATTCTATTATTATATAAATTATTTGAAAAAAATAAGTAAAGAAAGTGTTCTACTAAATTAGTAGACACAAAAATAATTCTGATACAGATACAGAAACCAGAGGGAGCAAAAACAGAAAGCAAACAATAGGTCAGTTTCTCTAATGAATATTGATGCAAAAAAATATTAAATAAAATACCAGGAAGGAGTTACAGGGATAGATCACAAAAATCATATATAATACCCAGGCTATATCTATACCAGGAACACAGGGCTGGGTTAATATTAGGAAAGCTATAAACATAATTGACCATATCAATAACAAAAACAACAAAAATTGTATGATTATTTCAATAGATTCAGAAAAAATCGTTTTGTCAAAAAAATATCCATTCCTATTAAAAAACATAGGCATAAATGGAGGTTTTCTTAAAATAATAAGTACTATATATCTAAAATCAAGAGTAAGCATGATATGAATTGTAGATAAAGTAAAAACCTTACAAATAAGATCAGGGACAAAGCAAAGATGTCCATCATCACCATTATTATTAAATATTGTACTGGTGATCCTAGTTTTAGCAATGAGAATAGAAATAAATTGAATGAATAAGAATAGCAATGAAGAAACAAAATTATATCTTTTAGCAGATGATATGATGGTATACTTAGAGAACCCTAGAGAGTCGACTAAAAAGCTAGTTGAAACAATTAATAACTTTAGCAGAGTTGCCAAGCCCACAGAAAGTATCAACATTTATATGTATAACCAAAAAAAAAAAAAACTAAGCAAGAAAAGATCAAGAAATTCCACTTAAAACAACTACAGACTATAAATACTTGGAAGTCTGCCTGCTGTGACACACACAGGAGCTAAATGAATACAGTTACAAACACTCTTCACACAAATAAAGACAAATCTAAGTAATTGTAAGAAATATTAGTTGCTGATAGGTAGGCCTAGCCAATATAATAAAAATGACTGTACTGTCTCAATTAATTTACTTATTCAGGGCGATACCAATAAAACTACTAAAAATTACATTATAGAGCTAGGTAAAATGATGTTTATAATAATATAATATAGTATATTATATTTTCTTCTCTTGCTTCCCCTCCCCACTCCCACCTTATGACATGGCTGATATGTAAATATGTTTGGTGTGATTTCATATGTATGATGGGTAACATATTTCTTGCCTTCTCAGTGGATAGGAAAAAAGAATGAATGGAGAGAGAGAATTTGGAACTGAATATACAAACATATAACATGCACATATATACATATATGTACACATATGTAAGATCATACTATGCATATTTCTATTTGTCACTTTCTCTAGAGGTGGAGAGTATCTTCCTTCATAGGTCAAAGTCTTTCCATGTTTTTCTAAATCAACCAGCTCAATATTTCTTATATCAGAGCACAATATATTCCAGCACAATCATATCCTAACTCTGTGAAAATACTTTTCCAATTTTCTGTTTTCCTTCTGTTTGTATATGTGTTTTCATTTAATTGTAGTTTTCTCTGGGAAAGGGGGAGAGGGAGGGAAATTTTTTTTTAAATTAGAGAACAAAAGAAAACCTAGAAAGAAGCACAGAAAAGCTGGTCTGTTTTGAAAACAATGTGTAAGATTTATTTCTTTGGTTTTCAAGAAATAGAAGTTTATTATTTTATATTATTTTATAATACATATTATTATTTTATAAGAGGAATATATTATTATAATAAATATATATTATTTTATAAGAGGATTCTCTCTTATGTTTTCCTATGTACATGGAATATTTTTCTTTTCTTATTTTATATTTAAGTTTAAATCTGCCTTGCTTTCCCTTTCCCACCTGGAACACATCTAAAGATCTTTTTCTTTAGTATTAATTGATGTATGTATAAGAAATTCAAATTAACATAATATTGGTTAGAGTCAGCATATGGAGGTAAATGTACTAGGAAAAAAAGAGATAAATATAAATACATGTAGGCATATATCCATGTATATATATATATATACATATATGACTGTACATACATATACATGCATATGTGTATATATATTCTCTAATGCTACAATGATCAATAGCTAATAAACAGTGATCATTAAGTGCCCACTCTATGCCAGGCACTGTGCTAAGCTAGGGATGCAAATACCTGTGAGAAATTATTTGGACCCCTACTCTTTTTTTTCTTTTTTCTTTTTGGAGGGTTGAGGGCAAGGCAGTTGGGGTTAGGTGACTTGCCCAAGGTCACACAGCTAGTAAGTGTTAAGTTTCTGAGGCTGGATTTGAACTCAGGTCCTCCTAATTCCAGGGCCTGTGCTCCATTCACTGCACCACCTAGCTGCCTCCCTCACTCTTTTCTAATCACTATTAATCAGCTTCATATGATTCCATAGGAATACTGATTATAAGTTCTGTATATTACGCCCCAGAGCTGTGAACTACTGGTTCTAAGTTCAGTTGCTTAATCATAGGAAGCTAATTAGAGGTTCTCCACCCTTGTTTTTCCTTATTATGGTGACTAATCCAAAATGATGGAGGTAACCCAATTACGTGGAAAGATCCCCAACTTATTTTTGTACCTTTAAACCACTCTCTTTTGTCCAACACGGACAAGTGACCATCTTAGGACCATCTTATGGTCACTAACCTGAGTCTTCTCTGTGACATACAATATTCTAGCTGATGAATCATTTTTGGCCCACAAAGCAAGGTCTATCAACCAATAGGATTCTGTATATTGTATAGCTTCTCTCAAAAGTTCAAATATCAAATCTGGTATCAAACCTTATAAAAACAAGACCTTGGAAGAACGGAGCATCTCAGACTAGGAGGAAGGTTTGAGGTTCACTTCATTAGAGGGATCCTACCAAAGGATCTTACAGGATGATGAAGTTTTCTAGTAATGACCTTTTTTTTCTAGGACATCACTATGGCCAACTCCCATTCCTAACCAAGCCCCCCCAATTTTTTTTAATTAAACAAATGCTTTATTAACTTCTGGTTTACATCATTCATTTCCACCAGATTTTGAGTTACATTTTCCCCCCATTTTTCCCTACCCACCACCTCAGAATAGCAGTCCCACTAGATATCCCCTCATCCAAACTGCTCTCTCCCATATTTTCTCCCATACCCCCTTTGACTTTGCCATTAGGGCAAGGTGAATCTCTGAGCCCCAATGCCTGGACATCTTATGAAACATTTAATTTTAAAACTTCGATTTTCAGATCCATTCCCTTCCTCCCTTGTAACCACTCCCTCTGAGAAGATAAGCAATTCAGTATGTGTTGTACATGTATAGCTATGCAAAACATTACCATAGTAGATATGTTGTAAAAAACTGCTTATATTTCCCTCCCACCTGTCTCATCTCCCACCTGGTCCATTCCCTACTTTGATCCTGTCCCTCTTTGATAGTGGGTACTTCCAACATCCCCTCCCCCCAGAATGCCCTCCCCTCCATCACGCCCCCTCTCATCCCCCTTTCCCCTACTCAGGAGAGTGAGTGAGGGTAAGATATTCCATTTAGTATGTATGTGATTCTCTCCTTGAGCCAAGTTCAATGAGAATATGGTTTTGCCTTTTTGCCTTCCTGTTCTTCTCCTCCCCTGCAACTACTTCCCCTTGCCTCTTCTACATGACATAGTTTACCCTACCCTGTCTCTCTCCATCTCCTCTTGCCACTTTCCTCTCTCACCTCTTGACTTCACCCCTTAAGAATCATCCCTTCCTTGGGGCAGCTAGGTGGCGCAGCGAGCAGAGCACCGGCCCTGGAGCCAGAAGGACCCGAGCTCGGATCTGGCCCCAGACACCCAACACACAAACAAAAACCCAGCCGCGTGACCCTGGGCAAGTCACCCAACCCCAATTGCCCTCCAAAAAAAAAAAAAGAATCATCCCTTCCCATTAAATTCAACCTGTGCCCTCTATCCATGTATACCTGTGAACATATGCCATGTACCCTTCTTCAATTATTTTCATAATGAGAAAGGTTTCATCAAACACAGTTATTGTTTTTCCATGTAGGAATGTAAATAGTCCAACTTTGATAAGTTCCTTTTGATTTCTTTTCCTTGATTACCTTCTCAAGCATCTCTTGCTTCTTGTGTCTGAATGTCAAATTTTCTTTTCAACTCTGGTTTTTTCATCAAGAATGCTTGAAAGTCCTCTATTCCACTGAATGACCATATTTTCCCCTGAAACAAGATACTCAGTTTTGCTGGGTAGGTGACCCTTGGCTTCAATCCCAGCTCTTTTGCCCTCTGGAATATCATATTCCATGCTCTTCAATCCCTCAGTGTAGAAGCTGCCAGGTCCTGATTGTGTTTCCACAATATTGGAATTGTTTCTTCCTGGCTTCTTGTAGTATTTTCTCCTTGATCTGGGAGTTCTGGAGCCTGGCTATAATATTCCTAGGAGTTTTCTTTTTGGGATCTTTTTCAGGGGGCGATCAGTGGATTCTTTCAACCTCATTTCCCCCACTGGGTCTAAAACATCAGGGCAATTTTCCTTGAGAATTTCTTTAAGGATGATTTCTAGGTTCTTTCTTTGATTGTGGCTTTCAGGTAGTCCAATAATTTTTAAATTATCTCTCCTGGATCTATTTTCCAGGTCAGTGGTTTTTCCCATGAGATATTTCACATTGCCTTCTATTCTTTCATTTGTTTGGATCTGTTTAACAGTATCTTGATTTCTCATAAAGTCACTAGCTTCCATTTGCTCCAGTCTAACTCTGAAGGAATGAGTCTCCTCAGTGAGCTTTTGAGATTCTTTTTCCATCTGGCAAATTTGACTTTTTAAGGCATTCTTCTCCTCATTGCCTTTCTGAGCCTCTTTTGCCATTTGAGTTAGTCTATTTTTTAAGGTGTTATTTTCCTCAGCCAGGCTGTTGACTGTCATTTCATACTTTTCTTGCATCTTTTTCATTTCTCTTCCCAAATTTTCCCCCACTTCTCTTATCTGTTTCTTAAGTTCCTCTATGACCAGCTTGTATTTTCATTTGGGGCTTTTGGTGCAGGAGTTCTGACCTCACTGTCCTCCTCCATGCTTTGAGCCTCTTTGCCCCTAAAATAGGAGTCCAATGTTGAACTTTTCTGTTTATTTTGTCTCGTTTGCCTAGTCATGTTGCCACTTAATTACTTGATTTGGGGGCTTGTTGCCACAGTAGGACTCTGCCACCAGACAGGGGAGCTTTTGCCCAAACATGGGGTCTTCACAACTTCTGCCAGTTGGGTGGCCTCTGTAAAGCCTCCACCCCCTCTGGCAAATTGGATACCCACCCCAAACTTCCCCCCCAGACCACAATCCAGATCCAGGCAGTTTAAAGCAAGAGCGATTAACCCCCAGACTGATTGCTGGATATCCCTACAGTTCGAAGACCAGGAGCTAGAGCCACTACTGACACTGCAAAATGGCTTCTGTGCTGCTGTTTCTTCAGCAGCTTTTTGCCCCCAGGGGAGGAAGCCAACGCGTTCCCCAAATACTGGTCCCAAAGTCCATAGGGCACTAACCTCTCACTTTGTCCTAGGCATATCTGTGCTGATAATTCTGGAATCACCACAATTGCTGGTGTTCTGGGGTCCCTCCAGCCGGCTGAAGGCCCGGCCACCCTGGGGCTAAAACCTCGGACCTGGGCTCAGCTCCCAGAGCGCTGAGCTGTGGGTTCCCAGCACACTGTGCTGCCTGCTCTCAGAGTGCTGCGCTGGCTACTCCCTGCAGGGCTGCTGGGCTGTCCTCAGCAGGAGGTTAGCTTCTCTGTGCCGTTCTGTGGGTGCTGTGGCTCCAGAAGTTGTTCGGAGTCCCCTTTCACATTGTTTGAAATTTGTGTGGGGCAGAGCACATTGGAAATGCTCGCCCCCAAAATTTTAAAACCTAGAAAAAGAAAGAGAAGAAATTTGTAAAAAAAAAAAAAAGTGTGTGTGTGTCTGTGCACACACACACACAAATACACACACACATATATATACAAGCAAAACAAACATGCATTTGTATTATATACACACATGCAAATACATAATAGCTAACATCTATATGGTGTTTTAATATTTGCAAAGCACTTTACATATGTCATCTCACTTGATTCTCACAATAACCTTATAAGATAGGCGTTACTATCCTCATTTTACAAATGAGGAAACTGAGGCATAGAGAGGTTAAATGACTTGCTGAGGGTAATATAGCTAGTAAGGTTTTGAGGCAATATTTGAACTCTGGTCTTCCTGACTCCAAGTCCAGTGCTACCCAGCTGCCAGATATGTATAAATAGATACATGTGTGTGTATATACCTATATACTCCCATTTTGTCTCATTCTTTCAACCAATAATGAAATATCTCCTAATCTTATTTTTAAAATTGTCCTGCTTGTTTGTGCTTCCTTTTGAATTTATGTTTGTTCTCTTTTGTGTATTTAAAATAATATTACAATGGTTTCTCCCCCATTATTGTTGGCATCACTATTGTTGATCACCCCTCCCCTGACCATCCCCATTCTCAATGAAAACCATAAAAAGACCATTGTAACAAATAAGCATAGTCAGGTAAGACTAGTCTACACATTAGGCATGTTCAAAAATATATAACTCTGCACACTGTGTCCATCAACTGTTGGTCAAATGTTGAGTAACATGTTTTATCATAGGTCTTCAGAAGACTTGGTTGGTCATTATATTCTCAAGTCTTCCAAAGTTGTTTGTTGTTGTTGTTGTTGTTGTTGTTTTTAGTGATATTGTTATTCATGTATAAATTGCTCATCTATTTTTTTCTCTTTTTTCTCATTTCACAATAGCATCCTTTCATGCTTCTCTGGATTCTCTGAAACCATCTCATTTCTTATGGCTCAATTCCATTCCATTATAACGATACTTTATAATTTGTTCAGATACTCCCCAATTGTCAAAGTGGAAATGGAAAGTTCTGAATGAAAAAAAATGCTCTAAATTACTATTGATTAGAGAAATGTAAATTAAAACAACTCTGAGGTACCACCTCACACCTATCAGATTGGCTAATATGACAGAAAAGAAAAATGATAAATGTTGGAGAAGATGTGAGAAAATTGGAACACTCATGCATATTTGGTGGAGTTGTAAACTGATCCAACCATTCCAGGAGAACAATTTGGAACTATGCCCAAGAGAGAAACGAACTGTGCATACCCTTTTATCTGTCAACACCACTACTGGTCTGTATCCCAAAGAGATCATAAAAAAAAGGGGAAAGGACCCACATGTACAAAAATATTTATAGCATCTCTTTTTGTGGTGGCAAAGAATGTGAGGGGATGCCCATTAATTGGGGAATGGCTGAATAAGTTGTGATATATGAATGTCATGGGATACTATTATTCCATAAGAAATTCGCAGGCAGATTTCAGAAAAACCTTGATAGGTAGTTCATATATGAACTGATATTGAGTGAGGTGAGCAGAACCAGGAGAACATTGTATATAGTAACAGCAACATTGTACAATGATCAACTTTGATAGACTTAGCTCTTCTCAGCACCACAATGATCTAAGACAATTCCAAAGGACTCATGATGCTATCCACATCTAGAGAAAGAACTATGGAGTCTGAATGCAGAGCAGAGCATGCTATTTTCACTTTTTTGTTTTTTTTTTCTTTCTCATGGTTTCTGATTCTTCTTTCACAACACAACTCATGTAGATATATTTTTAATATGATTGTACATGTATAGCCTACATCAGACTGCTTGTCATTTTAGGGAGCAGGGAGGGGAAGAAGAGAGAAGAAAAAAATGTAACTCAGAATCTTATAAAAGTAAATGGTAAGGGAGGCTAGGTGGCGCAGTGAGTAGAGTGTCGGCCCTGGAGTCAGAAGGACTTGAATTCGGATCCAGCCTCAGACACTTAACGCACACACAAACAAAAAAAGTGACCTTGGGTAAGTTACTTAACCCCAATTGACCTCCAAAAAGCAAAAAAAAAAAAAAAAAAAAAAAGTAAATGGTAAGGGGTGGCTAGGTGGCACAGTGAGTAAGAGCATCAGTCCCAGAGTCGGGATGACATAGGATCGGATCCGGCCTCAGAAAATGCGCACCCACACATAAATAATGATTGGCTGTGTAACCTTGAGCAAGTTACTTAACCCCAATTGCTTATAAAAAAAAAGTAAATGGTAAAGACTAAAAACTAAAATATATTTTGAAACATAAAAAAGTAAGACCTTCCTTAGATTATTGTGCTTTTTCCCCCTCTTCTTTTAATGCAACTTCTAGGATGAAGAAGTTTGTTTTGGTTGTGACTATTCCCTCCTTGGTATTATGGATTAATCAACCTACCCTCCACAACACCCATTCCTTCTTTTTTCTATGTTGTATCTCTAAACCAAACTGTTGGTGCCTGTGTACTTTCAACTCTTCTATGTCTGTTTAAGATAAGAACGAAGTTCATCTTATATCCATTCCTACCATCCCTTCTTCCATATTTATAACATTCTTCTCATATACCCTATTATGAGAAATAGGAAGTTCCACCACCTTATTTCTCCTTTCTATAATAGTGTATTTGTCTCTCTACCATCCCTTTTCTTTCCTTCTATAGACCCTCAGAACAGAAACAATGTCTCCAGTATCTATATTTTTGCTGTTTGACTCTTTCAATACTCTTTTTTTTAATTAAATTGTTATTTTCAGTTTTTAGTTGTCTCCCTCCTTCCACCCCTTCCCCCAGTCTAGTTCTCTTTCCTAACTATCATCCCATTTAAAAAATTTACATAAAGAAAGAAAAAAGGCTTCATGTAATGGTAATGGGAATTTGAAGATCTTCCCTGCCCCTTTAATAAACCTAAGGCAATTTCAAGACCTTTCTTGCTATGAAGATGTATCTTGCCCCCTAATAAGCTAAATGTAATCACATGGAGCCTGTGGTGGGAGGAGTTTGCTGAAGGGTGGAGCACAGTCCACAGTAAACTGGGAGTCAGAGAAGTTAGAGATGGAGGAGAGGACACACCTGAGAGAGACAATTATAAATGTTGGTTTGTGGGAAGGGTAAAGGATGCTGTGGATTTCTGTGCTGGTATGATTTATTAACTTCTTTGCTACTATGATGGAATCAGCTTACTGGTTTTGGGATTTCGTTTTCTGGTGTCTGAATAAAAGTTTTGTTTCTGTCTTCCTTATGGAGAGTCTATTATATTTTGTAATTGAGCACTGTCTGCATATTTACAGTGGCCATAGACACTGTGATTATTGCATTGGTGCTACATTTCACGAGGAGCATGGGATCACAAAATATTGGACCTCTAGAGGCAGAAAGGATTTAGAGAAAGAAATGGCTATCCCAGGGTGAGAGGATTTACCTTATTCCTCCCTAGAAAAAGAGTGAGCTCTGTGAAAACTGGGAACTGAGGTTACAGAAGGGAGAACCTAGAGATTTAGAAAAAATTTTTGCAAAGAACACCAATGGAGAGAACTGAAGGTAGTGTGTAGAAGGGGCTGGGTTTTACTAACAGCTTACTGTATTATATATAAGAGCAAAGATAAGCTGTTACAAGAAAAAACTCAGACGGAGAAAAAAATTAGATGTTTTGAATGAGAAGTTGGCTGTACTAGAACATTCTGGATCTCCTTTAGAAGAGCATGCTGGAGGGTCTCAGGTGGTAGAAGAGAGGGCTGTTGTGAATTTGGCTCAGAAAAAGAAGGAAAAACTAACAAGAGGAGTGTGTATGCCTCCCTAATGCAGACTGAACCTAGTTGCTGTGATGACAACTGCCTAGAGAGTGCATGGGAAGAAAGAGATAAGTAGTACATGACCAGGCTTTTACAAGGGCAGAAGTTGGCCCCATACTGAGAAGAAAGCAGGAGAATCAGAGAGGCCAAACAGAGTTTAGGGAGATAATTAAGGATTTCACTCAGCAAGATATTACTGATATATTAAGCAGATTCACCTAAAGGATGGGAGAATCACTGGTGTCTTGGATCACTTGGGAATCAATGATGAAGGGGCTGGAGGTGTATGGGTAGATAGCATGGACTACTTGAAATTTATGGGTATTTGTCAAAGTCCTTTTGTCTAGCAAACTTTTAGAGATTTTCATATGGCAGGAGGTAACAATACGACCAATCTGTTAGCTTTTGCTGCCAATGGATGCAATAGAATGTATCACACTGATTTTATGTGACCTAGTGGAGACACATCCTAGTTCTTGCTTAGAAGCTGAAAGAAGTAATGGAAATTGCTATCATGGTTGGTGATGCAGATAAATATCCCCTTAATGGTTTTTCATAGAAATATCATAATGAAGATGGTTCCTCCTGCTTATAAGCACCTACTTCTGACTCTACCAGTTGGTGAATAGAATACTCTCTTTCATAGGTACTGGATAAGATTTCACAGCTAAGTGACTTGGGAGAATGGGGAAAAGATAAATTTCCTTGAGAAAGAAGAGTAAATGACCAGCAGATACAAAGTCAGAATAGTTTGACAGGAAAAGAACTGTTTACTACTCTATTGAGAGCAGGGTTTGATTTTGGAAGAATTGATGGTATTCCAACTAATGAGCTATATAAAATGTACCAAGAAAAGGGTCTTAATATTAGATGAAATAGGCAAGTAAGAATTGCTCCTACAGATCCTCCTGAACCATTGTATCCAGGTTCATCACACCTTCAGAGAGAATAGGAAGATGACCAAGTCCCAGCACAGATTAAAGAAATATACACAAGATTACAGACTCCATAGCAATCTGACTGTATATTGGAAAAATGGTTCAATACTGTAACCAGGAATTGATAGATACTGGATATCTATCTAGGTACATAGATAAGATCCCTTATTTATGGGAATCCTGATAAGTTCAAGCATGGAACTCCTATTACCATCACAGGACTGGGAGGGGCTAAAATATGATCCAGACAAGTCAAACTAATGATGAAAATTGGACAATTACCTAAGAAGAATATACTGTGGTTATTGTACCCATTCCTGAATACATCATTGGAATAGATATATTGAGCGGTATGACTCTGTATTTACCTGAAGGAAGATACCAATTTGCAGTAAGGAAGATAGGAATGAATACAGTTTTAGTGGAAAATATTTAAATGAATCCAATCACTTTATCTGAAACTTCTGAAGTAATTATTTTAAAACAGCATCATGTGCCAGGTGGGCAAGATGAAATTAGCAGTACTATAAAGGAATATGTTGAAGCAGTAGTGTTAGTTCCTACCATAACCTGATGCAATAATCCTGTCTGGCCAGTATAAAAGTCAGATGAGATGTGGAGAATGACAGTGGATTATAGACAATTAAATAAGATGACTCCTCCCTTGTATGCTGCTATTCCAGATACTGTCACCTTAATAGAAAGGATCCAGAAATATAATGGAGCTTAGTACTGTATTAACAATGCAATATTCACAATGCCTATGGCAATTATAAATAGGCTTATGTGGTTATTAATCACAAAATATACCAGGCTCTCTATATGGGGGATAAAGCTAGAACATTTATTGAAATACCAAATAACTGAGTCCCAAAACCAGAAAGTCAAAGCCATCAGAGTAGTTATGAAATTGGCACATGTAGGGGGCGGAGCCAAGATGGCGGAGTAGAAACAGCTCATCCAAGCCACTCTGCCCCCACATTCCCCCCAAACGATGTAAACGGGGACTCTGAACAACTTCTGGAGCCCCAGCACCCACAGAACGACACAGAGAAACTAACCTCCCGCTGAGGACAGCCCAGCAGCCCTGCAGGAAGGACCAGTGCAGTGGTCTGGGACCTGGCAGCGTGCAGTGGGCAGAGCGCAGGAGCTGAGCCGAGCCGAGCCCAGGTCCGCATGAGCCGAGGTTTTAGCCCCAGGGCGGCAGGGCCAGCAGCCAGCTGGAGGAACCCCAGAACACCAGGAGCTGTGGCGATTCCAGAACTATCAACATAGACTTGCCTGGGACAAAGTAAGAGGTTAGTGTCCTATGGACTTTGGGACTGGTATTAGGGAATGCATCGGCTCCCTCCCCTGGGGGCTAGAACCCGCTGAGGACAAACGCCATTTTGTACTTTTCAGAGGCAGATCCCGCTCCCAGCCTGCAAATTTGTAGGGAGATCCAGCGATCAGTCTTGGGGGGTAATCGCTCTTGCTTTAACCTCCCTGGATCTGGATTGTGATCTAGGGTGGAAGTTGTGGGTGGGTTTACAACTTACCAGAAACGGAAGTTGCCCCCCACACGTTCGGGACGAAAATTCCTCCAGCTGGCCTTAAAGCCATAGTGTGGCAACAAGCCCAAAAGTCAAGCAATTAAATGGCAACATGCCAAGGCAAAGGAAACAGAAAAATGCAACCCTAGACTCCTATTTTGGGGGCATAGAGCGGGAAAAGGACTGTGAGGTCAGAAGGCCTGCTCCAAAAGCCCCAGGGGAAAACATGAGCGGGTTGCAGGCCATAGAGGACCTTAAGAAGGACTTTAAAATCAAATAAGAGAAGTGGAGGAAAAATTGGAAAGAGAAATGAGAAGGATGCAGGAAAAGTATGAAATGAGGGTCAACAGCCTGACTGAGGAAAACAACACCTTAAAAAATAGACTAGCTCAAATGGCAAAGGAGGCCCAAAGGGCAATGAGGAGAAGAATGCCTTAAAAAGTCGAATTTGCCAGATGGAAAAAGAATCTCAAAAGTTCACTGAGGAGATTCATTCCTTCAGAGTTAGACTGGAGCAAATGGAAGCTAATGACTTATGAGAAATCAAGATGCTGTTAAGCAGATCCAAACAAATGAAAGATTAGAAGGCAATGTGAAATATCTCATGGGAAAAACCACTGACCTGGAAAATAGATCCAGGAGAGACAATTTAAAAATTATTGGACTACCTGAAAGCCATGATCAAAGAAAGAACCTAGAAATCACCCTTCAAGAAATTCTCAAGGAAAACTGCCCTGATGTTTTTGATCCAGAGGGCAAAATAGAGGTTGAAAGAATCCACCAATCACCTCCTAAAAAAGATCCCAAAAAGAAAACTCCCAGGAATATTATAGCCAGGTTCCAGAATCCCCAGATCAAGGAGAAAATACTACAAGCAGCCAGGAAGAAACAATTTCAATATTGTGGAAACACAATCAGAATAGCCCAGGACCTGGCAGCTTCTACACTGAGGGATGGAAGGGCATGTAATATGATATTCCAGAGGGCAAAAGAACTGGGAATGAACCCAAGGGTCACCTCCCCAGCAAAACTGAGTATTTTGTTTCAGGGGAAAATATGGTCATTCAGTGGAATAGAGGACTTTCAAGCATTCTTGAGGAAAAAACCAGAATTGAATAGAAAATTTGACATCCAGACACAAGAAGCAAGAGATGCCTGAGAAGGTAATCAGGGAAAAGAAATCAAAAGGAACTTATCAAAGTTGAACTATTTACATTCCTATATGGAAAAGCAATAACTGTGACGGATGATATCTTTCTCACTATGAAAATAATGGAAGAAGGATGTATGGTCATATGAATACATATGTGAATGTGTGTGTATATGGTTACAGTTATATATGGATAGAGGGCATAAGTTGAATTTGTTGGGAAGGGAGAATACTCAAGGGATGAAATTATGAGGTGAGAGAGGAAAGTGGCAAGAGGAGATGGGGAGAGACAGGGTAGTGTAAACTATCCCATGCAGAAGAAGCAAGGGGAAGTGGTTGCAAAAGAGGGGGAGAATAAGGAAGACTAAAAAGGCAAAACCACATTCAAACTGAATTTGGTTCAGGGAGAAAATGACATACATACTAAATGGGATATCTCAACCTGCAGCAGGATAGGGGGAAGGGGGATGAGAGGAGGGATGATGGATGGGAGGGCATCCTTGGGGTGAGGGGAGGTTGGAAGTACCCACTATAGAAGAGGGACAGGATCATGTAGGGAATGGACCAGGTGGGGGTAGGATGAGTGGGAGGGAATTATAAGCAGCCTTGTACAATATATCTACTATGATAATGTTTTGCATAGCTAGACATGTACAACATATACTGAATTACTTATCTCCCAAGAGGGAGTGGGTGACAAGGGAGGAAGGAAATGGATCTGAAATTTGAGGTCATAACATTAAATGTTTCAAATATATATAAATACTATTATTAATACTCTTTTGCTTGTAATAGGGAGATAAGATGTGCAGGCATTGGGATGCAAAGACACCTTCCTCTAATGGAAAAGTCGATGGGGTATGGGAGAAGATATGGGAGAGAGCAGATTGGAGGAAGCGATATCTTGTGGGATTACTGCTCTGGGAGGATGGGTAGGGGAATAATGGGGGGAAAATGATTGTAACTCAAAATCTGGCGGAAATGAATGATGTAAAACAGAAGTTAATAAAGCATCTGAATTTGAAAATAAAAAAAAACAAACAAACAAACAAAAAAAAGAAATTGGCACATGTAGTTAGTGTAGTAAACAACCACATTCTCAAGTCTTCAAAACAGAACAGGCTACCTCAGGCATAGGTCCTTCTCTCCCCACTCACAGGAACTGCTCAGCATCTAGGAAGTGTGCTCACAACAGCTCCAGCCCCCCACAGTTCCTGTCCCTGGCAGTCCCCAACAAGACTCCTTAGCAGAAATTCTGGCTGGCTCAAAAATGGGTTTGTGCCTCCACCTCTACCTTGCTGCTGCCGCTGCTGCTGACACTGCTGCTGCTGCTAGTCACCACCAGAACTCTAGCTTTTCTTTTGCTTCCTCTTGCCCCACCCCTTCCTGCTATGTCAGCAAGTCCAATGGGGCATGGAAGATCTTTAAATCCCATAACCTTTACAAGTCCACAGTTATTGATTTAGTCAATGCTTTCTTTGCCATCCCTTTAGACTCTAAACAATGGAACCAGTTTGCTTTCACTTGGTAGGGCAGGCAATATATTTTCACCTGCTTGCTACAAAGATATCTGCATAGCCTCGCTATTTGTCATAGGATTGTGGCTGAACATCTGAATGAATTAAAGCTACTTGGTGCACAGTTTCCCACTACATTGATGATATTATTATAGAGGGAAAAAATGTAAAAGACATGGAGAAGAGTTTGGCACTTTTAACTGAGCATATGAAAAGCAAAGGGTAGGAAATTAACCCTGCAAAGATTCAAGCACCAGCTCAAAATGTAAAATTTGGGGATATAAAATAGAATAAGGTACTGCAAGATCTTCTTCCACAAGCCCAATGAAAGATTCAGAATTTTCCTATCCCTACCAATAAGATAGCGGCCCAAAAGTTTATAGGATTATTTGGATATTGGTGACATCATATACCACATCTGGGACATATTTTGAAACCTTTATATAAAGTTACTTGAAAGAGATTTGAATTTATTTGGAGACTTGAGCAAAGTAAAGCTTTTGAAGAAGCTTTGGCTGTTATACAATTGACTCTAGATTTATGGCCTATGCGAAATGACCTGGTAGAAATACAAGTGACTGTACAGAATGAATATGCAAGCTGGAGTTTATAGCAAAAGCAACAAAGCTGAAATGTACCTTCAGGATTTTGGTCTAGGAGACTTCCTTCATTTGGAGTTCAATATTCACCTTTTGAAAAGCAGTTGTTAGCTGCATATTGGGCTTTGGTGGAGACTGAACAGCTGATTCTGGGCCATGAAGTGATATTAAGGCCTGGAATCCTGATTATGATCTGGGTAACGAGTACCCCAACTTCCCATAGAATTGGACATACACAAGAAGTCAGCATAATTAAGTGGAAAAATAGAGCTAAAACAGGCAAAAGTGAAGTTATACCCTACATGAATCTATAGTAAACATAGATACTCAGGGAAATGATGCATCTCCCGAACAAAAGCAACAGTTGGTTCTGTCTGTGGTAAAATGGAATGACAGATATGATGGATTAACTGAAGAAGAGAAGAAATATGCATGGCTTACTGATGGGACAGCAAAATATTTGGACCATAAAAGACTTTGGAAAGCAGTAGCCTATGATCCATGTAGTAGGATGACTTTGGAAAGTACTGGGATAGGTGGAATTAATCAATATGCTGAATTTATGGCAGTACATCAAGTCATTAGAATAGATCAAGGAGGACAGTGTCATATATTTACTGATTCATGGGTGGTAGCTAATGGGTCAGTTACGTGGATGCTCATGTCAAAAAATCACAATTGGGAAATTCATGGTAAACAAGTCTGGGGCAAGGAATTATGGGAAAATATGTGGGACATGTCTTTTGTTGCTAATTTATCAGTTTTTCATGCTCATATGGCCCTTATCACACCATAACATGAGTATAATGCACATGCTGATCGACTGGGAAAGATTGCTGCTCGACATGTTCTCTCTACTCTGACACCAACTGATGATGCAGTACTAGCAAAATGGGTCCACCAAACGGCCAACAATATAGGGGTCCAGGTCACACACTGGTGGGCAGGAGATTGAGGTGTTAGTATCTCTCATTCACTGTTCAAATAGATAGCAGAGGAATGTCATATAAGTCAATTGGAAAAGGAACAAACTGTTTCTTGCATAGTAACTGGAGAGATAGGAAGAGGAAAAGTCCCAACCCAACCCAAATTTGGCAAGCAGATTATATTGGACCTCTACCACAAGATAAAGGATGCAAATTTATATGTATTTGTGTTGACACCTATTCAGGTGTACTAGGGCCTTGTGCTTATGTGACCCAGAAAAACACCTGTAAAACTCTAGATCCCATATATCTATATTATGGAACCCTAATGCAGGCTTCCTCCTGGCACTCTCAGGTGCAGGCTCTAATGAGCCAAGTCATAGTCTTAACACTGCTCCAGCCCCAAGTCCTGAAGGGTGGTTGTGCAACAAAGCCAACAGGGTGGAATCCTTGGGGGTCCACAGCACTTCCCCCCACCCACCACAGACAACTCCACACTCTGCCTGGATCCCAGACTGTCACAGGGACACACAAGGCAGCACATTCTGCACTCCTTCCTTGCTGCACAGTCCTTATCTTGCCCCTGGGCTGGATTCTGAACTCTTGGGTTCCTCCTCCTCCCTCAGGAGCTGTCTGCTCCTGGCTTCTGCCCAAATCCTGATGTGGACAGCTCTCCATTCTCACTCTCAAAGTCAGCATGCTGGTTGTTCTCTGTTCCTCCTCCATGGCTCCATAAAATCACAGCTACCACAACTGGAAAACAATTAGCCCAGTCCCCATACTTTTCTTTTAGTTTGCAGATCTTGTCCGACTATGCCATCTGTAGCACCAAACACCCTAGCATACCCAGAGTGGCTGCTAGCACCAGTTCTTTGATATGCTTTTCTAAAGGAATCTTTTGCTGTATTTGTTTCCTGCAGGTGTAGTACCCTCACCTGAAGATGCCTGATTGCTTAAGCCAGATGCCACCCCCTGTCCATGACTGTGATGTGCCACCCCTGGACCTGGTGTTGATTGAGCTCCAGATGCCAGTTAAGGGACTGACCTCTTGAATGGGACCTCCTGGACCTGGTGCTGATCAATCTCTGGATGCCTGCTATAGAACTGACCTCTTGAATGGATCTCTTGGGGCAGGGACAACTCTACATTCAATTTCATCTGGAAGTAGCTATGGAGAAGAAATCTTTGCCCCTTACCCCAAGATTTTGAGCCCCATCCATTTAAGGGGAGAAAGATGGGGTGCTTATGTCCCAATCCCACCCTCAGACATTGTTTTATGTGCTTATTTTCTATTATCCCTGTTATTGTTGCAAAGTTCTATTGAAACCATTTACCCCCACCAGTTACCCCTAAACTCTCATTAATCTATGTAATGAAATATACTGTTAATGTATTTTTGCTATGTAAAGGACATGAAAGATCTTGGGGCCAAATGTAATTGTAATGGGAATTTGAAGATCTTCCCTGCCTGTTAATAAGCCTAAGGCAATTTCAAGACCTTCCCTGCTTTTAAGATATACCCTGCTCCCTGAGAGGCTAAATGTAATCACATGGAGCCTGTGATGGGAAGAATTTGCTGAAGGGTGGAGCACAATCCACTGTAAGCTGGGAGTCAGAGCAGTTAGAGACTGGAGGGAAGAGAGGACACACCCGGGGGGTAGAGTTAGGCTTGTGAGTAAATGTTGGTTTGTAGGAAGGTTAAAGAATGCTTTGGCTCTCTGTGCTGTTATGGCTAATTAACTTCTTTGCTACTATGATGGAATCAGCTTACTGGTTTGGGGATTTGGCTTTCTGGTGTCTGAGTAAATGTTTTGCTTCTGTCTTCTCTATGGAAAGTCTGTTGTATTTTGCAATTGAGCACTATGCCAGCATATTTATAGTGGCCATTGGCACTGTGGATATTGTGCTGGTTCAACACTTCAGAAAACTAAGTATAGACAAGGAAAACAAATATACATCTGTGTTATATATACATGCATGTAAATAATAGCTAGCATCTATATAGTGTTTTAAGGTTTACAAAGCACTTGACAGAGAAAGCAAGAAATACTATACCCCTTATAGATATGAAGTCATGCCAAACACATTTCCAAATTAGCCATATTGCAGTAAGAACAAGCAAGAAAAATAAAGTGAAAAAAATGTTTCAATTTGCACTCAGAATTCATCAGTTTTCTCTCTAGGTAGCTAACCTTTTTTGGCATTCCTGTGATTTCCTCAATATCATTTGATATTCTGAAGGAACTCTTCTTTCTTCTCCAATAGAATGGAAGCACTATATCACCTAACATCCTGCTAGTTGCTCAAATAAATTTAGCATTCTAGGTTTCTCTTAACTCTTGTGTTTAAATGTCAAAGTTCCTCTTCAGCTCTAGATTCTCCCCTCCCCACAAAATGCCTGAAAGTTCCCAGTTCCATTAAAGGTCTATTCCCCCTTCCCATGCTACAATATTCATCTTGGAAGGATAATTTTTTTGGTTGTGAGCTCATTTCTTTCATCTCTTGGAACATTTATTCCAAGATTCATTCTATTTATAGAAACTGCCAGGCCTTGTGTGATCTTGATTGTTCCTTGGTACTTGAACTGCTTCTTGCCAAATGCTTATAGTAATTTTTATCTAACATTGTGAGCTCTAGATTTTGCCTATGATAATTACAGGATTTTTTTCTTTTGGGGGTTTGTTTTAGCAGGTTTTCATATATGAGGTATTAATATGACTGAATTCTAGTTCGGGCTCTTTTATTATCATGGTTTTCAAGGATTCCAATGATTCTCATTTTTTAAATTCAATTTTCCAAATTATCTCATTTTCCCTTCTTTATGTCATCTATTGTGAAGTCAAGAAAAACAAAACGCATTACAAATTAATGTGTATAGGGGCAGCTAGGTGGCGCAGTGAATAGAGTGCTGGCCCTGGAGTCAGAAGGACCTGAGTTCAGATCCGGCCTCAGACACTTATCACACACAAACAAAAACCTAGCCGTGTGACCTTGGGAAAGTTACTTAACCCCAATTGCCCTCCAAAAAAAAAAAAACCAACAAAAAAAATTAATGTGTATAGTCATACAAAACAAACTCTCCCATTATCTATGTCAAAAAAAAGGAAAGAGAAGGAGAGAAGAAAATGTGTTTATGCTCAACTCTGAGTCCATCAGCTCTATATAAGTAGATAGATAGCATGTTTCATCAAAAGTCACTTGGACTTGTGGTTGGTGATTGTGTTGATCAAAGTTCTTAAGCCTTTCAAAGTTGATAATCTTTACAATATTGCTCTTACTATATAATTTATTCTCCCGGTTTTGTTCATTTCAGCTTGCATTGCTTCATACAAGTCTTCTCAGTTTTTTCTGAAGCTATCCCCTTCATGATTTCTTTCAATAGTATTCCACTGCTTTCAATGCTTTTAGCCATTCACAAGTTAATGGACTTCCTCCCAATTTCCAACTATTTTTCATCACAAAAAGAACTGCTCAAATATTTAATATAAATATTAAGGGACATATGTCACCTTTTCCTCTTTTTTGATCTCTCTAGGATACATTCAAAATGAATGCATATGTGTGTGTGTGTGTGTGTGTGTGTGTGTGTGTGTGTGTATTGCTACTGCATTATCACTGGATCAAAGGGCATAGTTGAAAATTTCTTTCCAGAATGGTGGAATTACTTCACAGATCCACTAACAGTACATTAGTGTACCTCTATTCTCAGAACACCTCCAGCATTTGTTATTTTCTATTTTTTGTCACCTTAAGCTAATCTGATAACTGTGAGGTAGTACCTCAGAGTTGTTTTAATTTTCATTTTTCTAATTAGTGATTTAAGAGCACTTTTTCATATCACTATTGAAAAATTTTATTTCTTCCTCTGAAAACTGTCTATTCATATGTTTCGATCATTTATCAATTAGGGAATGTCTCTCATTCTTATAACTTTGCCTCAATCAAATTAGATTTTTATCAGAGAAACTTGCTGCAAAGATTGTTTTTTCTCCAAGTTTCCTACTTTTCTTCTCATTTTAGCTGCATTAATTTTCTTTGTAAAAATTTTTTTTTAATTTTATATAATCAAAATTATTTATTTTGCTTCCTGTGAACCCTTATATATTTCTCATTTGGTCATGAACTGGAATCATTCTAACCCATAGATCTGTCAAATAATTTCTTCCATGATCTTTAATTTGCCTATTATGTCACTCTTTATGTCTAAATCTTATGCTCATTTTGAATTTATCTCAGTATGTTGGTCTATACCTAGTTTTTAGCAGATTACTTTCTAGCTTTCTCAGCAATTTTTGTTAAATAGTGACCTCTTGCTGAGTTCAGTGATTCTTACATTGTTTCTCCTTGAAGTATTTTTTAGATAACTTGATTTGAGCATTAGATATCTTATATTTTCTCTTCTCTTATTTTTTCAATATTTTAGTTTAGTACTAATATTTTTTACTTTCTTAGAGGGTCAATGATTTTGGTTAGTCTATTCTAGTTTTCAGGGATTCTATTTCTTGGATAAGGTTTATTATTTTCTCTTCTGCACTAATCTCCTTCCAATTCTTTCCTAAAGAATTCTTATTTAATTTTTTTATTTTCTTGCTTCATTTCTCCTAGGTTTTCATGGACTTGTGGAAAATGCCTTTTTTTTCTCCCAGGATCTGATTTAAATTGTATTTGATCTTTCTTTTTGTGATCTTTAGATGTGTAATGCTACTTTAATAATGATCATTATTATTCTTGACTTAACCATCTCTCCAGCTTCAGTTTTTAAAAATCAATCAATAAATTAATTTTTGGTTTTCAACATTCACTTATTATGCAAAACACTTCCATATAAGTCATGTTGTGAAAGACTAACTATATTTCCCTTCATACTATCTCTCTCATCTCATTTATTCTATTCTCACCTTTGTTCCTTTTCCCTTTTCAAAAGTGCTTGCTTCTGACTACTCCCTCTCCCAATCTGCCCTCCCTTCTATCACCCCCAAACCTCTTCCCCCTTATTTTCCTGTAGGGTAAGATACACAATTGAGTGTATATACTATTCCCTCCTTAAGTCAGATTTGATGAGAGTAAGGTTTACTTATTCCCTCTCACCTCCCCCCTCTTTCCTGCCATTGTTTAACTTTTTTCTTGCCTCTTTTATATGAGATAACATATCCCATTCTTTTTTTCCTTCTCCCAATATATTCCTCTCTCACCACTTAAATTTATTTTTTAGATATCATCTCTTTATATTCAACTCACCCTGTGCTATCTATCTATCTATCTATCTGTCTATCTACATATATGCACATAATACACGCACATATGCATATATATATATATATATATATATATATATATATGTTTCCTCCAACCACTCTAAATCTGAGAAAGGTCTCAAGAGTTACAAATATAATCTTTCCATGTAGGAATGTCAACAGTTCTACTTTAATAAGTCTCTTATGATTTCCCTTTCCTGTTTACCTTTTCATGCTTCTCTTGCTTCTTGTATTTGAAAGTCAAATTTTCTATTCTGACCTTTTCATCAAGAATGCTTGGAAGTCCTCTATTTCATTGATTATCCATTTTCCCCCCTGAAGTATTATACTCAGTTTTTTGGTGATTCTTGGTGTTAATCCTAGCTTTTCTGGCCTCTGGAATATCATATTCCAAGTCCTTCGATCCCTTAATGTTGAAGATGCTAGATCTTGTGTTATTTTTATTGTATTTTCACAATACTCAAATTGTTTCTTTCTGACTGCTTGCAATATTTTTTCCTTGACCTAGGAACTCTGGGATTTGGCTTCAATACTCCTAGGAGTTTTCCTTTTGGGATCTCTTTAAAGAGGTGATCAGTGAATTCTTTCCATTTCTATTTTACCCTCTGGTTCTAGAATATCAGGGTAGTTTTCCTTGATAATTTCTTGAAAGATGATATCTAGGCTCTTTTTTTTATCAGGGCTTTCAGGTAGTCTAATAATTTTTAAATTATCTCTTCTTGATCTATTTTCCAGGTTTTTCCAATGAGATATTTCACATTGTCTTCTATTCTTTCATTCTTTTGGTTCTGTTTTATAATTTCATATTTTCTCATAGAGTCATTAGCTTCCATTTACTTCATTCTAATTTTTAAGGAATTGTTTTCTTTAGTTTCCATGTGGCTAATTCTGCTTCTTAAGATATTCTTCTCCTCATTGGCTTTTTGGATCACTATTGCCATTTGGGTTAGTCTATTTTTTAAGGTATTATTTTCTTCAGTATTTTGAGGGGTCTCCTTTAGCAATCTGTTTTTCATGATTTTCTTGCATCATTCTCATTTCTCTTCCCAATTTTTCCTCTACTTTGCTTACTTGATTTTCAAAATCCTTTTTGAGCTTTTCCATGGCCTATAACCAATTCATATTTTTCTTGGGGGCTTTTAATGCAGGAGCTTTGACTTTGTCATCTTCTGGTTGTATGTTTTGATCCTCTTTGTCACCAAGCTAAGATTCTATAGTCTGACATTTTTTACTCTGGTTGCTCATCTTCCCAGTTGAATACTTAACTTTCTAACTCTTTTTCAAGGTAGGACTCTGATTTCAGTGGATGTCGAGGTGGGAGTGGGTGTACTGTTCCAAGGTTTTGTATCAGCTGCTTGATCCCCCACCATCTGTGGGTCCAGAGCTCTGGAAGCATCCACTGCTGCCACTGCTGCTGCTGATGCTACTGCCACTGTCACTTCTATAGTCACCACCTCTGCTGCCCATGGTTGGGACTGAACCCTAGCCAGACCATACCACTCTTTCACCCAGGTCCCACAGAGTTTTCCCATTGATCTTCTATGCTTTCTTTGGCATTTGTGGGTTGAGAAGCCTGGAAACTGCCACAGTGGTCAGTGATTCAGTCCTGTGAGGCCTGCTCCAGTCCTTTCTATACCAATGCAGCCTATTCTGGCCTGTGTTCCATACCCAGCCCCTGCAATAGACCCTTCCTGTCATCCTTCCAAGCTGTTTTGGGTTGGAGATATGTTTTACTCTGTGATTTTGTGGTTTCTGTAGCTCTAGAATTTGTTTAGAGCCATTTTTCACAGGTATTTGAAAGGATTTGAGGGAGAAGCTCAAGCAAATCCCTGCTCTTACTCCATCATCTTGACTCTGCCCCTACCAGCTTCAGTTTTTTGTTTGAAGCTTTGTATCAAGGAGAAGCTATTCCTCTGCTGTGATTTGGGGCATAAGGGAAAGTCCTGCTTGGTGTCACCTTGGTCTTCTTGGTTCTTATGCTGAATTTTACTTTCCAGGATGAGACCCCACTCTCCCTCCCATGAATCTTGAAGTTTCATGGTACTGGATCTTCAAGGTCTTAGTCTGAGTGCTCTATCACTGCATTGCCCAAGGATTGATACCTGATGCCATTCCCTGAAGCTGTCACAATCTCTACCTCAAGGTTTTCTGACTATCTTGTCTAGGACTTTCTCTGGGGAGGCCTCTACCTTTGCTGCTTCTTGACATAGAGCCCTACAGGTAACTTGTCTCTGGTTGTTTGGGCAGGCACTGGTACAGTTTAGCTCAAGTGGTGGGGAGGCATGGGGAGGAAAATTGTTTATTTCCTGTAACCTTCTAGGTGTCTTTTTTGTGTAGTTCTGTGGTGGAAATGTCACAGAGTTCTTTACTGTATTTCTTGATCGTTATTTAATCTAGTACGAATTTAGACTCTTGCTGGATTAGATATATGGGAAGTGACTGGTCTACCTCCTATTCAGGCAGCCACCTTGGACAGAATCTCCCTTTCCATTCTCTCTAATGAACCTCTCAAAAGGCTAATATCCAGATATTAACAGAGGTAGGGTAGTAGTTGAAATGAATTTTTTCATCAAACTCCAAATAGCATACTGACTTCAAAAAATAGGAAACTATGGCAGAAACACGGGAGTTCAAAAATTGGTCTAATTGAGGGGTGGCTAGGTGGCACAGTGAATAGAACACTAGCCCCAGAGTCAGGAGGACCTGAGTTCAAATCTGGCCTCAGACACTTAACACTTACTAACCATGTAACCTTGGACAACTCACCTAACCTCAACTGCCCTGCCTTCCCTCCTCCAAAAAAAAAAAAAAATTAGTCTAATTCTAAGAGATTATTCTGTGACTGTGACTTGCAGTTTTGAAACAAAAAAGGAGGATAGTCCATATTGTAGCTGCAGTTCCATAAAAGACCGTATGAATGAATGAGAGAGGAGAAAAGGACTAAAGAAAGCAGCCTATAGAAGATATCAAATTATGGAGAGCTATGGAGGACCAGTAGATAACATTACAGTGAAAGAAAGAGTTCCACAGTAGACATATCAATCTGGCAGCACCCGAACGTCTTAATTCATTGATATTCCCAGACCAGAAGATGACATCAGTAGTCCTATGGTGGAATAGTAAGTAAATATATTGACTGCTGGAGAGGGACACCAGCTGGAATGTAAGTAAATCCAGGACCATGAGTTGCCCTCATCATTTACACAGAAGAGAAATTTATGAGAGAGAGGGTTTCTTATGGTTTTTTTGTGGTGCAATTTTCCTTGTTTATTTTTTTATATTAGTCAATTAAACATCTTTTGCTTTGAACTAATGTGCTGTCTAATTGCACTGGTAAAAGAAAAAACAATTTTGGGGGGTTATGGAACTAGTTTTGTTTTGTTTTTGTAGATGCTGATACAAAGTGTACCTTAAACCTTGGGTAGATTATAGAGTACCCATGACTGTGGAAGGGGCTACAGATAACTACACAAACACAAAGTCTGAATTTACATATCATATTTAAAAATTTTTGTGTCGGGGTGGCTAGGTGGTGCAGTGAGTAAGAGCGCCGGCCTCGGAGTTGGGATGACCCGGGATTGAAACCGGCCTCAGAAAATGAGCACCCACACATAAATCATGACTAGCCGTGTAACCTTGAGCAAGTTACTTAACCCCAATTGTTTATAAAAAAAAAAAATTGTGTCAGTCTTGGCTCCTCTAACAAAGAGGAGTAGTAGAGTAGGCTGCTTGGGGAGAGACTTTGCAAATTTGAGATTTTAAAACTAATTGTGTGTGGGGCGGCTAGGTGGCACAGTGAGTAGAGCATCGGCCCTGGAGTCAGAAGGACCTGAGTTTGGATCCGACCTCAGACACTTAATGCACACACAAACAAAAACCTAGCCGTGTGACCTTGGGCAAGTTACTTATTCCCAATTGCCCTCCAAAAAAAGCTAATTGTGATACTGAAAAGGGTAAGATCATTATTAATCTAGTAAGCTGAGTGCTAGACTTGAAATTGGGAAGAGTTAGGAGTAAGATCTGCCTCTGATATTTATTAGGTTTGTGTTCCTGGTAATCATTTAATCTCTATGAGACTCAATTTCATTATCTGTAAAACAGGAGTGATATTTGTAGTACTTACCTTATGGGGTTCTCCTGAGAAAAGTTCTTTGTAAACTTTAAAAATCTATACAGATGTGAATTGTTATCAATGTGTAGAGAATCTACTATTAGCTAAATTTAGAATGATTGGAGTTTGCAATCTTTAATGTCTAACATTTATATCAAAAGTGGCAATTTTAAGTAATTTATAAAGAACTGACCTGATGACCTGAGTTCAAGTTCTGGCTTTGACAGAAATTGACTATATGACCAGGGACAAGTTACTTAAGTTCTTAGTGCCAGGAGACTCTCTAAGATTATAAACTACAGACTGGATGATAATCTGAATTTCTTTTTCTCCCTCCCCACTTTCCCCCCACAATTTATTGTTTATTTATTTTTAACCTTACAAAATTTTTTGAGTTCCAAATATTTTCCTCTCTTCAGGCCCTCTACCACCCAATGAGAAGACAAGCAATATGATATCCATTATACTTGTGAAACATTTAAAACATATTTCCACATTAGTCACTGAAAAAAATGAGAAAATTATGCTTCAATTTATAGTCAGACTTCATCAGTTCTTTCTCTGGAGCTGTACAGCAATTTTCATCATGAGTCCTTCAAAATTGTCTTGGATCACTGTATTGATCAGAGTAGCCAAGTCTTTCACAGTTGATTATTACAATATTGCTGTTACTGTATACAATGATCTCCTGATTTTGCTCACTTCACTTTGCATGAGTTCATATAGGTCTTCCCAGGTTTTTCTGAAACCATCATCCTTCTCATTTCTCACAGCACAATAGTACTCCATCACAATCATTTGCCACAACTTTTTCAACCATTCCCCAATTGATAGTCATCCCCTCAATTTCCAATTCTTTGCCACCACAAAAAGAGCTGCTATATATATTTATGTACATTTAGGTCTTTTTCCTTTTTCTTTCATCTATTTGGGATACAGACAAATAGTGGTATTGCTGGGTCAAAGGATATACAGTTTTATAACCCTTTGTGCATAGTTCTAAATTGTTTTCCAGAATGGTTAGATGAGTTCACAACTCTACCAACAGTTTATTAATGTACCTATTTTCTCACATCCCCTTTGTCGTTTCTGACAGGTGTGAGGTGGTACCTCAGAGTTATTTTAATATATATTTCTCTAATCAATAGGGTTTAGGTCATTTTTTTCATGTAGCTATAGATACCGTTAATTTCTTCTGAAAACATTCTGGTCATTTGATCATTATCAATATGGGAATGACTCTTATTCTTCATAAATTCAACTCAGTTCCCTACATATTTGAGAAACGAGACCTTTATCAAAGAAATCTGCTATAAAATTTTATATTACTTCATTGTACCATTCACATTCACATTTATGATTACTGTATATTTTCTTTTTTAGATTTTAAATTTATTTTATTTTTTAGTTCATGGAACAAAAAAAGCATTTCGTTTACACACACAGTAAAAAAAATGATTGCACATGAAACTGCAAATATGCCAAGTACAACTTCTTGTTCCTTCCAAATATACAACAAAGTCATCATGTAAATTTCTTTTGTTTTCCTTTTTTTTCTCCCTCCTTCCTTTCCCCTGCCCTAAAGATGGCTACCATTAGACACAAATTGGCATATATATATATATATATATATGTATATATATATATAGTTATTCTATACATAATTCTATTTATCAGTCCTTTCTCTGGATGCAGATGGTGTCTTTCTTCATATGTCCTTTATTTTAATTTGTGTATTTATAATATTCAAAATGATTTAGTCACTCAAAGTTGTTCTTAAAACAATATTGCTGCTATTGTATATAAAGTTCTCTGGGTTCTGCCCACCTACCTCACTCTTCACCATTTCATTTAAGTCTTTCATGACTTTCTAAGATCTTTGAGCCATCTTATTTTCTTATATTTATCCTTCTCTCTCTTTTTACCCTGTTCCTTATCAAGAGTCTGTTTTGCTTCTGACCACTGCTTCCCTTAATCCATACTTCTTTTTATCACCCCTCCTTTCTCTTCTCCCCTTCCATTCCTACTTCCCTGTTATGTAATATAGATTTCTACCCAACTGTATATGTGTGGAGCTGCCTGGGAAGGGCAGTGGCTATATGGTCTGCTCCATAATGGCATTGATGATGTCATTATTGTTGTGCCTCAGAGCTGGACAGCCTTTGCTTGAGACACATTGGCCTGAGACACCACCAGTTCAATGTCACCCACCTCCAGGCCCATCTTATCCATCTCCTTCTTGACACTGAGGCCTGGTGCTGTCTCTGTGATGATGGGTGATGGTTCAGCCAGTACCTTAAACTTCTCTGCTGCCTCCTTGTGCACTTACTGGGATAGGTCCTCAATCTTAGCCTCCCCAAAGACTATATAGATGTCTGAAGCCAGACTTTTGAAAACATCAGGTTTGGATATGACAAAACCAGTTCCATAACCCCCCCAATTTTTTTTCTTTTGCCAGTGCAATCAGAGTGCATATTAGTTCAAAGCAAAAGGTTTTAAATTGACTAGTATAACAAAATAAACAAGGAAAATTGTTCTTAGACTTCCAAATTGTGATTTGGGTGACTCTGGGGATCTGCTGTAGAGCCAGCTTTGACATGGCCTTTTGAGCCTTCTTCTTGCTATGCCTCTGCTTGACTTTATTGATTGTCTCTTCACCCACTTCCAAGGAGTGGGCCAACTGCGCCTGAGGTGGCACTGGCCATTGTTTGGTATTGTCTGGCTCCTCCAACTCATGAACCGATGCCCCATTATTCTCAGAATCATTGCAGGATTCCCTGTGATTGGGGAGAGTCCTGGAGGCTGGGCACAGGGCCATGTTAGCTGCTTGAAGTATCTGCTTCAATTCTGCATGTTGTGAAAGGGGGTCTGCCTCACTGGATGATCTTGACTGTGATCACACTGAGCCTTGGAGAGGCGGTTGATGGTACCTTCTATACTCAGCCAGGGTCCTGGTGGAGGGGTTATATCTTCAGGGCTACACTCCTCCCACTGAGCAGCAGGCCCCCCTCCAGAGTGAGTTGGGGCCCAGAGTGCTGGGCCAGGAGCAGGCCTGGAGGCACTTATCTTATAATCCTAGCGTCTTTGCCTTCCATATATATCCTATTACAAGCCCTCTGCTCCTTTAATGTGGAAGCTTCTAAATTTTGTGTGATCCTGACTGCAGCTCCATGATATTTGAATTGTTTTTTGCTGACTGCTTGCAATATTTCCTCCTTGACATGGGAGCTCTGGAATTTGACTATAATATTCCTGGGAGTTTTCATTTTGAAATCTCTTTCAGGAGGTGATGGGTGTTTTTTTTCAATTTCTATTTTACCCTCTGGACCTAAGATAGCAAGGTAGCTTTCCTTTATAGGTTTTTTGTCTTGGCTCTCTCTCTCTCTTTTTTTAAAGCAATTGGGGTTAAGTAACTTGCTCAAGGTTACACGGCTAGTCATTATTTATGTGTGGGTGCTCATTTTCTGAGGCCGGTTTCAATCCCAGGTCATCCCAACTCCGAGGCCAGTGCTCTTACTCACTGTGCCACCAGCCGCCCCTCTCTTTTTTTTTTAATCACAGCTTTCAGGTAGTCCAGTGATTCTTAAATTTTTTCTCTTCAATCTATTTTCCAAGTCAATTATTTTTTCTGATTAGATAATTCACATTTTCTTCTATTTTTTTCATTCTTTTCACTTTTTATTGCTTCTTGATATCTCATGGAGTCATTACCTTATACTTGTCCAATTCTAATTTTTTAAATTAATTTATTAGTTTAGTTCCAGTTAACAAGATTCAATTCCATAGCTCCTTGATTTTCAAATTTCCTTTACTTCCCTTCCCCCTCACCCCACGACAGCATATAGTCCAGTATAAGATCTGCAAATGCATTCATATTAGACATTATTCCAATTACAAAGGCATATTGTACTAGGTGGGATGAAAGATGGTAAGGAAGAAATAAAACCAAACAATGAAAAGAAAAAGATCATTTAGTTTGCTTCCATCAGGATTCAGCCTCAGTTCTTTCTAGTTATATCTCTGGATGGCTCATTTCTCTCTTTCTTGAGTCTTTCAGGATTGACTTATATCACTGCTTTGCTGAAAAGAGTCCAGTCTGTCATAATTGGTCATCACAGATATGGTATGTCTGTGATTGTATACAAATTTCTTCTGATTCTACTCTTCTTGCTCAGCATCAGTTTGTATAAGTCTCTCCAGGTAATTGTGAAATCCATCACCTCCTCATTTCTTATAGCACAATAATATTCCATTACATTCATATACCACAACTTGTTTAGCCATTCCCCAATTGATGGGCACCTCTTTAGTTTCCAATTCTTTGCAACCACAAAAAGGGCTGCTAAAAATATTTTTGTACATATGGGTCTTCCTCCCACTTCTATGATCTCTTTGGGATATAACCCTAGAAGTGGTATGGCTGAGTCAAAGGGTATGAAATTATTTATAATCCTTTGGGCATAATTCCAGATTGCTCTCCAGAATGGTTGGATAAGTTCACAACTCCACCAGCAATGTATTAGTGTTCCAATTTGTCCACATCCTCTCCAGCATTTGTCACTTTCTTGTTTTGTCATCTTAGCCAATCTGACTGGAGGAATGTGGTATCTCAGAGTTGTTTTGATTTGCATTTCTCTAATTAATAGTGATTTAGAGCATTTCTTCATATGCTTATAGATATCTTTAATTTCTTTCTCTGAAAACTGCCTGTTCATATCCTTTGACCACCAATTCTAATTTTTAAGGAATTATTTTCTTCAATGAGTTTTTATTCCTCTTTTTCAATCTGGTCAGTTCTACTTTTAAAACAATTCTTTCAGGGGTGGAGTCAAGATGGTGGAGTAGAAACAGCACTTCCTCGGAGCCCCAGCACACATCACTTCAAAATTATGTAAAAGGGGGACTCTGAATGACCTCTGGAGCTCCAGAACCCATAAAACGACACAGAGAAGATAACCTCCCTCTGAGGACAGCCCTCTGAGGACAGCCCGGCAGCCTAGCAAGAAGCAGCCAGCACAGCGCTCTGGGAGCTGAGCCCAGGCACTTGTGAGTTGCAGTTTTAACTGCAGGGTGGCTGGACCAGCAGCTGGCTGGAGAGACCCCAGAACACCAGCAGCTGTGGCATTTCCAGAATTATCAACACATAGATGCCTAGGACAAAGTGAGAGGTCAGTGCCCTATGGACTTTGGGACTGGTTGGGAGAGTGCAGTCAGCTTCTTCCCCTGGGGGAGAGAAGCTGCTGAGGAGCTGGCACAGCTTGCATCACATTGCCACGTTGCAGCTTCAGCTCCTAGCCTGCAAACTGTAGGGGGATCCGGCGATCAGTCTGGGGGGTAATTGCTCTTGCTTTACCCTTCTTGGATCTGGATTGTGGTCTGGGGTGGATGTCTTGGGGTGTGTGACCAGCTTGCCAGAGTGTGTGGAAGCTTCAGAGAGGCCACCCAACTAATACCTCCAGAAGTTGAGAAAACCCTAATGTTTGGGATGGAAGCTCCCCTGGGTGGTGGCAAAGTCCTACTGTGGCATCAAGCACAAAAGTCAAGTAATTGAGTGGCAACATGCTTAGGCAAAAGAAACAAATTAAACAGAAAAATTCAACATTAGACTCTTATTTCGGGGGCAAAGAGGATCAAAGCATGGAATAGGAAGAGGACCGTGAGGTCAGAAATACTGCACCAAAAGCCCCAAATGAAAATACAAGCTGGTTATAGGCCATAGAGGACCTTAAGAAGCAGATAAGAGAAGTGGGGAAAAATTGAGAAGAGAAATGAGAAAGATGCAAGAAAAGTATAAAATGAGAGTCAACAGCCTGACTGAGGAAAATAACAGCTTAAAGAATAGACTAACTCAAATGGCAAAAGAGGCTCAAAAAGACAATGGGGAGAAGAATCCCTTAAAAAGCCGACTTTGCCAGATGGAAAAAGAATCTCAAAAGCTCACTGAGGAGAATCATTCCTTCAGAATTAGACTGGAGCCAATGGAAGCTACTGACTTTATGAGAAATCAAGATGCTATTAAGCAGATCCAAACAAATGAAAGAATAGAAAGCAATGTGAAATATCTCATGGGAAAAACCACTGACCTGGAAAATAGATCCAGGAGAGTCAATCTAAAAATTATTGGACTACCTGAAAACCATGATCAAAGAATCTAGAAACCATCCTTCAAGAAATTCTCAAGGAAAATTGCCCTGATGTTTTAGAACCAGAGGGCAAAATAGAGGTTGAAAGAATCCACCAATCGCCTCCTGAAAAAGATCCCCAAAAGAAAACTCCTAGGAATATTATAGCCAGGTTCCAGAATTCCCAGATCAAGGAGAGAATATTACAAGCAGCCAGGAAGAAACAATTTCAATATTGTAGAAACACAATCAGGATAGCGCAAGATCTGGCAGCTTCTACACTGAGGGATTGAAGGGCATGGAATATGATATTCCAGAGGGCAATGGATCTGAGATTAAAACCAAGAATCACCTACCCAGCAAAACTGAGTATCTTGTTTCAGGGGAAAATATGGTCATTCAGTGGAAAAGAGGACTTTCAAGCATTCTTGAGGAAAAAAACAGAGTTGAATAGAAAATTTGACATTCAGATACAAGAAGCAAGAGATGCTTGAGAAGGTAAACTGGGAAAAGAAATCATTATGAACTTATCAAAGTTGAACTGTTTACATTCCTACAGAGAAAAATGATAACTGAACTGATGAAACTTCTCAGTATGAAAATAGTTGAAGAAGGGTGTATGGGCATGTGATTACATATGTGAATGGGTATATATATGTTTTCAGGTATGCATACATAGAGGGCCCAGGTCGAATATAATAGGAAGGGATGATGCTAAAAGGTGAAATTGAGAGGTGAGAGAGGAATGTGGTGGGAGGAGATGCGGAGAGACAGAATGGGGTGAACTATCTCATATAGAAGAAGCAAGGGAAAATTGTTTCAGGGGAGGGGAAGAACAGGAAGGCAAAAAGGCAAAACCTTATCCTCATTGTATTTGGATCAGGGAGAGAATGACATACATACTGAATGTGGTTTCTCACCCTATAGGAGAATGGGGGTGAGGGGGGTTGGAGGGGGGTAATGAAGGGGAGGGCAGGCTGGAGGGAGGTTGGAGGCACCCACTTTTGTAAAGGGACAGGACCAAAGTGGGCAGTGGACCAGGTGGGTGGTGGGGTGGGAGGGAGGGAGATGTAGTCAGTCTTTTACAATGTATCTACTATGGTGATGTTTTGCATGGCTACACATGTACAGTATACTGGGTTGCTTGTCTTCCTTTTAAAACCAAATTTTTAAAAAATATATAAATACTATGATTAATACTATAATTGGGAGATAAGATGTGCAGGCATTGAGGCAGGAGGATTCACTTTGCCCTACTGGAAAAGTCGAAGGGGTATGGGAAAAGAGATGGGAGAGAGCAGATTGGATGAGGGGATATACTGTGGGACTGCTATTCTGGGGTGGTGGGTAGGGGAAAAATGGGGAAAAAAGTGTAACTCAAAATCTGATGGAAATGAATGATGTAAATCAGAAGTTAATAAAGCATTTGGAAAAAAAATTCTTTCCATCATTTTTGTTTTTAAGGTGTTATTTTCCCCCATAATTTCCTTGTATCTTTCTCAATTCTTTTCCCATTTTTTTCTCTACTACTCATCTTTTTCTTTAAGTCTTCCGGGAGTTCTTGTTGGAGCTTGTGTCCAGTTAGTATTTTTCTCTAAGATTTTGTTTGTAGTTAGTTTCACTTCATTGTCTTTTTCTGAGCTTGTGTCTTGATTTATCTTTTTGCCGTAGTAGCTTTTTATGGCCAAGTTCTTTTTGTTTGTTGTTTGCTCATTTTTCAAGCTTATTTCTTGACTTTGCACTATATCTTAAAGCAGGGCTCTGCTCACCTGGAGGTGGGGAGGTAGTATCCCAAGCTTCAGGCTTTTTTTGTATTGCTATTTTCAGAACTAGTTCGGGGGGGGGGGTCTACAAGTTTTCAATGCTTCCAAGATGGTGTGATCTGGGAAGAGCCATGGTCACTGTTCTCCTGGACTACATGGTAATCTGTACTTAAGAAGGACCCCTGTTCCTCTGCAGCTAGAAGTATTAGCATTCCTCTCAGCCTTGGAAATGAGACCATGGCCCCTGATACCTTGTACCTGACGTCTAGCACTCATCTCCACCCTGTAACTGTAATCAAGAACTGTTTATGGGCAATAGAGTTGCCAAATACAGGCCCTGTGCCAACTAGTGGCAGCAAAAGTGTCCTCTGTAATCTCTTTCTGGTGAGTTCAACCCCATTATCATCTCTGAACTGAGAGCTCCCAAAGCTACTGCTATTGTTGCCACAGACACCTCCAAGGCCAACTGCTGGTGTTCTGCCATGGGTATTCAGGACTATTCCTCATCCTGGTGTCACAGACCTCTCCTGTTGATTTCCTAAGTTGCTTTGGGCAGGAAAAAAATGCCTCACCTTGACCTTTGTTGGCTCTACCATGCCAGAATTTGATTGGGGTATTATTTTAAGGTTATTTGGAAGTGAATGCTAGGTAGATTAGACTGAATTGCTGCCTTTATTCTTCCATCTTGGTTCATACTCCATGGAATTTTCCTAGGATAACAAAATCATAGGTCTAATTAAAAAATAAACAAAACGGACAAAAAAGTTGATGTAACAACTGGCATTTTAATGCTATTATCAGTCTTGGAATCAGATCTGAGTCTGACACATACTAGCTATGTGATACTGGGCAAGATGCTCACTTTCTCCATGCTCTGGACATCTCCCTAGATAAAGACCTAACCCGAACCTGCTTGGTCTGTGGAGGGAGTTTCTGAAATAGTCACACTACACACACATGAAATCATTGATCCATCACTGTGAGCACAGCATCAACAACAGAAGTTTGTATCTCACAATTTTGTAACTCAGCAAGTCTTTTGTTCACAATAGCCTTTTGATATAATTCCTATTTACAGATGACAAAACTAAGGCTGAAATTGGTGTATCCAAAGTTACATAGCTTCATAGATGAGACTTGAAACAGTTTCTTCTTGCACTATATCAGTCTTCTGTCTCCCCTCATACTATTCTCCTTTTCAGTGGTGTGTGGGTCTCTGAGAGATAGGGGATTTAAACCTGAGTTTGGACATGGTGGGGACTGAAAAGCTGGAAGTCCTTTATAAAAGAAAAAGAAATTGAGGGAAGGCTCTCAAAAGACAAGTAGCTGTTATGTGAGCCCCAGATGGGACTAGTGAAAGGTACCACTGCTTTTGATCAAGACTTTCTAATGAAAATGGATTTATCATGTTCAACCAAGGGGCAAACTGTTATCTTTCCATTATCATGTTCTTTCAGGAACCAGGAAAGTGAGTACTCTCCAGTAGGAGGCTTACTATTCTTTGAAGAAAATCATCAAAATAAGGGCAGGGTGCAATCTGTCCAAGTTTCTCATCAAGATACAAAAATAAAAAGAAAGGAAAGGATTCAGGAAAAGTACCAAAAGAAAACAAAGTCAATGATGCAGTTTGACTCCTTAGTAGGAAGGAGGCTAACCTCCAATGAGATCTGAAAAACCCCAGGTCCTAGGGACTAAATGGAAGACTGGAGGCAAAAGCCTTGTCAAAAAACCCAAATTAAAAATAGAACTTTTCTGGTCAGCCTCCCCTCCCAAATTCCCAAGTTACCTTAAACATTCCCAGCTCTTTATGTCAGACATGTTCATGATAAAATTATTCAGAGAACCTGTCCAAAGAACTGTTAACTATAGAGATTTTGCTGCCTAATCAATAGCTGCTAATGGTAACTTAGTTAATTAAATTCAATTGGACAAATAATTATTAAGCTCCTACTATGTGTAAAACAGTAGGAGACAGTGTGCTAATGGGGGCAAAACTGGATTTAGAAGTCAGAGTCAATCTTAAATCTGGTCTCTGACAGTAACTATGACTGTGAATAAACCATAGAAAGTAACCTTAGCACCTTAAAGTGCTAAGTGAATATGCTATAATATCACACAGGTAGTATGTTTCTGAGGTTATTTTTTTAACTTAGATCTTCCTGAATACAGGTCCAGAACTCTATCCACTGTGCCCTCCTTCTCCCAAACTGCCTAGAGATCATTAACTCTAATGCCATTATTTTAAGGATGAAGAAACCAGAAGGTTAAGCAACTTTACCAAAGTTGCTCCGCTAATAAATATCTAAGATATGATTTGAATCCGGCTCTCAGCACTCCATACACTATTGACTGCTCCATGATATTTCTCAAACTTTGGTTTACCTATTTACTACTGCTTTACTAAATAAGTCAGCCGAACCCTCTCTAGACCGATCTACCTTTGCAAAATAAGACAGTTGTCATGAAAAAAATCTCTTATTCCTTTCCAGCCCTAAACCAAATTTTCCTAAGGTTATTTAGCTACTAAATGTTATTTAACTTTTATATTCCTCAGTTTGAGTGAAAAGTGAGCACTTTGGAATCAGGTACACCTGGGTTCAAATTTACTTTTGACACATCCTGGCTGTATGTCTTTCACCAGTTGTTTTGACCTATGTCTTGCCACCGGAATCCAATGACTCTGGAGGAGAGAGTGAGGTTGATAACTTTGTGCAGCTCTGCCTCACTTAAATCCAATTCACTTGCAAGTCAAAACATTGATGTTATTGGCCCTCTCAAGAACTAAGGATGAAAAACAAACAGCAATGTTTCTCATCAAGTACTTAATCTCTCAATGACCCTGACAACTCTAAAATCACAAAAGTTACCAATCTGTAGGGTTTCCTTATCTGAGAACTCCCTAAGTGGATGAAATCACAGTTCCTGGGGGGAGAAGCCTCATTCTACTTATACATAAAATAAGAGTACAATACTAGCACTATTTATCTCAAAGGTTGGTTCTTAAGACAGTACTCTATAAATGTGACATAATATATTACTTAGGGAATGGTTAAATAAATTGTGGTACAGGAATGTAATGGAATGTTACTTTGATGTAACTAACAAATGACAAACATAATAAACACTAAGAAGTACAGGAAGATTTACATGAACCATATGGAGTGAAATGAGCAGAATCAAGAAAACAATATCCACAATGACTACAATATAAACAGAAAATGTTGCAAAATTGTAAAGAACAAGCATGGCTTGAAAAAAGAGAGATATGAGATGACAGCTATATCCCCTTTGCAGACTGCAATGAGCAGACCTAAGAAAACAATTTATATAATGATTACAATGTGAACAGAAAAAATAATCACAAAAAATTATAGGTGAATAATTTTTAAAAGCATCATTCAAAAGAAAAGTCACCGCTTTGTTGGGGTGACCATACATGTGAAGTATTCATATTTTCAAATATTTTAATGTACATCAATATTTGGACTTACTCAATATATTTTATGTGTTTGATAGATTTTTATAGATTTGATATATTTATTTTTATATAATGATTTTGTTTTCCTATTTTTTTGTCTTTAAGAACACTATATGTTATATGGAAAGACTCTAAGGAGGAAAGGGAGGGATACTAGAAGAAATTATGATTATGTGAAAAAAAATGTGACATGGATGAAAACTTATTTAAAATGTGAGGCAATATAATTACAAAGATTAATAAGACAGCCGTTATTCCAGAATGAATGAGTATTCTGTAGCTTGGTATATCATTGAAAATAGACAGGATGAATTGTAACCTGCTTTCTATAAAATGGAAAGCAATCAGAAGTGAAAGTTAAATTGAGGAAGGGAATGGTTTAAAGCTCCTTAGCTTAGGAGACTTTCATGGCAGCCCTTATCCTAGCTGGCAGCTAAGAAAAAGACCTCAGAGCTAAGACTAGGAGAAGCCAGATCAAATCATTATTAGATTGAAGTGCAGTGTTGCTCAATGAGTAGAATGCCCTAGACTGAGAGCCAGAAAGACTAGCAAATCATTTATAATCATTTATAGTATAAGTAAATTATAACTATATTAACAAGATACAACCTAATAATATATAATATAATGACAACATAATAAATAATTTATGTTATATATTACACAGGTAAATCACTTATTACCTTGTCACTTTCCTGGTTGTTGTCAGCATTGAATGAGGTAAAGTGCTTTGAAAATACTTTTTTTAGGGGGAGGGATGGGTACAAGACCTGTGATTTCTTTGGCTTAGGGAAGTCTCAGAGGATATCCTCTTTACCAATATAGATTGGCATTTTCTCTACTACTCATACCTGAAGCATTGAGAGATGAAGTGACTTGCCCAGAGTCTCACAGTCCGTGTCTACTGGAAGCAGATTTTAAAGTCCAGTCTTCTTCTGAGGTCTTCTTTCTATCCAGTACATAACTGGATTTTGATTCAAGACCTTAAAGCACTATATAAATGTCAGTTATCATTATGTAACCAGACTCCTGACAGGAGATGAGAACTCAGCTGGGGAGAATCCTTTGCAAACAATAAACATTTTTACTATCCAGGCAGCTTGTCTCTTTTCCCCGTATGTCAGTGAAATAATGGCACAGGGGACATAACTGAAAACTAGGAACTTTTGTACCTGATGTAAGTACTGCAAATGCTTGGTATAAGTATGGTGCGGAAGTAAGGGCAAGGAGAAGGGACCCTAGCCTGTGGAGGAGCATAAAGATGCTGGGACACTAGCATGAGACTATTCCTAAGGAGTTCCTGGTATCAGAATGTGGGGAGTGGAAGGAGCAGGGCTAGTGAGTTCACCCCAACCCACCATCTGGTAGCTTTTTATTTTCGATGATTTTTCTTGCTTCCATACCGTCAAAGGACTAAAGGTGCTTATCAGCACCCTCCTACTTCAATACACTAGGGCAAAGCTCCAGTCACCCCACCCTAATAATGGCTCTGATCACGGAGGAGACTCCCGCCACTAGCTATCAACAATTACTAGAACCATTGACCATTTCTTTGGTGTGTAACTGAATCTTCTCCTGGATCTTTGACTAAAGACAGGATATGAGATGTGAACTTTACTTTATTCTACCTAAAATTATTATCATTCAATCAAGTATTTATTTAGTGCTTTCTATGAGCCTAGCTCTCTGCTGTCCTATTGTCTATGATGATAGCACTGTGTACGGGGTGAGACAAAGTCCTAGATATACGATAAATGTTCCTTCCACATTTTATCCACAGAGACACTATCCATGAGTTTATGGCCTTAATGCAGGTTACAACCTTTGTCTTTAAGAGTCAGGAAATGTTAAGTTTCTGCTACCTCATTCCAGATGACTAACTTCCAAGTTGATCTATTAATTCTTGCTGGGTTTTTTTCAGCTTCCAGTATAGCACCACATTAGTCTCTTATTTTTCTTTGCACCTTTAGAGAATTCCTTTTGTCTGCCTTATGTGAAGTCCTGAGATTTCAATTTACCAGCCAGTAGGTGCTGGAATTATCCAATTTATCCCACTTATTTTCTATGTGTCCTGCCCAGAGAAGTATTTTTGTTTTGGTTTGGTTTGGTTTTTAAAGCAATTGGGGTTAAGTAACTTGCTCAAGGTTACATTGCTAGTTATTTATTTATTTGTGTGTGGGTGCTAATTTTCTGAAGCCAAAACCGATCCTGGGTCCTCCTGACTCGGGGGCAGGCACTCTTACTAGCCCCACCTAGCCCCCCAGAGAAGTTTTATAAGATTGTGAGCTCCTCAAGGGCAGGAACTTCTCAGTTTTGTCACTTTATCAACATAGTTCTTGGCACATAAAAGGAGGGTGCTTTTAAAAAAGTTCATTGAATTGAGTTGAAAATCCTCCCCTCATTGTTTGTAGGAATGCTACTTTCCAGGTTCTGAGCCATCCCTAGGCTCTAATAGTGTCTCCTAAGAGAGGCAGAGAGGCATGGCAGAATATGCTTTCATGATGTGAAAATAAGCAGGAGGGTTCAAGTCCTAGAACTCTCTGTAGGATCTTGGTCAAGTCACTTTCTATCTGTGGTCCTGTTTCCTCAACTGAAAAATAAATGGGTTTAACTAGAAGATCTCTAATGTTCTTTTGGGCTTAAATATTCTTCAGTATGATGACTCTAACAACAAAAGCACTTGCAAACAACAACAACAACAACAACAACATAATGATAAATTCCTCTAATGGACACAAGCTCACCGATCACTTAAAATTTGAGCTGAACATCATTCTGTTGTCACAAACTATAATCTATGGATTATGCTTGCTTTATACTTTCAAGTCCTCAAAGAGAGGAGTTCTTAGGGGATATTATCTTTATCCACTAATTAATGGATTTTTGTAGGTTTTACGGATCCTGTGTAGATTTTCTTCTGGTTTCTTTGTGCCTCAAACCCAAGAAGGTCTTTTAATATTCATTTTCTGCTAAGTACTCAGTGCCAAGTATGAAAAGAAATGTCTACATTTTACATGTCAAGGCCTAAAGGCATCCTGTTTAAAAGCTTATTTATGTTTTTAAAGGATCAATTAAATGTACTTCTCAGAAGATTCTAGTTACTGAAAATACAGCAACAACCTAGTATTACTGAAAGACAAAAATTCAAGGACAGTTTTTAAATGAGATTCAGGACTGCTTGCTTTCTTACCTAAGATTTATGAGGTCTTCACAGAATCTAGAAACTCATTGCTACTTACACTGCTTTTTCATCACTGTGCTAGTTGTTTTGATATTCCTTTCTTCACCCACTCTGCCTTTTTACTTCCTCCCCTACTTTTTTCATTTTTGTCCTTATTGTGGGGAGGGGAAGGGGATGGGAACCAAACAACTGCTTTTCTTTCTCAATTCCATTTTCTCCACAGTGGGTTGACCTCTTTTCCTTGTTCATTGGATCATTGATTTAGAGCTGGAAAGGACCCTAAGAGGCCATCCAGAACTTGAGTCTGAAGAAATTAGTTTGTTTGCCCACCATCACAAAGGGAAGGCAAGATGTCTAAGAGCATTAAAGATAAGTAATTGCTGCAGTGGACTCAGTATTTTGCAGCTGCCTTTTTGTAAGAAGCACTTTTCCTAAATAAATAACAACAAAATAACAGACTCTTTAATTAAATTTAACAATTATTAAGCACCTAATGCCAAGCACTATCTGGATACAGTGATCAAAATTAAGCAGTCTCTGTGTTCAAACAGCAGAAACAGAATTCAAACCCGGTGTTCAAATTGTAGAAACAGAATTCAAAACAGATCCTCTGACTCTTGATCCAAAGCTATTACCAATGCTCTATGCAACCTGGGTTCTCTAGGCCACATAGGTCCTTGGGTGTGGCCTTTTTTTGACTGAGTCCAAGTTTTACAGAACAAATCCTTTTATTAAGGGGATTTGTTCTGTGAAGTTTGGATTCAGTCAAAGGGCCCCACTTGAGGACCTAGTGTGGCCTTAGAGTCACAGGTTCCCTACCCCATGCTATCTCCCCTTTCTTTAGTCCTGGTGCCTGATTTTGGGGCATATGTAGATAAATGAAGGTGCTAGAATCCAAATGGAATAGAACCTCCCTTCAGTCCCTGAGGAGTCATGGCTTTTTGGCATAGACCCAGCACTAGATCCAGAAAGGGCCAAAATCACTGAGACACTTCATGGGCTTTGACCTATAAAGCTGAAAGTAGAACCTATCCTGATTTAAGGTTCCCGATTCTGCCCTCACTTTCAAATCCCAAACCACATCTGCCTAGGGTCTTCCACTGCTTAAAAGGAATATTAGCCAGGCCAGCGAGACAGGAAACTTTCTTGGCATTTTTGTTGGCTGCATCCTTTGTTGACTCCTCCTCTCTATCACTCTTATCATTGTAATAGAACAATTTCTCCATTGGTATAGTTCTTTCATGACAGTCAAGCATGCTGTTTTGTAGATCTGGTTATGCTCCCAGAGAGGGCATTGAGCTGATCCTAGAGTGGTCAGGGGTTCAAACTTTTTTTAGGGGTTCAGACTTTTAAAAGGAACTCTTGCTTCCTATATTGAAACAGAGTTTTTGGAGAATTCAATTTGGAGACATACAATTCAGTTAGCCAATAGATGGATATTGGGAAAAGAGGTGCATGTGTCCTAATACTCTCATCCCTTAAAGGAACAGAAGGAAACTTGTGTTGATAATTCTTCAATTTGGCTCTAGCTTTTGAGTTGAATGTTGGGTGGGCTTTTCCCCTCAAGGCTCTTTGTCCCCTCTTTTGATTAACTTTCCATCTTCTGGTTTGTTTATTTGCTGTTTTTTGCCTCCATTCATTACTATACTGTGTAAATCAAGAAGCTATTATGAAGACCCCTGAGGCAAGCAGCCTCAATGCTCCAGGAGAAACTCAGGGTTGGGACATTGTCTACTGAGGTCATGATTGGGTGGGAAACAATCATTCAGGGCAAGAAAAGGGGGGAGAATTTAACTCTATTAGCCTTTAGCTCAATTGATCGATGGCACTTACACAAGCAATTTTTACATTTGTTATAATATACACACACAAAGAAAAATAGCTAGGGTGAAAATTGTTCCCAATTTGACCTAACAACAAATATGAAAGGGGAGTACATTAAAGCTAATAACCTTTCCAAAAAAAAAGAAAAGAGGGGAGAGAATGACAGATGTCAGAGGTGTACTGGAGTCAACTCATAGGCTCAGGTGAGTCGATTGTTAAGTTTTCAGTGAAAGCACCTCTATCTCAGAAATAGACAAATCAGGGCATGATTTAACATTTTGTTGATGTTCTAGACTTAAGAAAGTGATGAGGGCAATGTAAATAATGCAATTAAACTTACAAATATGTCATTCTTACATTCTAACCCCCTCTGAGAGCTGGTTGTTAAACATTTGCTGGTCCCTACATTTCACAGGTCTGCCTGGAAACAGTTGTTCAGGAAAGCATGTGGGTTCTAGAAAAACTATAGACTCTGTACTGATCCTGGCAGCTCAAGTATGCACACTCCCAGAAGAACGGCTACCTCCAGCACACTCTATGACATATGGGGGACTTCTCATCCCTTGCCCCTCAACTGAACAGAACCTCTACTCTCCTACATTCAGTCCATCCACCTAGCCATGGGCACCAGGACACAGATGACACATAAAATGATGGACAGAAGGCATTTCTACTTGACTTGGGACATGTCTAGCTCCCATCCAAAGGCTAAGAAATCAAAGGGCTGTGGTGAGAAAGTTTGCTGTGAAAGATATGAGTCTGGTGGGGCCACAGGAATTTATTACCATGTTCCCTACCATCCCAGGATCTTAAGGAATAAACATACAAGCAAACAAGCACCCTTAAAGGTATGCCATCTCAGTTCCTCACTCACTCCTGTCTTACGGGGGGCAGTTCTTCCCATCCTTCCTGTCCAAGGTGTTAAGGCCAGTTAGGGTCCCTCCTTTTGCTATTGTAAAGGGAACAGGGATCAATGAGGAGGGAGGCTTGGGAGGAGTTCAAGAGTTCCTCTGGTATGTCATATACCCAAGTCCCTAAGTTTATGCAAGATAGGCATGGGGAAGGGGGAAGGGATGGTTGGTAGAGAAGGGTGTGTGGGAGATAGGCATTACTTAGGAAGTCAAATGTCTCAAATAACCTTCCGTCTTCCTCTTCCCTCCAAAAACAGCAGCCATGGGTCAGGGAAAAAGCACATCACATCACATGGGGGCAGGAAGAGTAATCCCTCCACACCCATAGGCCAAAGGAGAGTAAGCAGGGAAGGACCCTGCCATCTATTCCTGTGCTACCCCCAAGCAGCCTTCTGGGGAATGTCTGGGGTTACTATGTCAAAGTCAGTGATGTAAATTATCATTTATGAAAACTTTTTCTATCTGAATGTTTTAAAACTTAAAAGTATAATTTCCATAACTTGTTTTAAAATCTTCCAAATGAAGACAGTGAGTTGTGAGGCCATTTGTTAAAAATATAAAAAAAATACAACACCATATGAATAGTTTGCAACCTTGATTGACTTCATAGAAGATAGCTATTTTCTCATCAAATATAAAAACTCTTCCATCCTTGGTGAATGGAATTGAAAAGTAAGTGTCATGATTCAGTGATGCACACATTCCATTTGAACCTATGGATCTTCATGAGATATCTTCTTCAGCTAAGAGAGCCATTAAAATCAAGTATTGGAATAAACTGAATTTAGAACACCTCTTCAAGAGGATGTATCCCAAACTGTGATATCCCACCCAGTTATCTATCTGTCATATTTCCTTTTAACTTGTAAAACTACTTATTGAGGCTGCTACTGAGCAGTGGCCCTGGAGTCAGGAAGACTCGAGTTCAAATCCAACTTCAGACACTTACTATCTGTGTGACCTTGGGCAAGTAACTTAACCTCTGTTGCCTTAATCCACTAGAGAAGGAAATGACAAACCAGTCTAGTATTTTCAGCCAGAAAGCCCCATGGACAGAACTGGCATGCTATGGTCCATGGGCTCATGAATACATGACTGAATATATGCACAAAACTACTTATTTAGAACTTCAAGTGATACTTTATTGGTTTAGTATCAATAGATTTGCTGAACAAGTTTGTCTTTACCCTATTCTCCATACCTTTTTATGACTTTATGGACTTTATTTTCTTCAGTTTTAACAGTTTGAGTCCTAAGTTCCTTTCAGCCTCTCTTCCTATGAAAATTGTTCAATTCCCTCCATCATTCTGGGACCTTTTTCTCGACTTTTTATGTATGTTTTCAGCCAGTTCTTGATGTTCCAAAATCATATGAAAAAGTAATAGTTAAATATTAAATAATTCAAATATTTAATATCTAAAAAGGGCACCCAATACATCTGCCTCATCATTTCCCAACTGACTATTCTCCTGGACTTCACCACTGTCTCCATCGTCTTTCTGTAAGATTTCATCAACTCCTCAGTGCCCTCCACCCTTGCCCTGTGACCCTTTTCTCCTTCTTATTGGAAAGAGTAAGGGGTAGACATTGGAGAGCTCCTCCCATGTTTTACTTAAGGAGGTACCTGGTGTAATCATCTCATCATTTCCTACTCAGCTGCAGGTCTCTTATCAAGCCCTCAGGCCCCAATCTTCTCTTTTTTAGTTTCTTTTTGTGTGTTGTCTTCTCCATTAGGTTATAAGTTCCTCAAGAGCAGGGTCTGTCTTTTACTTTACTTTGTGTCTTTAGTGCTTAGCAGTGCCTGGCACACAATAGGCACTTAGTAAATTTTGTTTTGTATTTTATTGTGAATATATGCACAACCCCCAAATTTCAATTCAACTCACGTTTATTCATGACTACTTAGTCAGTTTTTAACCAGTCATTCAAAAGGAACAAAGTTGATTAGTTTGAATTTCATTTTTAGATATTCCTCCTATATGTTCTTCATAAAGGTTTAGATGAAGAAAATTAAGTTTTGAACAAAAAATGTAAAGAAAATCCTATTTTAGCTGTTTAGCTGACTTTGCTGGGGGTGGGGGGTGGCGGGGAAGGGAGACATCTAAATGTTCCTAATGTTATCTAACATCTTCACTACCCTTCCCATCACAATACTTAAAAATTTTAGGTGTTATCGATTATAGAAGTTAAGTTTCTGATATTAAAAAGTTAAAGAGCTATGAATGTTACTTGTCTAGTGAAAATGTCATTCTTCATGAAATTACCTGCTTTGGGGACCTCTGAAAGTGATCAATGTCATCTCTTTTTCAGAGGGCAATGAAATTGGCTTGGGGAACTAGATAACATGGACCAAAAGAAGTCCTTTTGCCTTTAAAAAATAACTAAATATCATGTTTCCAGGAGGAAAATCTGCTTTTTCTATTGACAACATAAAGATAGTATGAAATGTACCAATGGCTCTATATGTCTTGGCTTAGGAAGAAAAATGCTTAAGCTAACTTACAGTCCAGATCCCTTTCATTTTTGAATAACAGCTCTTTAATGCTTTGAACTACTTGACTCAGTATGAAATTGTAGTAGGCCCTGAGACTTTGGAGAATAAAAGGCACACAGGAAGCCATGACCTTCATTGCAGTAACATTTAATATAATATTTCTGTACAGGTTTAGCCAAAGAGTTTTAGTCCATCTTTAGGTTACAACATTGTTTCAGAACATAAGGTCAAATTAACCATCTGACAGAAACATAACTCTAGGGGAGAAACATTTTTTTTCCATTTAGGTCTTTCCACGGTGTCCCCTAACTATCAATACAATGTGACATCTCTTAAAGCATAGTTCTAAGGGAGAAAACATTTTTCTTTTTAGTGTTTCCACAATGTCCCCTAACAGTCAATGCAATGTACCATCTCTTAAAGCATGGACTTCTCACTTAGCTATGATTCAACTGGCAAAAGTTGAATAGTTTCTGCATTTCCACAGAGTAGACACAAAAACACAAACACAACTTTTAACTGTTACATCAAGAAACACACAAACAAGAAGTCTTATTTAAACATCACAATAATAAGTAATTTTTTTTTGTCCATTAAATATTTTGCAGGTTTTCTTTCTTCTCCAAGTCGTGGAATGGTGACTATATTCAGCTGCTTGTGAGATGAAATAATACACAATAGGACAACATTTTACAATGAAGTTGCAGTTTGACATTCATGGTTCTGTCACATGATATCTACATGAAATGGTCATATTATATAGCGGGTCAATAAATGGTCTTTTACTCATTAGGCACCAATGAATTCATATCCAGAGCGTCTTTTCTCCTGCATAAATAAATCTGCATGCAATAAAATATATTTGTTGTAAAGCAGCCATAAATATATATATATATGTATATTTTAGAGAAGCGAGCTTATGTTCTTTCTTTTTTCAACCTTTAAAATGGCAGATTCTAAATATAGCAGATTCTAAGCACAGCGCAGAAGAGCCATCAGATCTGCTTTTATGCCATTGTTAAGGAACCCATACAGAACGGGATTAAGGCAACAAGACAACATACCAAGCAAATGACAAATACAATACACCAATCGGAAATGCCTATTAGACAGAAGGCCAGCATTAAAATCAGTAACAACATGGAAAAGATGCAGAGGCATCCAGCTGACAGCAAAGACAATAATCAGTATGGTTAAACGATAGACGACGCGGCGAGATCGCTTTCTAATCCTCGAGATGGAGCGGGAGATGGTCAACATTTCCGGCTCTTCTAACTGCTTTTCTTCAGGTTTAATCACAAAGCAGATGGGCACCCCCGGTATGATCTTACTGGCATTGGTCAGCTTGCACCTCTCAGGTTCTGCTGCTTCTTCTTCTTCTTCTTCGATCTCTTTGGGTGGTACCTCTGGAGGAGGAGGAGGATGGCGCAAAACAGGTACAACGCAGGACTTCTTGTTGTACATCTTGCGGTGTTTTCGGCTTAATGTGTAGCTCCATCTTTGGAACTTGGGGAGCTGAATATGGTGTCCACTGTTTTTGGCAGCGTAGCCTTCCATGTCTTCCAAATCATCATCTCCAGTATTCGGATCACTCAGCTGACCCAGCTCATTCATGTGCTCCATCTCCTCCATCTCATACATCCCATACATCGAACCCAACTCCTCAATCTGCTCAATCTCTTCAACGTTCATTTCCCTCATCCCCTTTCTTCCGCGTCTTCCCCTTTTCCAACTCCTTCCTCTTCTTTCCTTCGTGTCTCTCATCTCATCCCTCGGGTCTCTCATGCCCCTCGTGTTCCTCCTCTCTCTTGGGTCTCTCATGTCTCTTGGGTCCCTCATGTCTCTTGGATCCCTCATGTCACTTGGGTCCCTCATGTCTCTTGGGTCTCTCATGTCTCTTGGGTCTCTCATGTCTCTTGGGTCTCTCATGCCTCTCATGTGCCCCATGTCTCTCATTTCCATTGAGCCATTCAGGTCCTCTATGTCCTCCATGACCCTCATCTCCCTCACATCCCTCACCTCTCTCATTTCTATCATGCCTTCTATCTCCTCTGCATTCCTCACATCTCTCATATCCCTCACATTCCTCGGGGTATTAATTTCTTTCATTTCTATCATCTCAGTAAGGTCCATCACTTCTTCAACATCGTCCATGTTCTCAAGTTCTCTCACTTCTAGCATTTCTCTCATTTTTCTCCTTCCTCTCCTACCCATCCTCTCTCTTCTGTCTCTCCTCTCTCTCAGATCCCTCTTCAGCTCCCTCAGTTCCATTATATCCTTCATGTCCATTGTTCCTTCTAAGTCTTCTATGTCATCCAGGTCATCATCGAGGTAATCATCCATGTCACTCGGATCTCTTCTCATCATCTCTCCGGTCTCCCCCATATCCTTCATCTCCATTGTCTCAACCATATCCTTCCCCTTTCCCTCCTTCTTCTCTCTTTTCTCCCTCTCCTTCCTCTCCTTCTTCTCCTTCTTCTCCTTCTCCTTCTTCTCCTTCCTCTCCCTCTTCTCCTTCTCCTCAAGCCTCCTTTTCATTTCCCTCGTAGACATCTTGCAAGTAATGCTCCGGCAAACACTGGTATGACTCACAATCAGACAAATCAAGGGCAGTATGTACTGAACCACCAGCAAACACAGAGAAAAGGCAATTCTGTACGATTCCTTTGGCCAGGCCTCAATACACACATACTTAGGGGCCGTAGTATTTGTCCCATTATTCCCATTGGGTTCTACAAGCCTGTAGAAGATGGGAATAGGGGAACAAATCACAAAGCCAATGCCCCAAGAAAGGCCAACCAAATAACAACCTTGTCTGATGGACAAACTTTTGGAAAGGGGATATTTTATCCTTTGGTACCTGACAATAGCAATTGAGATCAAGATTAAAGTTGAAACCAGCACCGATGAGCATTGGAGAAAAGGCATAAGGCGGCACATGAGTTCACCGAGCACCCACTGATCTAGCAAGAGAGCAGACAGTGTGAAAGGCGAACAAAATAGCACGACCAAGATATCAGAGAAGGCCAAGTTTCCAATGAAGAAGTTTACAATCGTCTTTTGTTTGCATTTTTTCATCAGTGCCATAAGGATAAGCATGTTTCCCATAAAACCAAGCAGACTTATGGTTGAATACAACCCAATCACAAAGACCTGCACATCATCTAGGCGAGTCTTATTATCACCATCACCCCAATCAGGATCGTAGGATGCTGTGGCCATCTCAGTGCCGTTCTCACTTGTGAGAGTTCGGTTATCGTAGTCCTCGGATTCTAAATCCATGGCGTAGCCCTGCTTAAAACCAAAAAAGACATTGATTAGTAATATGGAAAAGAAAAAAGTTTATGGGACTACAAATCTATATCCACAGAGTAAAATGAAACTTTTAAAATTCAATTCTCTTTCCATTGCTTTGTTAGATTTGCAGGCAAAATCACTGACAACTTTTAACTCATCCTAAGTGTAGGGCTACATATGCCAAGAAAAATTGAAGTAGTAAGTTCAAGTCTTTCATCTTTTCTAATGTGTGACATTGTAGGATACATTGTCGTCTTTTGAATTATATAGGAAATGATTCTGAGTCTGTGTGTGTGTGCATATATGTAGGAAGGTAATGCAAAAAGAGATTTTTCAGGCACTCATTTAGATAGTTCCATGGTCAACAACACTTACAGGTCCCTGATACATTAACTGACTTTTAGAAAATCAGCAAATATCTATTTAAATCAGGACCTAACTCAGATGTCACCTCCTTGCACACAGTTGATGATTGGCAAATGTTTATTGCACTGAATGCATGAAACCTTCTGTGATCCTCCCAAATCAAATATATCTTTCTCTCCATCAAACTCATAGCACTTGGTGTTTCTTATATGGCATTTATCACATTCTATATTGTAATATAGCTTTTTCATGTGCTTGTCTTTGACCCCTTACTAAAATATATAAGCACTTTAAGGGTTGGAACAGAGTCTTTGTTTCCCCCAGTGCCCAACAGTGTCTTGTGCAACAAATGGATGAATGGATGGGTGGATGGATGGATGGAATCACATAAAAATACCAATAACATAAACATTATCAGATTTAGGCTATATCATTAAGAAGGCCTGAAAAACAGATTGCAAGATGGTAAAATCATTCAGTGACTGGTCTACTCAATCCATCTTGATGTGTTATCATTACATCATGTGTTACTGTGATCCAGAAACAATAGTTTTATAATACAGTAGTCTTTCTGTTGTTTATATATCAATTTCTGTCAGTCAAAAAATTACTAAATTAGTTAAATCTGAGGCCTTAGTGGGCCTTTAACAAACTCTGCATATTCCTAAGCTGTATTTCTATGCTTTTTATTTGAACTTGTTATAAGAAAACCAGGCCATCACAAAACTGGATACAAAATTAACACCAATATGAGATTCCAATACTTTTTTTAAGATTCCAAGTTAAGTTAATAATGGTACATTATTAAAATATGTTCTTAGAATTTTGTATACATTGTTCATATAAGTAATCTTGACAAGTGGAGAACTAAAACTGCATAGAACATATCATTTCAATATGAATGAGAATTAGGGGGAGAAGGACAATCCTCTTTTTATAACACCGTCACCTTGCTAGCATCCATCTCCAAGGATCTCCATGTTATTTACATTGAAGTCACTCAATAAACATTGAACAAACAAATGAATGAGTGATTTGCCTTTTACAACATTTTGATACATATAGCTAGCAAGAACATTTTAAAATAAGAGACTTCTGAGTTTACTAATGTAAATGGCTTTGCTCAGGTTATAAAGCAAGCCAATGATGCATCCAAAAAGAGAACAGAATTCTTAGTCCAATAAAGTCTCCACTCCTAGGCCCTGATGCATAGGTATATCCATAAACAAATGACATAGACTTCTGTGTTGCACAATTACTTTGAAACTTCAGTGGATCCAGGGTCTCATCAGTGTGGATACTCCCTTCAATCGTGAAGATCGTAACCTATCCACGCCTTCTTATCCTGTATGATTCTTGTCCATTTGGTGCACTGGATTGGAGGAACTGTGTTCAAAATCTGGCTCTATCACTTATTACCTGTGTACCTTGGGCAAATCACTTACTTCTTCTGGGCCTCAGTTTCCTCATCTGTAATATGAGGGGGTTGAACTAGAAGACTTTCAAAGGCTCTCCTAACTCTGAGTCTGTGATCTCCTGGAAATCCTCTATAGAGAATCTCCAAAATAGGCAGGAGGCTTTTAAATAAGCTTTTTAACCATCCTTGGGTGGTTAAGCACAGCATCCAGGCTATCTATCTTATATCCCTCCCTCTTTCTTTCTTAGACAGATAGCCCTTCTCTGCCATCTGTGGGTTGATGCAATTAGAACAATGCTACCTGTAGAGAAAAGTATTTGGTGGACTTCACCATATATAAGCAATTTCTCTTCCATTTGAATTTCCCATTTCCCAGTGGTGAACACCTTTAGGGAGCACAAAACAGTTTTCTTATTTTATATTTTACTTCAGATTGCTCATTAAAGGATCATTAAACAATGTTATATCCATAGTAGAATCTACCAAAGAATCTTGCATGATTTTATTATATTCTTGGTAGAAACTCTGTTATAATAGAGGCTCAAAACTTCTGTTTTTGTTCTATTATGCCAAATGGCTTTTAAAGATCAACAAACAATAAACAAAATGCAATTTTGTCACATTTTAGCCAAATGTGTGACTGTAAAGATATGGTATGTTGTAGGTAATCTTCTGCAAAAATCTGCCTGTTTCCATCTCATATTTTCCTGAAGTATCTCTTCAATATGTATTTAGATTGACACAAAGCTGGGGTATCTCATTACTGTACTGAATAATAATCAGGGTTCAAAAAATTGTAACAGGCTAGATTGTTGGACCAAAGAGGAAATTTCATATGGATGAGTGTGAAGTCTACACTTAAATTCAAGAACTTAACTTCCTAAGTGCCACATCTGGGAGGTATGATCATATAGTCATACTATAACTATTTTCATTCATCTAAGACAAGATCTGGGGTTTTCATGAACTGAAAACTATACAAATCAATAGTGCACAAAAAGTGACTTTATAAGCTAATGTAATGTCAAAACTAATGTTAAGAAGAGCATAGTATGCAAAGCAAGGAAGATAACAGATCTGAACTGCTTGGATTACATCTGGGATATTGTATACAGTTCTGAGTACAATATTTTGGGAAGACTATTAAAAAACTGGAAAATATTAAGAGAAGGGCACACAGGCTGGTGAAACCTTTGATATTATTCTTTCTCATAATCAGCAGAAGTCACCTATGATGTTTAACCTTGTGGAGAAAAAAGCTGTTGGTATAGGGAGGAAGCGAGGGAGGACAGATGGCTATCTTTAAGCATTTGAAATGCTAACATGTAGAAAAGATATTAAACTTATTCTGCTTGGCCACACTGAACAGAACTAGGAGCAATGAACAGAAGTGGCAGGAAGAATTAGGCTTGATCTAAGGAAAAACTTCCAGATAGAGGGATTCAAAAGTGGAATGAGTTGTTCCTGTTACAAATTTGAAGGCAAACCTACAAACAATCATTTGTTAGGGATGCTACAAAGGGGTTTTCAATCAGGTACTGGGCCAAATCAGAGGTTCTTAAATTTTTTGTATGTATGTCATGGACCTTACTGGCAGTCTGGAGGAGTCAACAGACTTCTTGGAATCATGTCTGTAAATGCATGAAATGTATAAGATTACAAAAGAGATCAATCATATTGAAATGTCATCATAATATTTAACAAAACAATTTCATGGAGTTAAGAACTCCTGGACTACATGATCCCTGAGGTCTCTTCTGACTCTGAGATTCTATAGTTTTATGAGATTGTTCTCATAAGGATTTTGGAAAAATGAGAAATTAGACATATGGATCAATTACTGATGTCCTCTTGACCACAGATTGGGGAGAGAGGCTAATAATACTACCTGTACAGGGGTTTGGTTTTTTTTAGTTGTTTTGTTTGCTCTTTTTCATCCTACACAACACCTTAATAACTGAGCCAAAATGCTCTTTGCCTCCAGCACAGATTTCATCTGTATTGTGTATACCTGAATCTGGTCCAATCACTCTTTCTGAATTCATCTTCTTAGGAACCATTACTAATTCCTTACATACTCCTTCAAGTACTGACATATTTAGAGTTCCCTTGTGGCAGCCCCACCATCACTGATAACAGATCACTATAGAAATATTGATAAATTGGTTCCATTTTCCACTTGGTGTTGTCCTTCCCGTTCCATCTAATAAACCCAGCTTTCTGCAATCTTGTTTTCCTCCTTTTTGTTTTTCATTTTTTGATGAGGTGATATTCCTTATAACCTTGGGCCTTCCTCCTTATATTTTAGAAATGAATTTGCATGCTAAGCTAGTGTTGCCCTTGGCTACCATGTTTTTCCATTTGGCAAGAGCAAGGGGATCATAGATTTAGAGAATAAAAGGGGCTTGAAATAGTCTGACTCACTCATTTTATAAATGAGGAAACTGAGGTCCAGAAAGTTTAGGTAACTTACCCAAGGTCACACTGATAATAAGAGACTCAGATAATTTCTAGGCAGTTTGGGTCTCTTCATTGTGGTTACTGTGTTAGATGGATTAAACTTCTGTAAGAAATGATAATTATCAGAGTCTATTTTTTTATCTCTATCCATTTCCTAGTTTTGAGGGTCAAACACTTGCTGGAATAGATCAGGTTAGAGTTGTTATAATTGCATGCACTGTCTTCTCATCCTTTTTATCCCTTCACCAACCAAAATTTAATTTGGCATCGATTGTGACCTTTATTCAACTTGGTTGCTGGTTGACTGCACTCATATAGCTGATTTTAAAATCATTTTCACTTTTTGTAGTCTATGGGCTTTTGGTCTTTTCAATTTCTTAACCCTGAACCACATTTTCTAGCCTATTTTGCCACCATCCTCCCCTGTGCCTACCTTCCCACTGACTTTACCAAGTATCAAGGTATATGTGACTTGGTTTGAAGGGTCCTGTCAAGCTCTTCATAGAATTTCTCTACCTCTCCATCCTCTGCAACAGATGTTGGTGCAGGAGATGCAAATATCTTCACGGTGTTCTTGTTTACACTCATCATGAGCACTGCAAGGCAAGACGACCAAGTTTCCCATGAAATGGTGTTGCTTATGGTCTGTGGTGCACAAAGAAACCAACTCCACCAACTCCTTTATTTTCCTCTCCAAGGAAAACCTGTAAATCATCCTTCCATTTAGTTGAAATTTCTTTACATCACATTGATTTTATATATAGTGAAAATGTCAACATTAGTGTTTCAGTTCCTCCAGCAGTATGTTAACTTTAGACAAAGATCTCACAATTAGAGTAACAAAAGTTAAATTAATACTTATATAAATGGTCTAAAAACTCTGATTTTTAGCACTCTTGTCTTCCTTTTCTACTATCTCACCATTGTCACTGCAGAATAAAAAGTGGGTTATACAGACTGAAGACCATTTTGTATTTTTTTTTTAAATTTCATGGACCAAGTTGTGGCCAAAGAATTCATTTCCCAATGACCAGCATTCTTGTGATGAGCCTCTGTGGAATGAGTTAGTCTGAGTCTCTATAGCAAGCAGTATCCTAGTGACAAATTGTCATATATAACATAAGAGAAGGGTACTGGGAGAAGTTAGCTGGGGAACTACTAATAGTGGAATGACATCTCACCATATGTACTGATTCCATAATGAGTTACTTTCTGGAAGTAAATTCCTTACTGGTCAGAGACAAAATAATTCATAGACTCATTGTCACTGCTTCAGTGTTTTTTTTTTAAGGTATGACGAATTCTCATATCAAAAGAAACTTAAAATGCTAAATATTTCTTAAATTTCATTTTTTTGAAAGCACATTTCTAAGGATCATATATGTTTAATCTAATGTAAATATTAGTAATCTTGTATATTTTAGTTTTTTACAAAACTGGATATTTGTCCTAAATTATATAATCCCTACCTCTGTACTTCTTTTATTGTTTTTAACCAACTAGATCTAGCTTTATTCTGTGTACCAACTTTATTTTTTTTTAACTTTTTCTTTTTTGCTTTTTGGAGGGGGGAGGTAGGGCAATTGGGGTTAAGTGACTTGCCCAAGGTCACATGGCTAGTTTTTTGTGTTAATCCTCCTGATTGCAGGGCCGGTGTTCTATTCACTGCACCACCGACTCTTCATTATTCCCACCTATGTGGGTGGTTCTAAGGGAAGAGTTTTATGAACCCTGAATCTATTATATGAATGTGGGCTACTATGTTGCCACTTTTTGGAACTACTTCTGGTCCAAATATTAGGTGTGCCTCATACAAGTGAATGAAAGACAAGATGTTATTTGGAATAATTCATTTTATATTAAAGCAATTATTTTAATAGCTTGTCTTCTATTTTAATTTGTAATGGTGTAGGGGAAAGAGCACTGGATTTCTTTTATCTGTAAAAGTCCTGGGTTTGAAACCTGGTTTTGCTACTTGTTAGCTGAATGACTTTGGACAAATCACCAATCTTGAAGGTGGTCCCTTACTAGCCTAAATCCTAGGGTCAGATGATATTTGAGGTTTTCTAAGACTTCCTTTTAAACATGAATATAGAAAAAAAAGAAAATGAAAAGGCAGGAGCACCATTCATTTTTTTTTAAAATAGGGAATGAAGAATATTTTCCACTAAAGTACTATTCTAGGGCATAATCGTGACCTGGATTTGTGATGGACTTCAAAAGATCATGCTAGTAAAGCACAAGCTGGAAAGCATAAATCCTACTAAGCCTCAAAGGAAGCCTTCCACTATGAAAAGGACTGTATGGCTCTTGTCCAATGACCAGCCTAGCTAAGTTGGAAGGGGCTCATCACCAGGAAGGACATGGGGGATGAATTTCTCAGGCCACAGCAACTCACAATGCCTGCTAATGTCTAGAGGAGTGGCAATCTGCTCAGAGGTGGTAGGGCACACACCTCCAAAATCAGATTCTTAAAAAATTAGAGAAAGTATTATGTCCTGATCCCCATTAATGCCCATTACTATACAGTTTGGGTGTTTCCCTTAATTACACAGCTTCTTCACAGTTTCTGCATGTCAAGTATTCTTTTGCCCATCTAGTGAAGCCTATGAGCCCCTTTTCCCAATAGTATTTTTAAGTGCACAAAATAAAATACATAGAATTACAAAGGAAACCAATCATATTGAAATACAATTACCAAAATATTTTTTAAAACCAAGTTCATTAACTCTAGTTTAATAATATCTCCCCTAATGGAATGTAAACTCATCAATCAAAGGCATTGTCTGAGTTTGGAATTTGTAAATCTACTTCCTGTTGCAATACCTGTCACATAGTAAATGCTTATGGAATAATTCAAGAAATATAAAAACAAATGCATGTGTATGTGTGTGCACACACATCTATATCTATAGATCTATATTTATACACATAGACATACACACGTATATATATACACATACACATATATGTATGTGTATATATATGTATATATACATATATATATATATAAACACATATATACAATCATACAATCAAGGGTTTATCATCAAACTGAATTTGAAAACTATTCCTTAAATTAACAATTAAGAAAAATTAAATTTATAGGATATAGGCAAGAAACCCTTTTTTCAGCATGGGGGGGGTACTTTTTTTTTTAATCATGGACTGCTTTAGTAGTTTATTGAAGTTTATGGACCACTTCTCAGAATGTTTTTAAATGCAATTAAATCCATAGGATTATAATGATAACCAATTCAAGTAAAATACAGTTATCAAAATAAAAAAAAAATTTTCTTACACCCCAGGTTGAGAACCCCTGGTGCCAACTGAAGAAAGCTAATATTAAATCAGTGTTACTATTAAACCAAACCAATTCCTTTTATATCAACTAGTACCTAAAATTTTTATTGATAATGGGAGATGGAACTTGATTATTCCAAATTATAAATCAGACTCCCCAGTTAAAATCAGGGACTTTTCAAGCTCTACTAACTCATTACAGTCAATAGCTTGATAGTTACCGAACCAAGTGCTTTCTTTGAGGTTACTTATAGTTTTTTTTTTATCACTATAATATATATATATATATACACATACATACATACATATATAATGAGTAATTCTTATCACTCTAGGTCATAGACTTTAGAGCTAGAAGCAATTTTAAAGAAAATTTAGCCAAACTCCTTCATTTTACACATGAGGAAACTGAGGTACAAAGCATAAAATGGCTTACCCAATATTAATTTGGCACAATGTATGCAAAATTACAATGATAGCTCACATTTGTACAATGCTTCAGATTTTACAAAGCTCTTTTCTCTCAACTCCATGAGCTAGATATTTCATATATTACTATTCCCATCTTAAAGATGAGGAACCTGAGGATCTAAGAGCTGATGTGACTTATGCAAGGTTACACCACTAATGTATGGAACAAGTCTCCTGACCCCAAGGTCAGTATATTTTTTCCTGTTTCTCAAGTCATCCATGATTACCCCATTTGGACATGAACTTTGGGAAACTCTTTTATCATGTTCTTTGTATATCTTAGTTCTTTGACCTGTCAATCACTCTTCACAATTTACTTTATGTTACTTTTTCATATGCATGCATGACCCCTAATATATTAGCTCCTTGAGAGCAGGGGCTATGATATTTCATCTTTGTAAGCAGAACACATAGCTAGGCACCTTGAACATAATAGGAGCTTAATGCATTTTTTGGTGAATGCTGTAAGTGAAGAAAGACTCATATCAAGTCCTTCATGTTTTGGAAAAAATATCCTTTAGATCTTTGGGATTATCTGTCCCAAAATATAGAGAAATTAGAATATCACATAGTCAATAATTTTACCTCTTTCTGGAAGGCTTCCCTGATTAGCCCCACCCAAATAATTTTTTAAGACTGTGTGTTGTTCAATAGGAACTTTGTTCAATTTCTAAGTTTTTTTTTCATGAAAGTCTTTTCATTACTATTTTCATGAAAGTTTGTGGTGTTAAAGTCCTTTTTTTTTTTGTAAATTAGCATTTTAAACAAGGGAAACTATATCATAATGGACAAAGCAAATTTTTCATTTGCTCTTGTAAGAGAAAATCCTAAAGGTTTTTTCCCTTAAATTTACCCCATGTTTTATTACTCCTGAAAATTACAGCTTAAAAAATCAACATGGGAAAAGTCATTCTGATAAAATTTTTTTTAACAAAATCTCTACCCATGTCCTACCACCAGAAATTGCTGCAATTATTGGGGTGGGGGGGGCATTTTTGCCAAATATTAATACAACTATGATAAAACAAATATTTTGTAGATTATTAAAATATTGTGATGAATATATGAACTTTTCCATACAATTTGGGTTTTAAACATATGAAATATCATTTCAATAGCTATTTGTCACAAATACTGGTACCTTCATGTATATTGACATACAATTTCCAGTTTCCCTTCTCATTTATGCCTTTTATTCCCTACATTCACAATCACCAGCCTGAGAAAACAAAGTCAAGACAATCAGACACTATCATTTGAATATTCACATGCTAGCTTAGTACCAGGACATTGCTCAATTTATACATATCCTTCAATACTGAGGAGGAAAAAAAAAAGTCTCTTAGGCATAGGAAGAGATCAATACATAGTTGATGAATGAATGAAAGTGAAAGAAATATTTTAAAATCACCTTTAAACTGTGGCTTCCCACAGTTATAGTTCAATAATTATGAATGAATCTATATATGATACTGAGATGAATGGGGTTTTCCTGATCAGAACCTGAAAAAGCTTCGAGTATATATCTTAAGAGAAGTTAGCACTGAGAAAAGAATCAGACTTGAATTTACTCAGAAACTCTAATTAAGCAGGTTCCTGTGATTAAGATAATTATTTGCTAGACATAGCTTATTATCATGGAGAATGTCAAACATGCAAAAGTAATAAAATACGTTTCATTATTTCCTTTTTGATAATTACCCCATTAAAGAAAATCAAACATTAGCATTTTAGTTTATCTGTTTACAGAAATTCCCAAACCCTTATGCAGACACTTTTGGAAAAGTAAACTGATGACATTAAAACTGGAAAAGACTTATACAGTTAGGATTACCAGCCACCACCTCCTCTTCCCCTCTTTTTTCCCCCATTTCTAACAGTGTACCCTTCCATATTTTAAGTTATATTTGACATTTCAATCTGATTTGGAGGCGGCAGCATTTTCTGCTGGAAGACTTTTGGGCTACTTTCAGTGCGCCTTTTTCTTACCGGCTCATTTAAAGAAAGACTGAAAAGCTCTGAAGTTTTTGTTTGCGTGTGAATTTGTGTGCAACCACTTGTCAGCTACTTTGTAAAGCAGGACAGATATCTTATGAAAGCCCCTTCCTATCCTGATCCAGATGCTGGACAGGTTTTCAGCTGAACCTACTAGAGACGAACCCCTGGAGGCTTGGCACAGCGTCACTGGATAGCATTTTCAGTTTATGTGGCAGAGTCAGCCTGGAGAGTAGGGGGAGGCTAATTAAACACAGGTGACTGCCATCGGATTAAGAGATTGATGGAATCTTAGGGGTCATCTAGTCTAACCCGTTTATTTTATGATAGGGAAACTGAGACTCAGAAGTGTTAAATGACTTGCCCAAGGTCACAAAAACCCACACAAACCTATCTTCTGGTTCTAGGGACAATGTTTTTGTCGCTGATGCCCAGTTGATCTTTTTAGTAGGATTTTGCATTTACACTGCAAAAAGGGGCTACTATCACTGAGGCAACTTTTGTCAACCCTTCCTCTCTTCCTTACGGGAAAACGGCTACCTGCGCTAATAATGTTCTTGGAACTCTGACGCTCCAGCCCGGCTATCCCAATTGGTGAGTTTGAGAGCTTGTGCTACCTTCCCCATACTGGGAGATCAGTGAACTGGTTACTTCTCCAGCCATCTCTATTTTTTTCCTCGTTTGCCTCCTCGGGCACTCGCATACCCCTTTTTCCACAGTTCTCCTTCTGTCCTGGTCTTCCCTCCAGCCAGAGCCCAAACACCCAAACACCCGCCCCTGAACCGGCAGAGGGGTGGGAGCTCCTTCTGCCCCTCCCCGAGCAAAAGCCGTTTTTCCCCGGCTGCAGTGCCTGCTTTTCCCCCCAGTGGTCCCGAACTCCCAATTTTACCACCTTCCCGGAGCCCATCTCCCCAGCCTCCTGCCTGCCTGGAAGGTGGGTGGCTGGTTGGGACTCACAGGAGACTGTACCTCGAAGCGCCCCCAGCCGCTCGAGAGGTCTTCCAGCTGACCGGGTACTGGATCCAGTGTGGCCAATGCGCCTTCGCTCCCGCGCTCTCCAGGAGCGGAGACTGCTGGAAAAGAAGCCGGAGAAATAGGTAGTGGAAGGGGAGGGGAAGGGGAAGGGGAAGGGGAGGAAGGAGAGGAGGTAGTGGTAGTGGTGATGGTAGGAGAGGGAGAAGGATGTGGGGAGAAGGACGAGGAGCAGGGGATGATAAAGGGTAGGGGGAGGAGGGGGGAGGAAAGAGGGAGGATGGGAGGGGGGAAGAGGGAGGGGGAGGGACAAGCGGAGTGGAGAAGAGAGGACCAGGAAGAGAGAAGGAGGAGGCAGAGGGGAGGAGGGAAGAGGAGAGGAGGAGGAGGAGGAGAGAGGGGGAGGAGGGGAGAGACGTACAATTTGGAAAGGTGTCTCTGCGGGCGCGATCTCGCTGCCCTTCCTGGGACCCCCAGGGACCCTCTGCAGGGCTCCCGCTATGCAGTAGTCACTTCCCAAATCCCAGCACCCTGCGGCTGTAGCCGCCGCAGCAGCCTCCTCCCGAAAGCTTGGGGTTCTTGGGAAGAGGCTGACGATCCAGTCACTGAGGAGCTGATGCTCCACTTATCCCGTTCGGTAGGGTTCACAGGGTGCTATTGGGCAAGGGGAATTCAGACCTTTCAGGTGGTCACCTCCCTAGGGCTACCTACAACAGCACACAGCGCTTGCCTCCGCGCCGCCGCTCCAGGTAGTGTAGCTAACCTAACTTTTCAGGCCGCTTGGATTAAGAGGCTGTTGTCTGTCCCCATACGCCCCCCTGCCACCCCAGGGTCAGCATAGGATACCCTCAGCTACTCGCGCTAAGGCGGGATCCCCCAGTGCCTTCAGGCATAGAGAAAGAACGCTCGTGATTCAGACATTTTCTCTTAATTTTAAAAGCGCACTAATAGAAGGACCCCGCTTTCTGGTCTAAGTGACCGGGGTTGGGCTAGAATACAGTGGGATAGGGTTCGGGGGTGCACAAGTCATGCTCTGGTGAGGGTCCGGGGTTAGCAAATTGTTAGTAGATCCCTCGCACAAGCGTAGTCCAGCAGAAAGTGCCTCCAAGGTGGGAAGGAAGCTTGCCGGGACTATTTCCAAGTGCGAGTTTCAGGGTAGGAAAGCCGGCACAAAAGAAAAGGACCAAAAAATATATATATATATATACTTGGGGGTTTAGCAGGAGTAGACCGGCTTTGAGAATTCTTGCCTCTCTGGGGGTTCGCTGTTGCGACGAGTCCCGACTTGGCCGGGACTTTGGAATAATGTTAATGTGGGTCAGGCGGTGCGCAAAATGAGAGAGGGGTCTTGGCTGGGTATCCCAGGACCATAGGATTTATAGCTGGAAGGGACACTGCAGATCTTCTCTTCCATTCCATATTCTACACTTGAGGAAACTGAGGCGAGAGAAGTGAAGTGTAGTGACTTGCTGCCCTCCCCCAGGTAGCTGGCATCAGAGTGTGAAGACCCCCCTAGTCCCAGTGAGAAACGGGGGCTTGTTTTCCCCGTTAACTTTTACTAAGTGATGGGTGCTATATGGTACTGAAGTTTTGAAGCATGCTATACACCGTATGCATATGTCATATGTAAGTAAACTCGGGTAGGGAGGTCATGCTGGAGTGCTGTCAGCCCCTAGAGAAACGTCCCGTGGGGAAAAATGCAAAATCCAAAACCTTCTTTGGGGGCAATACAAACTGCTGCGGCTATGGGTTCTTACCAAAGAGTCGTCGCAGCATAAGGAGTCTCTTGTTGCTTGGTTAAGTGGTTACCATTCCCCAGGTCATCTGTGGGGACCTGTTAGATAAACCATGTAGAAAAATCCAACTTTATGATTTGGTATCTGATCAAACCAAAGGTGTGGGAGTAAACTTTTAATAAACACCTCTGCATGAACTCCCCCTCCCCCTTTATAAAGTTTTATTCCTCTTAAGCCCCCTGTCTGCCACAATTTTAACAGTCATAGAGCAGAATTGACAATGAGAGTAGGGGTTGGGGGACTGACGTAGATAAAACCACCTGCAGCATCAGTGCTTGAAATGCATTCAGAGAGCACCGGTAGTCTCTCCCTAGTTTAAACCGGGGATTCAGCTTGAAGCTTTCTGCCTATCCTCAGTCTCAGTATACTGCTTTCCCTTTCACATAGATTTTTTTTTTTGGTCTGTTAATCTAATTGGAAATCGTTATATCTTCCTCCCCTCCAAAAAATGTAGCACTCTTTAATATCCATTTGGAATTTTTTTTTAGTCCCACTAACTTCCCAATAAATTTCATCATAATCACCTAAAGAAAGTACTGTCTATCATAGAAATTAGAATATTAAATCTATAAGCTAACATTTCTCCTTTCTCATGCAACTTTTATTTTGCTGGTATGAACTCTTAAGATACAACAACTTATTAATTAATTCAATTCAAATCAATTAATATTTATTAAGTGCCTAGTATATACCACCATGCTAATTAGAGCATTAAAGGGAAAAGGTGAACATAATGAAAATATAAATTAACTTACCCACTTTTCCCAACATAGAATCATACTTTTGAATAATTGAAATGATCTAAATTGTGATTCCAAATTAAATCTTTAAATAGACACCATAATGTAGTTTGTTTATTGTACATAATGAATCATACTCTTAAGAATTATTTTTCAAAGAAACTTGAAATTTGTGAATTGCAAGAATATGCCAAATAACTTTTTTTCTTTGTTTTTCCTCTGTGTTTCCTTGAGGATTGAAAGACAAACCTTTGGCATTTTAGAATTCTTTTTTGGAAAAGTTTTGTATAGTAAAATTCAAATGAGAAGAAAGGCACAGAACTAATAATATTCACTTTTTCTTCCCTCTATGTCCACTCAAGTCTCAGAAAATTATCTGAAAAATTAAGTTGAAACTTGTTTGTCCTTCAAGAAAAAAGCAGGTAGCCCTTTTCCAGATGTTCTGATTTCTCCTGAGATAGGAAAGTAAGCTTGGAAGATCTCTTATTACCTTTGAAGGTAGCTTTGGACCCTTAAGAAAAGTAGAAAATATTCTCAGTATTTTTACATGCTATTCAACATAACACTCAAAATCCCTATCTGGATTAAATTTATGAGTAAGAGGGCCCACAACTTTTGTCAAATATTTTATTGAATTTTAACACAACTTGAAGACAGGAACAGGGAAATTATGTGATCAGAAACTAGACAGGACAATATGGTTCTCTGAAAATTAGTTGGTAGGCTAAGAACTATTCTTAGAGGGAAAGTCTAGAATAATGGAAAGGAGCATTGAATGATAGAAACCTGGACAATCCCAGTTTCAACACTTACCAGACTTATAACCTTGATAAAGTTATTTAATTTCTTGGACCTAGTTTTCTCATATGTAAAATAAAAAAAAAAGTTAAAAAGTTTTAGACTTTTCACACAATATGAAGGGTATTTTAAAAGGCATCATATAAATTAAACTTCTACTATTATCCAATAGTTTTATCATTGCCAAACATCAGTACTTTTTAAAAAAAAAGATGAGGAAAAGGACAATGCAATAAATAATCAAAAGATATTTTTTATGAGATGTTTTGCTGTCCTTGCTCCTAGGAGACATAACAGTCTCATAAACATATATATAACCTATCTCATATATATAATCTGTCTTATAAACACACACATATATCTATATTTGTAACCTAAAATTGGCAACTACTCTAGCTTTATGGAATGGATAGAATTTTCTAAAGACCCCCCCCCAAAAAAAAAAACCCAACTACTTTAATTGCTTAGAATTTTTTTTCTAAATAATCCATTGTCAGTTCTATGGATTTAAGTGGGCACTATACATGTTGCACTATCTTCCCCCAAATAATAACCCAATAAAAGTGGGTCTTAAGTAGTCTTAATCTATTTTTTTACAAAAGCATAATTTTTTTTAAAAAAGCACTAAAGAATTCCCATTGATAATTTACAAATATTTTCATCCTGCAATCCCTTCTCCAAAGAGGGGTTTTAATTAGTATAGCATTATTGGTATATATTATATAATATAAACATATGTATGTATGTATGTATGTATATACGTGCATGTGCAATAAGAGAGATTGGGAAGAGAAAAATCTGCATGTAATTAAGCCTTGTATTATATTACTCATATTTCTCTTTATATTAATATACATGCATATATTTCCTATACATTTTATACAAAAGCATATGAATATATATCCATGTATATAAGATGAATGATGATAATACTTTCTTCTCTAGAATTTAGGATTGACACTAAACTAGTTATTTGATGAAGAAAAAAATTTTTACTTGTTGGCTTTGATTTCTATGCTTTCCCTCCTTCCTCCCCTTCTCTGCTTTTGCAAGGTATTTCTCTTAGATGAAATCCAAAACTGCCTTTAAAAAAATTCCTGCTACTGAGCAACCAAAAAAAATCTATTTTTCAGATTTTTTATCATTTTCCTTAGCCCATTAGTTTTTCAAGATTGATATTTGCATATGTTTTTAAAATTTCTAAATTTAAATTTTTAAAATTTAAATTTAAATTTTTATAATTTAAAGTCTAAAAATTTCTTCTAGCCTGAAAATAACTTAATTATTTATAAGTGGCAAGAGAATTTAAAAAAAATGTTTCCTTTTCTTTTTTATTTCTTTTTTTTTAGTTTTAGTTTTGATTAGTATACTAAAAAAAAAAATGCCCTGAGCAGAGATAAGAACTGCTGAAAAGATAAGCTAAAGTCTAAAGCTTGTTATTATTTAAAACAATTTGCATTTCTAGAAATACATTGAGTACATATATTTACTCAAATCAGGCTAAGATCACATATTTAGAACTGGAAGGGATCTTGGAAATCAAATGGTTAAGTTACCTTACTTTGCAGTAGATTGTGCACCTAATTAAAAACAAGCAGAAGACATGATCCCTGGCTTTGAGGAGTTTCCAAGTGTCATGGGGGGAAATAGGAGAAACATATAAAAATGGGAAAACTCAAAAGAAACAGCAATGAAAACATATGTGAGATATATTATATTAAAAATACAGAGGAAAATAATGTTGTAAAGACATTCAGAATGAGGTCCTTGAAAAAACAATGCAAATAGGTCAGATTAATCTGGGATTTTTAAAAACTACATCTATCTAGTCATAATTATATTGCATTTTTGGAGGAGTAGTTTGGTACAGTGAACAGAGCATTGGCATCAAGAGGCTTGAGTTTTGGAGTGGGTTCTGACTCTTCCTATTAGAAGATGTCACCTTGAATAGACAAGTTGTCCAAAATCTAGCCTTTTGTAAATGGAGCTAATACTTGTACTTCTTGCCTTGCAAGGTAGTTGTAAGGATCATATGGGATAGGCTAAGTATTGTAAAAGCATTGTTTTATAAATGTAGTGAAATGCTATAAAGATGTAGGTTTTTATTATTACTTTCCTCTTTTCATTGAGCACTAAATTTGGAGTGACTACCTTGGAAGTTTCTCCCTGGCTAGTCCAATATGTGACCAAGTGTGAGATCTCCATGATAGCTATAGGTAACTTTCTTTGTTGCTTTGCTTCAATAAGAAGGGGTAAGTGATATTTGCCTTAAACAGGAAAAAAAAAGTAGCAAAGTCAAGTAACAGGGCAGAGGTTAACTTTAGTATGTCCTATGCTACAACTAGTCCCTTTTGGGACCCTATTCTACTGGTACACAAGATAAGCCATCTCCTAATCAAGGATTAATTTCTGTATACTATTTAAATGTATATCCTAGGAGACAGTATCAATATATCTATACATACATACATACATATATATCTGTTGAGCCTTCTTCAATGAGACTGCTGTTAGACTAGTTATTTGATAAGGAAAAAAAATGTGCCAAGGCTACTGAATCAACTCAAGTTCTTAATACTCTTTTGCCACCCATATATTACTAATTCAGGCACATAAAGAAGAAAATAGAAGATAACCAAATGTATGGCTGTGACATATTAAAATATCTAGCCATATTTTTTCTTAAAGTAAATCCCCCTTTCATCATTTCAACTATAAATAAAACCAACAAATATTATTTGGTCTCCCATATACATAAGGGAGATGCTTTTGAAGTTGAATATGTGAACATTTTGACTCAACTAACTGATTGGTTTACTCATAATAAGTAAAGTTAGCTAGAAAGTCAGTTAAAGCAGTTTTTGACAAAAAATCAAACTATTATCAATAGTTTCTTCATGTGTGGTTTTCACTAAGTCCCTTGACTAATCATGCTCCCGAAGCAAAGCCTAACACCCTTGTTGTCTTTCATCTCTGTAGCAGAGATCCATCACTGAAACATTAAAAAAAGCTGAAGGGAGAAATAATAAGTGTGAGTATAATGGCAAACTTTCAATTAAAGTGGGCACAGACCATCTTCAGGGTAAATAAAATAAGACTCTTGCCCAAGAAAGGACATTCAGGCAGGTCATGATTCAGCTTTAAAATGACCAGCAAAAGAAATTTTCACAGAGTATAGACCAGTAGAACCTGAAGTTAATAGAAAGAGAAAAAAAACTTTATAATTAAGGGTATCAGTACCTACTTTGGTCCAATTCAGTCTAATTATGCTGTACAAGGTTTGGTGGTATATAAATATAAACTTTCCAAAGAAAATGCTTTCTAAGTTTATGTAGAGGTTTTAAGAAATCCTTATTTAGTATATAGCTCCAGATTGTATGCCATTGTGGGGCTCCAAAGTCTGATGGAAGGTTTACTTGAAAGTTTCTTTAGTTTTAAAGAAGTGAATAATCTGGCTCTAACAACAGAGGACCTATTTAATAACCTGTTACTTCTAAGCTTAAAGTTCTTTATTTGTGTTAACTCTCCCATCCCACCTCATGGTATAGATATGTTGTGTTTTTGACATCAGTTTACTGAATTATTCTGATGTGGCTAATGAGAAATGTTAGGTGACTGATTTCTCTTGAGGATCGTATGGCCAATGGAAAAAAAGAAAATGGATTTCAAATACTTCAAGACTAATTATCTCATGTCATGAATAATCTTTTAGTTTAGTATATCAGTATCTCCATTTCTACCACAGAATTTCATTCAAAGAAAATCACATTTTGGTACTGGTTGTATTGCTTCCAAAGTTTAGTGATGGAACCAATCTCTAACATTAATACTTCAGGGATAAAGATTTATCCATTTGTTTAGCTGTGAATGGAACTTAGAAATTTACTTTTGGTGAAATGGCCAGATAAAGGCAGCACTGCAATGATTTTTCTGTGCTACTCAACATCATTGAAACATCTAGAAAGTCAAATAATCACCAGTCTTCTTGAACCCCAATTATTTATAGAATTATGGCAACATAGGATAAAAAAGTTACATTCTTAGTAAATAAGTAAATTATTGTCCTTGAAAATTATACCTTGGAGCTGAAAACTACCATTGAAACATGCTTGCCTTTTAAAGACAGAAATTTGGGGTAAGACTGCTTCAAAATCTAGAGACTATGAATTAAGGAAAGAAAAAAATAAATGGAAGAGTAAAAGTTGAGTATCTGGTCTTAGAAAACTTAAGGGTTCCAAAATGTACCCTTTTCATTTTTTTCATTAGCTATGAAGGTTTTTATGGCTATAGCTAGGAATTTTTACCTGTTTAACCCTTGCCTGGATTTTTAAAGTTCTTATTTTATCTCTAGATTTATGTATTTTTATACTGACATATATAATACTATTGTTGTTCTTGTACATAGTCCTATTTTTCTTTTGCATGAAAGATTTGTCCAATTACAAATGCATTTGTTGTACCTGAGAAAGATTCTTGTGAAAAATTCACACACACACATATATATTTTCATTCATGCATATACATCATTATCTACATAAAAAAGATTTACTTACTGAAAATCTTCAATATATTAAGGATGAGAGCTTTTTCCAGGTGAGCACAAATTGAAGTTCTTCCATGCGTTATTAATGAATATCATAAGATGCTTTGGATAAGAAAGGTCATCACCCAGGGGTCATGAACCTTCTGTTGAAGAGCTTTTATGAACTCTGTTAGTTAGGTAGGCTGGTCCTCCTAAGAGAGATCCAGAGTCCGGAGCTGGGACCACAAATCTTCCTATCTTGGGAGGGACCTGGCTGATTTGCACTGCACTGACTTAATCTTTGAAAATATATACACAAGCTGTGAAACTTAAGAGAGTTGTTTAATTATGAACTGGGCTTAAAAAGACAAGTAGGATGTCTTAATGCAAAGCTGTAAGAGTCCTATTATCTCTTGGAAACTTATACTTTTTTCTGGTTTGAAGATAGAAGTGGAAACTTGATGTTAGAGAACCACTAAAATGGGGAGGATTTTTATAACAGAGCCAGCCCTTTACTCTCAGAGCTTGGAAAGCCACTCTGGGCTGCAGTGTCTTTATCAGTCAGCCTTTTGTGACAATTCGGTTCCCTAGCAGTTTGTTTTAGTCATCGGGCATTAGGGCTTCATTTTCGACATGGCAGACACACATATTTTGACTTTTCCTAGTGGAATCAAGATTTGTCAAAAGCCTGCTGTGGTTGCCTCAGTGATAAGTCAGAGGGTCTTGCCGATTCAAGTATCTTCAAAGTACTATCGGCTCGGTTCTCCTCAATACTTGCTAACTGTAGACCCCAGGAGGAGCGTGTTAATTGTTCCTACCCAGGGAAGGACCCCTTTTATTTACAGTTCTGCCCTCCCTCCTCCGCCCCCCCCCCCAAGAAAGCCCCTATGCTAAGGAACAAAAATCAAGTCGGTGCCTTATCTTTGCTGCTAAGAACGTGCCTGAGGGTCAACTCTGCCTTCTTGGTCTAAGGGAAAGAAAGGTGTCTTGTCCTGGATCCACTGCCCTTACTTTTCAGGGTCCGTTTTTTCTCGGCTAGGAAGTGGCGGTCACAGTGTGTCTGAGCGCCTTACTGACCTTGACCGAGAAGTAGCCTTGGAGAGCCAAAGGCGTTTGAGGCTTGACAGCCGAGGGGAAGTACGGTATGTAGAAGGTGCGATTGTAAGCAAAGAAATGCTTTTTTACTATTATCCGTCTGAAAATTCCCCTGGATTTTGCGGTCGGTAAACACTCTACTATGCGCATCAAGTTGCCCAGTTCTTCATAATTTCGGCCACAAGGTGGCATCGACCTGCAAACAAAATGGAAATACAGTAGAATTGATTAAAATAATAAATTTTCTTCCTAATAATTGCCTGGCTGTCTCTGAGTCAGAGGGGTATTGATGGTTTGTGCCCATTTCTCCTACGTGTATGTTCATATCTGACAACATAGCTTCTCTACTTAATTGCATTTCTTTCAGAATTCCTAGGCAACCCTCCCCCTCCCAGAGCTGTACTTTAAAGTGGGGTGTTTGTTGCGGGATCTTCTGGCTCCACTCTGTTGGGTGCAGCATCATGCGATTCTTTGGCTAAGGAGGACTTCAGCTTTAAGGGGGCGTTCCCAAACCTGTCCATCAATCTCCCTTGGGCTCCCGAACTGAAGAAATACCCCCGGCTCCCTACTCCCTTCTCCAATCCTCACCATCTTCTTCTCTTGGAAAGAGCTGGACAGATCTTCTTCAAGAAGAGGTAACTCTCCCGTCTCCCTTCAAAAGGGATTGATGGAGAGCGGGCGGACTCGCGGGATAAGCAAAGGCAAGAGGGAGGGGGGTGCGGGAGAGAGTAGGAGACTGCGATATTTAGAAAACGGCCGCCGCATAGCTAAAGTAGAATGAAGTTGGGAGTTAGGGTCTCTTAGAGCCTTAACCTAAAGGTCTATCTGCTTTGTTGCTTTTAGCTGCGCGTTGCTGACTCCCGTGCTCGGGGGTTCCCGACGCTGCTCTAGGTCCTGTCTTGGACCTGAGCTGTCCAGCCGAAAGGTTTGTGCAAGTTGATCTGATTTCTGGGGGGTAAGGAAGGTGGAGTGAGGGGGTGGAAGACTTAGAGAAACACTGCCTGAAGCAATAAAACTTGGCTCTTAGTTTGCACTTCCCTCTGCCCCAATTTCTCTTTTGTTTCTCTAAGACCCGAGGGCAGTATCTCCGGATTTCTTCTAGGGAAACTGAGTCTGTGGGAGGTGGGTGGAGGGCTCTTTGGGAGCAAGTTTGGTCACCTGATATCTGTAGCTGACTTTGGTTTGGTTGAGGATTGTGTTGATGTTTCTAGAGGTTTCCTGCCCCATTCATCTCCACCCCACCCAGAAAAACTGTGTCCTCCGGAATGGTCCATGTTAGCATTGGCATTTAGGGATGGGATGAAAATGGGAGTGATGAAACAGGGATATTCAGCGCAGTGGTGTTCATTCCCAGATGGGCAGGTGTTTTCAGAGTTAATTTTGGTCATATAGAGAGAATTTAACTTTCCTTTTTCCCAGATCAGACACCCCTCCTGATTATCCTCTTGTCACTGGTGTCTTCACAGAGACCTGAACTCTCCAAAAATTACCAGAAAACAACCTCTCAGGTGTGTTGTCACCTATTTTTACCTTTTGATCGGTGAGTGAATTATTTGTGCTCAATGTATTTGTTCTTCATTTGGGCTGCTAAAGGGATCATGAAGAAAGAGAATAATGTGAGGGGCCAGAAGCCTGGTACTGTAAGAGATGTTTCCCTTCATTTTATGGCTTGAAAATCAGTTGACAAATTTACAGGGTCTGGTGAAACAATTTAATTTGTGAGGTATGCATACAGGCAATAGGCCTGGAGTTTACAGAGTCCCAGGTTCCCAGACTGAGAATTAGAATTTGTTAGATAAAGTTCAGTTGGTATTTTTTTAAAGTCTCCTCAAATTTCAGTTCCAAAGATTATGACTGTCTGTCTATTTGTTTTTTGGTTGCTACAGCATATACTTGTCTTTTTTGGTTGTTCATAACCAAGTGTCAGCTGAGTTCCCTCCTACAGTGAAGTAACAAAATATTGTATAACTAATAAAGTGGCCCAAATTTTGCACATTAATTTATTTTTGCTGTTGCCTTTTCCTTTCCTAAACAAGTAAATGGTAAACTGTCCATCTTGGGCATTCATTAAAAATGGTCCCTGTAAAATTCAGGATGATTTAAATTTTAAATTTTAAAATTTTATTTCCCAGGATTAATTATATCATGAAGTTTAATTGATTTAAAGTCATGGATTTTCATAGAGCTTCCCACCTCCCTCAAGTCCTCCCCCATTTCTCTTGTTGATTATTTTCCCCCTAAATCTATATGTTGTTTTCTTTCAGGAAGGTGAAATATGTCCATCCCTCTCCCACTCTTTCTGCTTTTCCTGATAATTCTCTCTGAAATTATCCTTCGTTGAAGATTCACCTTTAACCCAATATTAGCAAGATGGACAAGTGCTAAAAGGTATGGCATAGCAAAAAATGTTCTCATTGATATACACTTCCATTCAATACAAAAAATAATTGTTCACCACAGAGCATACCACATAAACTTTCCCTTTTACTGACAACAATCATAATAGGTAATAATACATTTTATTTCTCCTACCTTTACCATTTTCCCCTTTAAAATTTAGGATCATTGAGTTAGGAAAAAGGGACCTTAGAGGTCAAAACCCCCTCATATTACAGATGAGGAAATGAAGCACCACAGTTTAGTGACATCCAAGTTACACAGGATGTAAATAGTAGAAATGGGACTTGAACCCAGACCCCAGAATCTACTGTACCAACCACTGAAGCAGCCCATACCTAATAAAATCTAACAAACAAACAAAAAGAAAAAGTAGAGTTATGGCCTTTGCCACCCCCCCAAAAAATAGGGAGCACAATTAGTGTACAAAAAGCAAACTCCTATTTGAAAGAATATAGATGTAAGTATTTACATGATCTTGGTTTACTCAAACACTGACTAAAAAAAGAAAAAAAAAGCAGAAGACACTCTCTGGCATGACTACCAAGCACAAAATCCAAATTAGTAACAAATTTGTACACTTTTTCTTTACAGGTTATGCAAAGTTATCAAGGAAAATGAAGAGCTCACAGCTAGTTTTTGTAAACACACTTTACATGAAGATTGAACTTCTTTAAAGAAAGATAATCAATTAGTGCCAAAATGAATTACACATTGTATCCCTCTTTTTTCAATGAATCATTTCTTAACCATACAGACACCCACCCCCCATATGCACCCATTGAAGAGAATAATAAATGCCGTGTACCAGTAACCATGGTATTTACAATGGCATTAGCTTATGGCATTGTCATACTCCTGGGGGTCTCTGGAAATCTGGCATTGATAGGAATCATCCTAAAGCAAAAGGAACTGAGAAATGTGACCAACATTCTGATTGTTAATCTGTCCCTTTCTGACCTTCTGGTATCATTTGTATGCCTGCCCTTCACTTTTGTCTATACATTAATGGATCACTGGATCTTTGGTGAGGCCATGTGCAAACTAAATCCTTTCGTGCAATGTGTCTCAATCACTGTCTCCATTTTCTCTCTGGTTCTCATTGCCTTGGAGCGCCATCAGCTTATAGTCAACCCCCGAGGGTGGAGACCAACTAATGTTCATGCATTTTTGGCAGTTGCCCTGATCTGGTTCCTCTCTGTGGCGGCCTCCCTGCCTTTTGTGATATATCAGGTGCTGACTGATGAGCCCTTCCACAATGTCACTGTCCCAACCTTCAAGGACAAGTATGTTTGTTTCGATCTGTTCCCTTCTAATGTGCACAGGCTATCTTACACCACTATTCTCTTGGTGCTGCAGTACTTTGGGCCTCTGGTGTTCATTCTTGTCTGCTATCTCAAGGTAACAAATACTTTTATTCTCTTAACATTTGTTTTACTCTACATTTTCCCTTAATTCCACTAAATGGGTCTTTAACCTGAGCTGGAAAACATGGGTATGTTTTTGTTTTGTTTCCTACAGATCTATATGCGACTGAAGAAGAGGAATGACATGATGGACAGGATCAGAGAGAACAAACATAGAGCCCAGGAAGCCCGCCGGATCAATGTGATGCTTTTCTCCATTGTGGTGGCCTTTGCCATATGTTGGATGCCACTGACCATCTTTAACACGGTGTTTGATTGGAACCACAAGTTGATCTCCATCTGCCACCACAACCTGCTGTTCCTCCTGTGCCACCTGACGGCAATGATTTCCACCTGCGTCAACCCTGTCTTCTATGGATTCCTCAACAAGAATTTCCAGAAAGATTTACAGGCTCTCTTTCGCTTCTGTGATTTCAGGTCCCGTAATGAAGACTACGAGACCATTGCTATGTCCACCATGAATACCGATGACTCCAAGATGTCTCATAGGCAAGCCAGTGGTGAGGCCTCCCAGGCTCCTGGGGAGGTAGAAGAGGTCTGAAGAGGATCTGAAGTGGGTGAGGGTTACAGAACCCAGGTGACAGCTGTTTTAACACCAAGCACAACCTGTCACACAATTCTGTAACCCTCTCCTCCTCTAGGATGTATGGCTTTGCCTAGATTGTCTTGCTGTTTTAGTTGTAGCTGTGATTGCAGTAAGATCAGAATGCACAGACTTTGGATTTACTTGTGTCATCTGTTTCTATCCAAAGTCTCAATACTTACAGCTGTGTAACGTATTTGTGAAACAAATATAGTAATATATATGACATAGAATATATTTACTTCAATGGAATATTTAACAACAACTTGATTATCAGCATATATATACTAATCATATACTTCTTTCATTAGTGATTCCGCACCCTGTAAAAGAGAGAAGGAGGGCCAACCTAAACAGAGTCCATTGACTTTGGAAATATAGACTACTGCAGAGGAGATGCAAAATCAATATTCAAAACATGAAGGCTTTTTTTTTAGGAGAGAGATTATTTCTTGCCAGTTCAGACTGGTCTCAGTACCCACCTAAATATCTATGACTTTAAGAGATTAATTTGCCACTAATTGATTAGAATTGGATATAACATTGCATGTAAAAGAAAACAAAATAATTTTTCATCAGTTAGCCTAGAAAATCAAGACATAAACAAATGAAAAGCTGTTTCCATAACCCAAGACTATTTTGGAACATGACTACAAAAGTTCTTCAGAGTAATTAGAATAATACCTAAATTAGTGTAACTACAAATTATATACAGACATATATATTTGAATGGAAGAGATTTCCTCCAGTAGAATCTGTTTGGTTTCTGCTAAAAAGTCTAGATGTTACAAAATAATATGAAAGGGTGCTTATATTACATCGAAACATCAAGTACCATGTAACACTAAATAACAAGTAAAGGACCACCGGTACAATCTAATTAAGGGTATATGATAGCTAGATAAAAATCCATTGAAATTCATCATATCTTGTATGCACTTATAAACAATATACTCTATTGGATATTAAAATGGCTATGTTAACAACTGATAAATATATATACTCAATAGATGTATATCTAAGTAATATATACCTAATTAATGTATCTCTATGTTGGAATGATTATTACAACTAAAAAATAAAGAATCTAAGAAACTAGTACACCAAGAAACATTTGCCTGGGAGAACACACCATGTCCTAAACTAATTCTATAACCAACCTGTGAAATATCAAAGTGTTTGGTTTGAAAATCTTGGACAGTTCTTCTAATAAAATTGGTGTTGCATTGACTTAGTAGTTTGTCTCTTTTATTCTGATGGCACTTTATTAATTTTTTTCTTTCCCTAACTAAGGAGCACAAAATTTCTTTTTTTCAGAAACACATTAATTTCACTTTCCAATGTTTCCATAGGTTCTTTCTCTTTATCTTTATCTTTACCAGAGTCAACTCTCTGTTTTATTATACAACATTCACTTTCATTCTAAACAACACAGCCATAGTAGTTTGAAGAAATTATATATCCCTTTATACCATAATGACTGTGGAAACTTTCTTACCCCCATAGAGAATAATAAAAGTCTGGCCTTCAGATAAAACATTGGCTACTTTGATATAAAAACCCAGTGCTGATGTAGACCTGTTGATTCAGGTGGAGCATGTTAGCATTTTCCCCTACCAAAGCCTAGAATTTGAAAGTACTTAATATAGTTCTAATTTGAAGTACTAATAAAGAATTCCTTCCTTTTCTCTGGTAACAAGTTGCTTCTTGAGTGTAGGACTTACAATATGGCTATTTCTTTGTCAGCTCACTGGTGGGGATGATCACCTCTAAGATTCTCATTCCTAGTTACAAGTTGTAGGCAACTAGCTCCTTAACTTTGAACAATTAACTATCAAGTACTTCTCTTTAGTTCGATGGCTGTTGATATGCCAGTAATAAAGCGTAAAAACTTAGCAGATTCATCAATGTACTTAGAAAAAATTAAATATGATCAACATTAGCTCACTTTTATGAGCACACTTTGCAGTTGGAAGATATTTTATTCACAATAATCCTGGGAAACAGAGGAAATAAGAACAGTGACTTACCCAAGTAAGGAGCCCTATCTGTGACCTATTCTGGAGAGTGAAAACTAAGAGCCTGATTTTTCATTTTTAAGTCTAGTGTTCTTCCCCCTATACCACACTAATCACGGGTTATTAGAGGCAAAGAAGAAAATATCAAACCAGTAATAGTCAATCACATTGATAGTGTTTTCACAAGTTAGAAGATTTCAATAAAAAAGTTTTGGGGTATTCGCATTCCTCTCACTTTAATATGATATAGATAGGATGGAATGGTCACTGAAGTCCCTTGTAATTTTCCAAGTCTATGATTCTATATTAATCATTACTAGCTATTCACAGTAGGTTTGAAATATATTTTTAGTGGGAAAGCCTATTGTACAGTATATGTAAAAGTGTGCTACATTTTCTTTTAAACAACTGTCCTTTGCACAAATATTTGTGGATCTTAGGCAATGTGGGGAAAAATTAATGCAATTTATACTTTGACTGCAATGAAAATAAATGTTTGTGTTTACATTTATGTTTACATAAAATCAGTAAGTATCCAATTTAGACTGACAAATGGAAAAGATTTTGAAGTCAAGACTGCTGGTTCTTCATGCTAATGATATTTGGGAGCTCTCTGAATTCAAACTGGCTTTTCATTTAACTTAGAGCTGAGTGAGCAAGGCCATAGTAGTCATCCTTGGTGGAAGGTAGCATTGGGTTCTATATGCTTTCCTGATCTAGGCTTTCTATCATAAGCAAGGATGATCCTTGAATTCTTTGGAGCAATGTCATATCCTGTTCCTACACCTTTTTCATTCACTGGTCTACCCCATTCTCTTTGACCCCTCTGCCCAATAGCATGACAGGAATAACCTCAAACTTATGAACTGAGATCCAGTTAGTATATTTAAAAAAACTTATTGAGATTTCTATGCATTATTTGGTCAACAACATTCCTTAATTGAGAAATAGCTAGAGACTGATACTGTTTTGCTTCCATATGATATATATAGATATATATAGAAAAAAACTTTTTTTCTTTTTGTCCAACTCTGTGGAGAACTCTCATTGTAGAAACTTCCTCCACAAATGCAGAGAGGCATTTTAGAAAATTGCCTGAGGTCACACAATCAGTTTATGTCAGAGGCTAGTTCATGTGAATCCTGGTTTTCCTGATTCAAAGCCTGGTTCTTTATATACTATACCATGTTGCCTCTTCTAATAGCTTAACCAGAAACAACATGATAGGATTTTGTCTTGAAAAGTTCATTCTCCCAGTTGCTTGCTTAGAAAATTCACAGTGTGTCATTCATTTCCAATTCTCCAAAGTGGCATGAATACAATTCTAAACGGAGCAAGGAATCCTATGAAGCCCTGGAAGCTTCTAATCAGTGGAGTTTGTTGTTTAGTTCAATCCAAAAATGTCATTGAAATCTATCAATCAATCAATTGTTCAATCAACAAACATTTATTAAACATGTACTATGTGCCAGGCACTGTGCTAAGTGTTGGGAATACAAAGACAGAAGTTAAACAGTTCCTGCCATCAAGGAGCTTACATTCTAATAGAAGAACAATCGGCACATACACAAGTATATATTGAATAGGTTCAATATCGAAGGTGATTTTCAGAGGGAGTACACTAATAGCTAGGACGATCAGGAAAGACTTCTTGAAGAAGGTGGTACTTGAGTTGAGTCTTGATTCCAGAAGGCAGAGGTGAGGAGAGAGTTCATTCCAGGCTTGAAGAACAGCCAGTACCAAAGCACAGAGATGAGAGATGATAGGAGATGGAATATCCTGTGTGTGGAACAGCAGGGAGGCCAGTATGTCTGTATCACAAAATGTGAGGCAGGATGAAGGGGAAGAAGATTGGGAAAAGAGGAAGGGCCTGGCTCAGGAAGAACTCTAAATGTCAAACAAAGGAAATTATATTTGATCCTTAAGGTAAAGGGGAGCTACGGGAGTTTGTGAAGCGGTGTGTCTGTGTATGTGTTGGTGTGCTAGAGAGACATGATCACAACTGCAGTTCAGGAAAATCATTCTGGCAACAGTGTGAAGGGTGGATGATGAGAAAAGTCTTAAGATAAGAGAATCGAGAGAAATACATGTTGGGGCTTACAAGAAAGGAGGAAACAAGCATTTGTTAAGTGTCTACTATGTGCCAGGCACTGTGCTAAGAACTTTTTATAAATATTATCTCATTTAATTCTCACAACAAATGCTGTGAGATAGGTATTATTATTATTATCCTCATTTTATACATGAGGAAACTGTAGCAGGCAGGAATTAAGTGACTTGCCTAGGGTCACACAACCAAAACATGTCTGAAGCTGGATTTGAACTCAGGTCTTCCTTACTCCAGACTCAGTACTCTATATACTCTAGTATTACACACACACACACACACACACACACACACACAGCATATATATACTATAGTATTATATATAGTACTAACACCTAGTGTAATGACTAAGAAAAAAAGAGCCTATGTTCTTTATCATGACTATCAGTGATGAAAAACAACAACAACAACAAAAACTAACCACCTCCCAAAACAGCTCATTCCGTATTAGGACAGCTTTAATTGTTAGCAGTTTTTTCCTTGTGTTAAGCTAAAATCTGCCTCCTTGGAACTTTTGCATTTGCTCCTTGTTCTGCACTTTGAGACTAAGCAGAAAAAGTCCAATCTTTTCACATGACAACCTTTTCTTTCACATTTGCAATCATTCCCCCCCATAAGTCTTCTCTTCCCCAGGCTAACTATCCCTAGTTTCTAAATTTGATCCCCTATCTATCTCATTATTGAAATATTTGCTCTCCTCTGGATGTACTCCAGCTTGTCAATGTCTTTCCTAAAATGGGACACATAGAACGGAACACAAACTCCTGAGGTAGTCTCAGAAGAATAAAGTATAGTCAAGGATCGTTACTTGTGTAATTCTGAATCCTAGGCTTCTCAGTGTAGACCAAGGTGGATTGGGCACATATCATATGATCATGAGTGCAACATATCCCACAGTTGACTCATTTTTGACCTTGCAGTCTAGTCTATTGTAATCACTAGGTCTTTTCCCCATCATTAGTTCTGTCGCTCACCCTCCCTGATACTCTATTTGTGAGGTTGATTTTTTGACACAAGAAAAACAGTATGGTGTAGCAGAAAGTCCACTGGCTCTGGAGTCAGAGAACCTGGGTTTAAATTCACATCTCTGCTTCTTACTATTTTGTGACTCTTGGGTAACTCATATAACCTCTTTAGATCTCAGTGTCATCAGCTATATAATGAGGGAGGGGAGTGACTGACATGGTCTCTGAACCCTCTTCTAGCTCTTTGTATTATCTTTATCAATTCCTATCATATATGATAGCGATCTTTATGGATGCTAATTCTTCTCATCTGTTAGTTGCCCCTCCCAGTTTCATTTAATCTGCACATTTGAACTATATGTTATTTATACCAAGTAACTGATTAAAAAAAAAACCAACATGTTTATCAGCTGGGGCCAATTCTAGTTGAATTTCTTAAGAGATTCATCTCCAAGATAGCACCAACCCATTATTAATTTCTTTTTGGGTCTGAATTGGGTTCTGAACCCACCTAACTGTACCTACCCTATATCCTTTCTTCTCATACATAAGGATAGAATGAAAGTTATTAAATTCTTTATCAAAATCCATGCAGTATTTCCCTGAACTAGTTATTCAAATAGAAAATGAGTTTATTATGTTATGACATTCTTGACCAAGTCATGCTGCCTTTTTAGAGATTACTGCTTCCATTTTTGATAAACTATTCATTTAATAATACATTCTAGAATTTTGTCAAAAAATTGAAGTAAAGATCACTGCTTTTAGTTTTCTGAAAATCAGGATCTCCAGTTAAGCTTTCCAAATCATTCAGCAATCATCATCTGTCAATTCTTTCAGTATCCTAGGAAAAACTTATGGAGAGTAACTAGGAATTCTCTTACCATTTCCTTTACTAGGGATACGAACTTCCTATTAACCATTTTTTCTCTATACTTCCCAGTTGAAAGGTCATTTTCCTTGGAAGAGAAAACAAAAGCAAAATGGGATTTGAATAGTTCTATCTTTTCACTATTGTCTTTTGCCTCATTTCTTACCTAACCTTAAATCACTGAATAGGTGTTGCCTCAGACAAACTGAGATCTGGGAAAGACATTAGCTTAAAAGGTCAAGTTCTCCCACTGCATCTGGGGTCATCTCCAGTTGTCCTGGCCTATGTCTTGCCACTGGACTCAGATGTCCTTGGAGGATAGAGTGAGACTGATGACTTTGCACAGCTCTGCCTCATTTAAGTCCAATTCACTTGCAAGTCAAGATGTTACCATCTTGATGTTATTGATGCTCTTCAAGAACAAAGGACAAACAACATTCTATCCACTAGATCAAAGGTTTCATACTCAATTCTCCACTGCAGCTAAACCAGATTAAAACAGAATTGGGAAATGTTTAACAAAATAAATAATATAACAGATAATGTTAAGTTTTGTTTTTCTAAGGCAATATGTAAGATCCATTTCAATTTAAATTTGATACTATTGTACTAGGCCACCTTGCCGTCTCATATATCTAAAGTTCCCCTTCAATTTTATGTCATACTTTCAAAGGAGGCTTATAATGTAGTTCTTGAATTCCTCATCTATTTTTCTCCATCTATCCAGGTAATCTTTAGTATATCTCCATAATAGCATTACTTTTATTTCTGTTTCCAAGGATCCTCATCCAAATTCTATGCTATTTGCAGGTCATTCTGTATATCATAAAATACCATTTCATATCCTTCCAAAGTCATACCCTTCCAGAATCCTATTGCAAATCATGTATCCCATTCTATCAAGTCTCAGAGATACCCATGAGGTCAATATTACATCCTTACATTAAAACCTCCAAATAATATGCTTATTACCTCTATTTTGTGCATTTGCATTTAGCTTTTTAAGATCATAGTTTTTACTGTCGTTTTTTATCGTTGGTTTTTTTCCCTTGAATACTATTATTCGTGAATTGCTAATTGTCCCTACTAATCATATTATATTATTCACTACTCTCTGTGGCACTCTGTGAACTCTCATGCTCTATCTCTGGGATTCTACCATGACTGAGTTCATTCATTTAGTTATTTAACATTCATTAAGCTTCTAAGGATCTTACCTTGACCAGCCAGTCTAGTAACCGTATCTAAAATGAAATGTGATTTGTCTGTTATCACTTTTTGTTAATGAACCTATGCTGGTTCCTAACAATGATTTCTTTTCTTTCTTTTTCTTCTCTGAGTTCTCATAAGCCATTTACCCATTCCAGAATTTTTCTAGGAATCAGCATAAACTTCATGGACTTATTATTTGTAGAACCTACTATTTTTCCTTTTTGAAAATTAGGGAAATCTCTAATTCTGAAGCATGTCTTCCATTCTACATGATTCTTTAAATATAACCAATAAGTTTCTGAAGAACAGTAGGATATAATTTATCCAGAACAGATGACTCAAAGTCATTTAGGAAACACAGGTGCATTTTTGCTATTCTGTCTTTTATCTTGTATTTCAGGTTCTTGAAATAAACATGTTTTCTTCTTTCAAGAATATAAATGAAAGTCAGGAGTCCCTTTTAAGATTTTAGGGCTACCTTAATAATGTAGGACCACTGCATTTTCAGTTACATCTACATTTTAGCTCTTGGATATAGAAAATAGCTTTTCTTTGGAGGTGGTAAAAAGAAAAAAAAAGAGGAAGGAAATGACTCATGTGAGGAAAGTTCAAGTGTAGTTCCACATGGATGCAGATAAATGCTCTTCTCCTTCACCACTCTGACTGAACCCTGCAAATGACATAATCCAGTCCTTCATATTATCTCATTCTTTCCATAAGGAAATGCAATTCCATTGCTCTGTTCTTAACTAGTTTGGGGGGGGTATATAGTTTCCTAATCTAGATAATAAATTCATCAAGGGCAAGAATTTTATCTCCAATATTTTCCCCACAGTGTCTTTACAGCTCTGAATAAAAGACAGTCAAAAGAGTTGTTGCTTGCCTGAAAATGATGAGTTTTCATCCATTTATTCATTAACCAAACCTTTTAATTGATGAGACTCTGTAAATTATCAGATATGAGAGTGAGGGAAAGACAAATCTCATGGATGACACTAAGGATAGAAACCTAGGTAAATGGAAGGATGGTAGCATTAACAAAAATGAAGAAGATTAGATTAAGAGTGGGTAGAGGGGAGAAGATGATGAGTTGTTTTCTTCTTCCTTTTTTTTAAAACATGGGTTCAGCTTGAGATGTCTGTGAGGCATCCAGCTAGAGGTTCAGCAGATGGATGGCTTTAAGGGATTGGAGTTTAGCAGAGAAATTATGACTCCATATATAGATTTGGTTATCAACTACAAAAAGATGATAGTTGAACCTTTGAGAGTTGATAAAACCAGGAGGTACAGACAAAGAAGATTTGAGGATTCAAGACAGAGCTTTAGGGAGCACCCATGCTAATGGACCAGAGAAAGAAGATGAGCAAGGAAAGAGAGTTGAAAAGAGTCATAAGTAGCAGGAAATCGTGAGAATATTTGAAATCAAAGGGAGATGGAGTACCCAGGAAAAGGAGTTTATCAACAGTGTCCTGAAATTGAAGAGTAGTCATTGGCTTTAGCAACTAAAATATCATTGTAACCAAAAGGGAATTTTCATTAGAGTGATTGGAGTTAGAAATCAAATTAAAAAGGGCTAAGAAGTAGGTGGGAAGTAAGACAATGGAGACAACAAGTTTAGATCATCCTTTCAAAGAATTTGTTTGTGAAAGTAAGATGAGATATAGGATGCTTATTTTCAGAGATGATGGCAAAGTTAAGTGAAATTACTTTTTTGTTGAGGATGGGAGTGTCTGAGTATGTTTCTAGACAGCAGGGAAAGAGCTAATGGGTAAGGAGAAACATTGGAGATAGAGGGTATGTGTATGAGTGGGGAAGCAAAGGGCAGAGACAGAGGGGCAAGGAAAAGATAGAGAGGGAGAAAGCAGAAGGAGTAGGATATCAAGGGCACACATAGAGGTGAATTTACCTTGAAAAGAAGGACCACCACTTCCTCAAAGTTTGGAAGAAAAGAAGAAAAGTGTGGGCAGGTGGGGTAGGAGCAATGTATATAGAAAGGTTTTGAAATGTGAAGTGAAAGAAAAGGAGATGCTCATGACAGATCTCTTTTCTTATTAAAGCAGAAGGTGAGATCTTCAGATGGGTGGGAAGGTGGAGCCACTGTGGAAAATGTGTGAGAGAGTTAATCAGGGAATAGTACAAGAATTACCATGCTGAAATGAGGGCCCAGTTGATATTCAATAACTGAAATAAATAGTCGACACAATCATCATGGATGGGTGGCTTTTTTCCAGTCTTCTCAAAAAGCGCATGAAAGCAGATACTAGGTTAAGTAACGCAGAGCTGAGGTTCAGCAAGGCATCCATTGATGCCTTGGTGATAGAACAAAGGGGCAAGGGATGTTGTTCATCTGGGTCAAGTAACTTGAATTCATTGAAGGCAGTTAGGTGCTTTCTGACTTTCCTTACATATCTAGTCCCTGTTAGCTGATTTCTGTTCTTTCCAATTCAAAGAGCATTCTCTCTGGCAGAGAATTATTATCTTATTTAAGAGGAAAATAAAAACTAAGCAATTATACCTTTTCTTCAGCATTTTTATCATCATTCTATCTACCCCAAGCAATAATCCTTTCTCCTCATGAATCCTTCTCCAGAATGGCTAACAAAGAATAAAAAAACATTTTGTTACCCCTAAATTTTCTTGTCTCAGTTCAATCAGAAATTTCATACTCTTTACACTACTCTTAATCAGAGCCTGCTATACTTTTGCATTAATTCTTTAGCACTTGCCCTTGAATCCATCTTCCATCTTGGTTCTGCATCAGTTTAAATTTCTCTTAGTTTCACCTCTAAGCACATTGCTTTCAAACTAACATCTCCCTTAATTCATTTAATATGGTACCAGCTGAGGAAAGATTGAGAATTCCAATGCATTTTCTAAGTATTTGCTATGCATAAGGCAATGTATCATGTGCTGGTAATATAAGGACAAAATGAAACATTGTTCTTGCCCTCAAGGAGCATAATACTATCGGATTGATATCCATCAATCAAAGATGGAAGTACTAGCCAATGGTCAATAGCTATAGACTTATCAAATTCATAATTTTTTATACTTTATGTACATTTGTTTAGCCTTCCATTCTTGAAGCTAATAGTTTGGTTTTTGCTTTTTATCTGTTACCTTATAACCAGCAAAGTAACATAATTATGAAAACAGAATTGAGGTCAATATATACTTGTGTATTGATTGATAAAACTATATTTGTTGAGACTTTATTGCCTTTGTAAAAGACAAAACTTGTGAAATTCAAACACACTTTGATTTATTACAGGCAGAAGACTCTTAATCTCAGGGATTCATCTGTCACCTCCATGAAGGATTCACAAAGTTCCTACCTGTAGCTTTAATTCAGTCATCATATTTAGCAAGAACTCTCTGCAAGAAATGGTGCTGCATTGTAGGAGAGATACAAAATTCAGACAAGATGACAATTTGTGCTTTCAAAGGCTTATGGCCTTGTAGAGGAATAAAACTCATGGTTGACAATAGCATAGTTGGAGAAAAACTACTAGAGATGGAGAAATTGAAGATAATACAAAAAAGATATTTATTGGAAGGAGATCCTGAAAAATGCAGGAACAAAGAGGATCAAAGATTCAAGGAGATAGATTAACTTTAGTGATTTGGAAAGATAGCACTTTACTGTTAAGCATCTCTGTTTATCTCTATGTTGTTGAGATATTCACTGCTACCATATTCAATAAGCTCCAGCTATCTAGGCTCCTTAGGGCCAACTGCTGTTCTCTTCTCCCGCTAGCTGGATTACAATGGTTATTAACATCTAATCCTGACTGAGAGAGCTATAACTCTTTCAACATATAACTGGTGTTATGAGCTACCCAACCCCAGTCAGGCAGCAGCCAACCAAGGCTATCGGAATAAAAGAGGCTAAATTTTGTTTATTCTTTAATTGACTGTGTCTAGTTGATTAAAGTTTCAGACAGCTATCTGATTTAGAATAAGAAAATTCATTGTAACCCATGTCACTTCCATAATAATAATCCTATGCCCCATCAAACCTATCAGTTGCTGTGTGGAGACTGGGTCACTTTAGGTATACAAATGAATTTGGATGAAGCAGTCATGCCCACATCTTTGCCTTCATGATGTTTATTGAACAGTAACAAAACCTTACTGCTCCTCTGTCATCTACCTCTGAATAGCAGTTGTATTCTAAATTCTATAGTAAATAGAATAGAGGTATTTGTTTTTCTCTAACTAGAAGAAAGCTGGTGCTGGCAGAGAGAAATTTAAAGGAACAGAGGAAAGGAATTAAGAATATTCCCATCTCAACCATAGATTTATATTTAGAACCAAAAAGGATGTTCAGGATCATGTGGTCCAAGCCTTCATTTTACTTACTTGCCTAAGTTTACACAAGAGAACAAATAGCACAGCTTGGTTTCAAATCCAAGCTCTTTGACTCCAAATACAATGCTTTTTCTTCTAAAGTGAAATGGGAGGTGGTGATGGTATAGTTGGGGGATTGAGGAAATAGGAAAAGAGTTGGAATAATTGCCACGAAGAATTAGGTAAAGAGTCACTAAGATTATAATAGAAAGATTGTCTTGCTGAAATAAGGGCCTAAAAGAAATTGTGCACTAGAAATTTGTATTAATTGAAGTCAGCATCCTTTTCCTGACTTTCTCTAGTGGTGCTAAGTGGTCCTGGAGGAGCTAAGAAATCAGATCCTGGGAGTCACCCAGGAATGCTAATCACCAGATTAGCAGGTTGGGAACAGATAACAAGAGCCTCTAGAGTAGAAATTCTCAAAACTTTTTGTATCATAGATTCCCTTTGGTAGTCTGATGAAGCCTATAGACACATTCTCAGAATAATGTTTTAAAATGAACTAAATAAAATACAAAGAAAACCAATTATAGTCAAGTGAAATTATCAGTTTTTTAAAAATTCAAAAACCCTGGATAAAAAGCCCTGTTGTGTCAAAACAAAATGCATGAACACATTTTGATAAAATAAAGCTCTGATTCCCCTACTAGTGCATATTCCACACAACAAATAAGTCTGTCTGACCTGGTTGGTCCATAGATGTTTTTATAACTTAGGAAACATTTGTTTTAAATTGTATATCCATTTGCAATAGCAAGAGAGATGGGATAGACAAAATCAATACACAGGACACACCCCTGATGTTTTCTGGGAAGGGCTAATGATGGTGTTGGAATTTAATTAAGATTAGAGTGAAGAGGTGTCCAATTGAGACAAATTATTGAAATGGTCATTCTCTACCAGTTGACTTTATAGACTACTCACCCGCATTCTCCAACAAGAGGCTATTCCTAAGAAATTGAGCTTGATTCAAAGGAAGCACACCAGACTATTAGAAGCAGAATATGTGGTAATGGAAGTAATACTGGGTTTCAAGTCAGCAGACTTGGATTTTCTTTGTGGTCCCAACACTTAACTAGCTGTGATTCTCCAAGTCACCTGCTGTCCTTAAGCCTTCCTTTCTTTCTTTGAAAAATGCGAAGAGTAATATTTGTACTATCTATTTCACTAGACTGTTGTGCAGAAAGCACTTTGTAAACCTTAATGCATTTTACATAAATGTGAATAATGGTTACTACCATTGTTAGCATCATTCCCTGCTAGCCTTCATACATCTGCCTCAATGCTTTACTTATACCTTGCTCCAAGCTATTGGTTTCTCCTGATTTTATGTTTGGACCGACTCCAAACAAAATTACCCAAAGGAACGGGTCATCATTTTTCAGTGACCTCCTGTTCCTGTTGTTACTCCTTCTGAAAGTCTTAAGTGGATTTTGACTGGTAGCTAGGCCATTTATTATCTATAAAATGTGATTTGAACCCATCTTATGTTGTCTACTCCCTGACTCCCTCAACCAGCTTTTAAATCATCATCATTCACTCAATTATCTTGGAGTCAAATCTCACGGGGGGTGTTTATTCCTCTATCAACCTGGAGTCAAATATATTTGCCTGGGCTGCCTGTGAAGTTGATTCAAACCAAGCTCCCAGAGACAATAATGGAAGTGAATAGATCACAGAACTTTGAATTACTGCTGGAATGGTATATGGATTTGCAATTTTATTACCCACTCTCTTTGTTCAGAGTATTCTCCTTGATGGAAATATGGGTTCTGCATCATTTATTTTTTCCTCCACTGTCATATGAGTGAGTATGGTGGTGATGTAGCAAGATTTCTGATTTCAGTTATAACCTGGATCCTCACATCACCATCATAAGAAACTCTTGCATCCTCTGAAGTCCTCCTCTTATGTGGAGGCTAGACCAGTAAATCACAGTCTCTAGTCATTCCTGCCAAGCTGGAAGCCTCATTTGATGTTTTTTTGTTTGTTTGTTTGTTTTGCTTTTTTTTGTTATTGTTATTTTGTCACAAGCCATGAAGACCATTCCCTAAGGTACAGAGGGAATTGCAATTGATCTCCATCACTGGGAGGAGGGCCCACCAACATGAAATAATGGCTCTTTTGGAATTCTGAAGCAAGAATCAATCATAATATCATTAGATTCTCTGTGACCAAAATCAGTGATGGAGGGACTTGATATAGGTTATGGTGAGTTGAAGTTTTATTTAATCAGGGTGTTTGTTTTAGTAAATTACACTCCCACAATTTTTCTTGTTCAGATTTTATTATTAATATTTTTATGGATGAAGTCTATCCTTCCTAGATGCCTCTCCTCTTCTTAATGTTTTAGGCATTCAGGAGACACCTATCACTTGACTTAACCTAATTTTCTCATGAACCATTTCATAGAAAGGATCTGAGAGTTATAAAGTATCTCAATGGCTTATTATTAAATTCTTTCAGAAAATAAAACCAAGGCAATATGGCATGGCATGGCAACAGATCTGTCCTTAAAATTAGGAGTACTCAATATCAAGATTAAAATGTATTTATTTACACATTAAATTAGAACTTTTTGAACAAGCACACTGAAAATAGATTTATTAAAAAAACATAAATGAAAGCCTTCCCTTATCTAATTCAGTACTTCATGGGTATCCTTACTTAATCCTATACCTTTTTACTCTGAAGAAGAATAGAAAAATAGAAACAAATAGAAACATCTTATTTAATATCTTGAGATTTCTTTTTTTTTGTAAAGAGATAGACTTACCTTTTTCTGCTTAATGCCCTACTTTGAAGTTACCAAACAAAACTAAAAGCATAATTCTCCTGGCCAATGGATAGTCTTGAACACTGTGGCCATCTGCCATTTTATATGCTCTCAGGACTATATGTAAATTGAGCAAAGATTCCTAGTAATATAAGACATGTTTTGAGGTAGCTAGGTGAGTGTGCAGGACTTGGAGTCAGGAAGATCTGAGCTCCAATCCTGACACTTACTTGCATATTTCTGGGCAAATTACTTAACTTCTCTGAGTCTCAATTTCCTCATCTATCAGCAGAGGATAATAATAGTACCTGCCACTAGAGTAATTGTGAAAATGAAGTGAGTTAAAACGACAAAGTGTTTCACAAACCTTAAAACGCTATAAAATGCTATTATTGTTATTGTTATAATCAAGTGTTTCCTGATTCCCTCCATCCCTTCCCCAGCAGTTCTTTCCCTTAATATTGCTTCATACTATTCTGTATAGAAGCTACATTTACTTATCTGTGTATCTCTCTCTCTCTCTCTCTCTCTCTCTCTTTCTCTCTCTTCTTTATGGCAATTGGGGTTAAGTAACTTGCTCAAGGTTACATGGCCAGTCATTATTTATGTGTGGGTGCTCATTTTCTGAGGCCGGATGCTATTCTGGGTCCTCCTGACTCCGGGCCAGAGCTCTTACTCACTGTGCCACCTAGCCGCTCCCAATCTGTGTATCTCTTAAAGGAAGAAATTGTTTTATTTTTGGCTTCATGTTACTCCCAGTACCTAGTACAGTACCCAGCATGCAGTAGATACTTAATACATATTTGCTAAATTGACTCAAAAAATTCATTCAGCATCTGGAAGCACATAACTTTTCCACCATCATAGAAACATTTCATTCGAAAAACTTTGTGTCCAAAGGAAAAGTTTCAGAATTGCTGGGGCAATAAGTAGATCACAGTAGCTGATATCAGAATTGAATCCTGGCTCTGCCATTTGCTACCTCTATTGCCCTGGGCAAATCATTTAATGTTTATGGGCTTCAATTTCCTCATTTGTAAAATGAGGGAGTAGGACTTTAAAATCCTTGTCAGGTTTAGCTTTGGGAACTATGTATAAGCCTAGAAGCACATTAAAAATAACCTCTCTGTTCTTATATCTGCAAAGAAGGCTGCCTTTAGAGTCAGATAGCCTGGGTTCAATTCCTGACTTTGACACTTAACATCTGTATGACCTTGTGCAATTCCTTTCACTTCTCCAGGCCTCAGTTTCTTCATTTATAAAATGGAGGAGTTAGACTAAATTGTTTTTAAGGCTCTTTCCAATTCAAAAGTTATTATGCTAAATTCTCTTCAGAACAAGACAAAAATCTAGGCAAATATTTCACTAACCTTTCGTTTGACTCATATATTTCTCCTAAAAAACAAAACAAAACAAAACAAAACAAAAAACCAATTGAGTCTTTAGCCTTATACTTTTTTTTCTTTTCCTAGGTGAATTATTCTCTGTCAACACCTAAGGTCTGCAAAATTCGTGAACCTATTTCATAAACGTATAAGAAAATTCCCACTGCCCTGTGGGGTGAATAGTGACAATGAATTTTCCCCACCTGAGAATTTGGCATGAAATGGAAAGAAAATGAGGTCATTTGACAGCATGGAAAAGAAGAAACCTTTCCTCTTTTGGAAGCCCAAGCAATTTTTGATGGCATGAAAAGTAAAATATAGCAGAGGATTCCTGTTTCGAGAAGAAAGAGAGTTGGATCAATTTGTTTGAGAAAGTCACATCTGTTTCTATAGAAATTTTCAGTTTGGTCCAGACTAAAAGGAACAATTATTTCTGTGGTTAGGTATTCTCATCAGGTATACTTACGTATTTGGTTTAAAAATGGGCCAGAGCTCCAAGAAGCATAGTCAAAGTTGTGTGAACAATTTCACACTTCATGAAAGAGCAGAAAAAAAAAACAATAATATGTTTCTGAAATAGGTTTTTAAAAAAGAAGGGGAGGGGGAAAAATCCAACCATGGCATTTTTCAGAACTTTTGGTAACAATGAAGTAGAATTTTTATTTATTTTGTGGGGTAGGTGAGGAGGAGAGAAGAAGAGAAATACCGTAAAATCCATGGCAGGCCTAGAAAGTAAAAGGTCTCCAAAGGTCCTTCTTCATGGGTTCCTGTGTTCAGGAGTTGGACCACCTCCACAAATCAGGTCAGCAAATCCCATTGTTGACAAAGTATTAGACAAAGTTCCAGGGGTGATCAAATTGGTAAAGATGATAAAAGACAGAAAAAGTCAATGTTGGAAGAGCTGTAAGAAGATAGGTACACTAACATACTAATGATGGGGCTATAGATTGATCCAACTATTCCTAGAAAACAATTTGAAATATTGTGAAAAAAGTCACTATACTGTCATATCCTTTGACTCAATGATCATGCTACTGGACATATAACCTACGGGGGTCAAAGGCAAAAGAAAAGAACCACCTATACCAAAATATTCCTAGTAGCACTTTTTGTGGTAGTAAAAAAAAAACAAACCTAAAAATAAATCACTTATGGTAGAATAGCTAAACAAACTATGGTATATGAATGTAATAAAATGTTATCTGGCATTAAGAAATGAAAAATACAAAAAATTCAGACAGAGGAAAGTGCATGTGATCTGATACAAAGCAAAGAAAGCAGAACCAGGAGAGTAATATATGGACACTGAGACTACAATTATGTAAATAGTAAACAATATTAAAATGCATCTGAACTTAGATTAAATGGATTGCCAGTCATGGCCCCAGAGAAAATAGATGATGAAATGTGCTTTCCTTGATCTTGGTAGAAAGAGGATTGCAGGTATGAGATGTTACATCTACTGTCAGATATGGTTGCTTGGTTGTGTTTATAGATGTTTTGTTTTGTTACTAGCAAGGATTCTATTTAGGAATGTACATTGCAAATGATTTTTGTGAAAAGACCATCAATAAAACTAGACTAAAATTTCAGAAGTATCAGATTTGCCTCTGTTCATTTTCCACTGTGCATTAAGAAATAGCCAAAGTAGGAAAAATAAAGTGAAGTCAACTTTCAGACTAAGAAGCAAATTGGGAGGTAGTGTAGGTGTAGTAGTGTAGGGAGATAAGAGCATTTTAGTTCGAGCCTGAAGGGATGGGTTCAAATCCCATATCTGCCATTTGCTAGATGTGTGACCTGGACAAATTCCTTTACCTCTATGGGCCTCGGTTTCCTCTTTTATAAAGTGAGGATGTAAAATGATCTCAATTCTAGCATTCTATCATTCCCTTCCATAGACACTGTGGCAGTTCTGCCCTCCATACTTACTTCCCCCACCTCGGTGTGAGGTCGTCTTTCTCCATGCATCAGATTTTTATGCAGGTCTGAGGCTTCTTTCTGGCCATGATCAACACTTGTATGCCCAGGGATAGAATAAAGTAGTCAGCAAACAGTCTCAGCTCAAGGATCAGAGTTCACTAACCTCATATGCTACTGCTGTTCTTGCTGATATCCCAGAATGTAGACCTTGTCTGCCCCTATAGTTCCTATCTCCTCTTTCCTGAACTTGATCCCATGCTTACCTACTCTCTCAGCTTCTTACAATTGGCTCTGTTTAGCTGAATTTCCATTCCTCACTCCTTCTGGTTAGCCCAGTCTCATCACTAACCATGTGCCAATGTGACTCTTGCTCAGCTTGCCTATAAAGTGATAGAGCCTAGGGTGTATAATATTTGAGTGAGGATGGGGAGGGGAGAAGAAGGGGAAGAGTCAATCTGTAGTAGAGCTGTAATGATTTGGAGCTTTAATGAAACTCATAGCTATCCCTCATTAATAATGTATATAGTTTCTTCACGTTGAATAATTATTATAACTTCAAAAGGATAGAATGGTTTTCTACTCTCAGATTCTATGCAAAGGGCATAGGCCACTACCATGGAATTCTTCCCTCTCGTCTAGTTATCAAATAAAAGAGATCACAGAATTTTAGAGCTAGAAGAGACCTAAGAAATCATTTTGCCTGAACCTTTCACTCCACATTTGAGGAAACTGACCTAGGCAAGATGAGATAAGTTGCCTCAGATACTGTGTCAATGACTCGTCTAAAGGCAGGTAATTCTCCAGTAGTCAAGTGAATTACCTAGATCTCCAGTCCCACATTTTTCATGTTACACCAAACTCTCACTGAGAGAGTTCATTCAGTGAGAGTGAGACTCCCACGGCATGGGCTCACAGTTTATGTTCTCCTTTTCCATGCTAAGGAAGGAGCTCAATACTCTTCTTGCTTGAGGCTGATTTTGAGAGTAATCAGAAAGTAGAAAAAAATGGACCAGAATGCTTCTGAAGCATACTAAAGCAAGAATATTGGCAATGAATCATTGAATCCCATCTAGAAGAAAAGATGTTTAAAATGAATAGATTTTATAGTTTGCCTTCAGAATGAGCACTTCCAATTTCTAATATAATTCCTTTTAATACCTAATATTAGGTTGTAAGCTCTTTAAGGGTAGGAATAGTCTGATTTAGTGTTTGTTCCTTAGAATAGCATCTTTCACCCATACCTTAAGAGGGATAGGCTGCTTCTACTTTCATAGCAAATTTTCTAATCCATTTATCAGATAGGCTGTGAGTTGCTCTGGCAAAAGTTAAGAATCCCTGGCCTCTCCAGGCCAATGAGCCTCTTCAAACTTAAAGCTAGTCTTCAATGGACAGCAGTTTGTTTCCTGCTTTACCCCAAGACTTTTCAGTTTGACAGGGACTCCAGAGTTCGAATTCAACTGCCTAGTGTTGGAGCATCCGGGGGGGGGACTCCAGATCACAGTGAGGCATTAGAACAAAAATTTAGTGAAGGTCTTTATTATTTTAGGACAGGGTTGGGGAATCTGCAGTCTTGAGGCCACATGGTCCTTGGGTACAGCCTTTTGACTGAGATCAAGTTTTACAGAACAAATCCTTTTATTAAGGGAATTTGTTCTGTGAAGTTTGGATTCAGTCAAAAGGTGACGTGTGGCCTCAAGGTGGTAGGTTCTCCACCCATGTCTTAGGATAATTGATACTGAGAATGAACACTTGAAGTAAATCTACTTAAAATGGTAAACAATATTTCATAGCAATAAATGAATAAAAGGATTAATAAGGACTTCATCTTGAAAAGAAACCTATAATTTATATAAATATCTACCTTCTATTTAACAAAATTGACTTTGTAACTGCAACTGTGTACCAGTTCTTAAGATGAACAAAGAATGAAACAAGTATTGATTTGGGGGGAATAATTTTTCTAAAGAAATTATATGATAGCATGATAAGACATCTTTCATTTCACATTTGACATCAGAAAGATGCTCATTGTTGTAAAAACATTCAAAAGCTTTATCAATTTTCCCAAGGGCCTCTTTAAAAACCTTTGATATTAAAATCATTCTCTTTTGAAGTACTTAACAACAGTGAGAAACTGATGGGCAGGGATAGATACTAGTATTGAGTGGGGAAGATCATTCATTCATTAATGTGTGTATGTATATGTATATGTTTATGTGTGTGTGCTATGATTGATAACTTTTGTTTACCAACCTCAGACACAAACTGCCTGTGTGATTCTGAGCAAATCTCTCTCAGTTTATTTATTGATTCCTTTTGAATTGGCCCTATAAGAAAATTGAAGCATTCTCATATCCACAGTCTACTAGGGGATTCTTTTGCAGGTATAGGCTAGGATAACTGGCTATTGAAGTCCCTTATAACTCTGAATTCTATGATTCCTTGAGTATTCTTGGTTCTGCCCTCTGGGTTTATCCCAAAGAAATCTAATCCTTCCTTTCAACTATCATCCAAAGACCACGTTCACCCTACATCTTCTCTTCTGCATGTTAAACATACCAGTAAGTATGATCTTTGTATGTAATGAATTAAAAGCCCTTCACTGTTCTGATTGCCCATCTCCGGACCCTCTAGTTTTCAATATACTCCAGTGCCCTCAAAGGATCAATGACTTTATTGATGTCAGTTTTTACCTCAATAATGCAAATTCAAAACCAAACCATTCTTGTCTGCCCATACTATGAAATTATCATCCATGCCCTTCTGTAAATTTCACCCAACATGCTAGAGGCCATCCTTGTGTTCTCTTGATATTGTTGGTATTCCAGGGCTATTCACTGCTATTTCTCACTCTTGTTATGTGACCACTTACACACATCTCTGATGTCACACTATACACTGCTTTTCCAGTGTAATTCCTCAATTGTATTGTATTGCTGCCTGCTCACATCTTCCATTGCCCAGTGGAGAGTATTCAATTTCAATTCTTCAGAAACAGTCGTTTTCTATGACACAAACAACATCACCAGGAGGTGCTTAAAAGATAAACCACCTGATTCAGGAAGAAATTGGAGAGCAGGGGATGCCATTAAAAACATTGCCCAATTTTCCAAAGACATCCTAACCCATTTACTTCCTTTTGTTTATTTGCAATGCCTGTCCAAGATATGTGTACTCATGAATGAACACTATAGGTTGTCCAATCAACTGCATATCATAGTCTAGACAATATTCATTCTTCATCTACTTGGTTTTCCCTCATGGAAAATTAGATCAAACTCTTTTTGGTGACAATGAATAAAATGTATGAGGCTCTAGAGTTTCCCATCTTTATATATTTAGCACAATTTCATCTGTAAACAAGAGCACTGAGAAAACTTCACCTATAGAGAATCCTTCTTGAACTTAGAATCTACACTAGACCCTCTCCATGATAGTGGGAAGCGCCTTTGGTGAGTACATATTTCAACTCTTTTCTTCAGTTGATATTAAAAATTAAAGTGTTAATGTGGCATAATGGTTTTTTTCTTTTCTAGCTAACCTAGAAACCAGAAAGACAGAGGTTCAAGTCTCACCTTTAATATATAGTAGCTATGTGATTCTAAGCTACTCAGTCTCTCAGGGTCCTGTGAAATTCACGAAGACAAGGTTCCCTAATCTACTTTTGTGTCATAGACCCCTTTGTCAGTTTGGTAAAGGCTATGGACCCCTTCTAAGAATAATGTTTTTAAATAAACAAGATAAAATGCTGTGGATTATAAAGGAAACCAATTCTATAGAAATACAGTTGACAATATTTTACAAGATTTTTTTAAGGTTAAGAACCCCTACTCTAGGACTGTGATGTTAGGATTCAAATTTTGTATAGCTCCACTGTCCCTGATGATGAAAAAAGCTTATTATGAGCATCTTTATATGTCCTTTCCATTTTGGGGTATAATATTGTCCTATCAGCTTTATCTTTATATGCCCTTGGAAGGACTTTACCAACCTTCTTTAAGCTTATTTTTCCTCTTATAGCTCTTTGCTATTTTATCAGGTAGTATTGCTCATGGTTTTCCAAAAATCCTTCTTCTTAAGATTTTTACAAATGAGTTTAATATTCTAAATGGGTGCTGTCCTTGAGTGTTATCTATTTATACCTGTCCAGGAGAGCAAATGGAGTGGGTTTTAGGCTCTTTCAATCTCTTTGCTATGGCAATTGATTGGTTACACTTACACCTGATAGATTTATTATCTAGGTCAATGTTCTTTCCTATATACTTTTCCCACATTCGAGTTATCAAAAAGTTGATTAAGCAGTTCAGAGTGAAATTGTTCTGATTGAAAATCATCTCTTTCTCATTTTTTCTCCTACATTTGATTTTTGCTCTAAAAAGTCACCATTCTAAATGTAAAAAGATAGGTGACTTAGGAATAACTCCCCATCTATATCAATTCTAAGTTGTTTCTGTTGTATTGAGACATAACAATTTTATTTTTGTGATCTTATTTAGTGTTTACCTTATACAGTACCTTCTGAACTTTTCTGATTAAAAAAAAGAATTTATAAGTAGGAGATTTCTAAGTAGCCTATAATGTATTACCCTCTCCAATTAAATTGATAAACATTTTAAAGCACCTAGAATGTGACAGGCATTGTGCTAGCCCTTGGGATTCTAAGAAATGCAAAAGACTGTCTCTGCTCTCAAGGAGCTTACAGTCTTATATGGCAGATAAACATGCAGACAACTCTGAACAAGCAAGATATATAATAGACAAATTGGAGATAATCAGTGGAGGGAAAAGGGAGATAAGAAAAAGTTTCTCCTTAAAGATGGGATTTTAACTGGGACTTGAAGGAAGCTGGGTAAGCCGGGGGTAAAAGACGAGGAAGGAGGGTATCCCAAGCATGAGAACAACTAGTGAAAATACACAAGGTATGAAAATGCCTGGAAAGTCTTATTCAAGGAATAGTAACACAATTAATTTAGCTGGATCACAGAACACATGATAGGGAAGTGAATAAGGGATGGAATGAACATTTAGTAAGTACCCACCATGTACCAGGCGGTGTGCTAAGCACTTTAAAACATTATCTCATTCAATCTTTATAGCAATTCTTTGAGGTAGACGCTACTATGATCCTTGTTTTACAGTTGAGGAAACTAAGGCAATTAGAGTCTAAGTGACTTGTCCAGGGTTACACAGCTAATGAGTATCTGAGGCTAGATTTGAACTCAGGTCTTCCTGACTACAGGTTCAGTGTGCTACCCCCTACCCCACCTAACTGGGAGGGAAAGTATAGGGTATAAGAAGATAGAAAAGGTAAGATGGGATCAGGTTATAAAAGGCTTTGAATACAAAGGATTTTATATTGAAGGTAGGTGGATGTGATATGGTCAGATCTGCACTTTAGAAAGATTAATTTAATAAATGAGTAAAGGATGAACTGGAGTGGGGAGAGACCTCTGGCAGACAGAGCAACTAGCAAACTATTGATTGGCTTGAGGTATGAGACCCTGTGCCAGGGTGGTGGCAGTGTCAAAGGAAAAAGGGGGGTTTGTGTAAGAGATGTTACAAAAGTAAAATTGACAAGGCTTGGCAACAGTTTGACTACGAGGTGGTAAGGTAGAATGATGAGATAGAGAATAACACGTGAGTTGTGAGCCTGGGTGACCAGGAGAATGAATAGCAATGCCCTTAACAGTAATAAGGAAATTAAGAAAAGGAAGGAACATTTTGGGGAAAAGATAATGAGTTCAGTTTGAAACCCACTAAGCTTTGACAGTCAGTTTGAGATGTCTAATAGGCAGTTGGTGATGAGAGACTAGAAGTCAGGAGAGAGGTTAGGGATGGATAAGTAGATATGGCAATCATCACCATATGACCAATCATCATTGAAACCATGGGAGCTGCTGAGATCACCAACTGAACTAGTATAGAGGGAGAAGAGGCTGGCACTAGCCGTGGGAGGTTCCCTACTTCTGAATAATGTTTTGCAACCATATTTTTAACTGTTTTCCTTTATGATCACTTTTACATTGAACTTCCTAAGTATCACCGTATATCCTAACTGAATCTATCTCATCAGTGTGCTTCCTAAGATGTTACATGTAAAACCAGATTCTCCAAAGGTGGTCTGACCAGAGCAGAGTATAGCCAAAATAGAAGAGATTAATGGATCATTTAGCCCAACCAAATCCCACCTCCCTCCTCTTCCCCCGGCCATTCCTTTTTTTTTTTTAAACAAATGAGGAAATGGTCCCAGAAAAATGATAGAATTTGCAAAAACTATCTAGTGGCAGAACTGATTCTCACCTAGAAATTCTTCCTGGTATGTCACTTTCTAACATCCTTTTTTCAACTAATTTGTATGCAATAATGGACCAGCTTCTAGGAAGACTCAAGTGAATATTCCTAAGATTATAATTGGCTACAAACATATTACAGCCAAAGCTGGAAAGTAGCTTTTGTACATATATATGTATATATAATATATGTGCATATATTATATATATACATATATAAGTTTTAGCAATGAAGAAAAACAAGTAGCTATTTAAGCCATTAGAATAGTTAAATCTGGCTTCAGATAAGGAGAATGAACAAACATTTGACATAAGCAAAAATTATTTTTCCTGTGTTTTTCCTTTAGCAGGTTCATATTAGGTTCTTCTACATTGAATATCTCAGAAGTATTTGATTGTTTCTTGATTGATTATCACCTCTCCAAAACTTCATATTTGCATGACTAACAGATCTCTTTCAAAACTGCTATTTTGAGTGGCAGCTAGATGACACAATGAATAAAGCACCAGCCCTGGAGTCAGGATGACCTGAGTTCAAATCCAGCCTCAGACACTTGACACATTTACTGTGTGACCTTGGGCAAGTCACTTAACCCCAATTGCCTTGCCTTCTTCTCTCAAAAAAAAACCCCCACCAAAATTAAAAAAAACAAAAACAAAAACAAAAAACCCTGCCATTTTGGTAGAAATTAGATTATCTAATGTTTCTCTACATTAGAGCAGGCTGTTCGTCTGTAAACAATGAGCCCTGGGCTCATTGGGGCAAATATGTAGTGCAGTGAACAGAGGACTGAACCCGGAGTCATGATGACCTGAGTTCAAATCCCCACTCAGACACTTAATAGGTATAAGGCCCCAGGCAAGTCACTTAACCCTGAGCCTCCAAAGGAAAAAAGAGACTTAATATATATTTAACTATTCTATAATATATATTTTATAGAGAGAGATATTTAATGCCTGTGTACTGAACATGAAAGTCAGATTGACATAGCTAAGCTTGTTGTTAGAAAAACTCTATTTCAATACCTGCCTTTGACAGTGAATAGTTATATGACCACAGTCAAGTGTCTAAGCCACTCTGAATGTTATAGGTCCCCAAGAATTTAAGCCATGGACAGATAGATTACAGTAAAGTTCCCACTTCGATCAAAGTCAGAGTCCTTGTCTTACACTAAAAAAAAAATCATTAGGGCACATTATAGCATTAGTATGCCTTCAGTAAATGCTCAATAAATATTGATAACTGACTTAGTGGTTACAGAATGTGGACTGAGCAGGCAATAGGAAACACAGAAAAGCCAGAATATAAGCCTTTTTTTTCTTGTGGGGGAGAGGGAAAGCAATTTAGCATTTATTAATTGCCTACTGTGTGACCCAGGCACTGTGATAAGTACTTTTTACAAATATTATCTCATTTGATCATCACAACAACCCTGGCAGGTAGGGATCTCCATTTTAGAGCTCAGGAAGCTGAGTCAAAAAGAGGCTAGTGTCTCAGTCAGGGTCACACAGCTGTAAGTCTGAGACTGGATTTGCATTTAGGTCTTCCTGACTCCAGGCCTGGCACTCTTTCCACAGTGCTCTCTAGCTTCCTGGATGTTATTACATTGACAATCATTTTATAAGTTAAGGTTTTCAAGGTTCCAACATATGGGATTGATTATTCTTTCCTAGGTACTATGTTTGTTGCCTAAGAGGCCATCATTTGAATGGTAGTGCCTAGGTATGACCTCATGGCCCAAATGGCCACATGTCCTTTGGGAATCAGTTAGTGATTTTCTCAAGTCAGAGCACATAATGCTATTTAATTATGGTTTTGTATAAACAATACAACTCTTTACTAAAATCACAGAGTTTTAAAATTATTTGCTTAAATTTTTTAAAATATTTATTTTAAAAATTAATTACTAATATTAGTAGACTGGATGGAATGGGACAAGACCTGTAGTTTCATAGGTGTCATGAACTGACGAAACTTCCTGTACCCGATGAGGTACAGGTTGGCACCTTCTCTGTAACTCAGAAAGTTAAATAATTTGCCCAAGGAAGCAGTGTGTGTCTGAGGTGGGACTGAAGCTCAGGTGTTTTTTTGTTCCTGTCTCTGAGGTTAGGTATTTAGAAATGCTACCTATCAATGATATATTTAAAATAATTATTCATTTTGGAACAATATTTAATAAAATACCAATAAGAAGCAATATGGTCTAATTAAAAGGGAATGGGAATAGGAATCATAAATCTGGATTCTAGTTCCAGCTTTGCTGCTCATGAGCTTTGTGACCCTAGATAAGTCATTTTCCCTCTTTGGGACTTAGTTTTCTCTCCCCCTTTTTTTTTAAATGGGAGGACAGGAGAAGAATGGTGGTCTAGACAATCTCCAAGGTATTTTCTAACTTTCACAATCTGGATCCACAAATATAAAGTATAATCATTGATTCAATAAATATTTATTGAATGTCTGCCATGTATAAGGCACTGTAGTAGTATGAAGGATACAGAAATATATGAGTTGTTACTGTTGTGGTTGTAGTTATTGTTTTTAAATCTAGGTCTCTGTCTTTTAATTTGTGGCTTAATATTTTCCCTACAATTAGTTAAATGTATTTCACCAAACTTCTTTACTAATTCCTGCAAGCTTCCTTGTGGTTTTTCAAGTCTTTGACCCACAATTCTTAAAGAACCAATGCCTTCCCTACTTTCCAACCTTAACTATTAAATACATATTCAGACAGGATATAATAAAGTTTTTCTCCAAAGGCAGAAAGCAGTTCTCTAAAAGATCATGATTTTGAAGCCCTTAGTTGGCTTTAAGGATTCTCAGGAATTGTGCCATGGCTTATTTTTCCTCCAAGAAAATTAGAATCAGTAAGAGGTTCTTGCCATTTTCTACCCAAGGGGTGGAAATCAGCCCTTGCTGAATAGGAGTTTTGTTTCCATGCTGCCCCAGAAGACTTACAATAGAAATGGGCTCTTAGCACCAGTCATCTTCACTGAAACTCCTTCTAGGAAGCCTCAAAAAAGGAGAGGGGGGTGGGGGGGTCTGCCAATTGAGTTGATTCAGGGTGAACTTTCTCAGGCTATTGGCATATGGGGAGTCCCGCCAAGACTGACTGACTACATTCTTCATCTCTTTTCAGTTGGGTGACAAGGGCAATCATTTCTCTAAGGAAGGTTTTGTATAGAATTATAGATGCACTGAGCTAGAAGAGAGATCAAGAGGTCTTCTAATTCATTCCCCTGCCTCTGAACCCTTCTTTATTCCTAAAAGAATGTAATTTCAACCTTAAAATCTACAGAGCAGTAAACACCAACTTCCTTAGGGTTCTGTAATATCTTCTGAGGTCCTTCCTATATTATCTTTGGTGTTGTAACTGGTAACCCTCCTATCCTTAGAGATACTTAGTGTAATCCAGGTTACATAAAATTAGTTCTTTTATCTTTTTCTCATGAAGCTAATTTCCTAATCAATTTGTCATGATGGATGCTCTCTGTCCCAGTGCCCTCTTCTCAGTTCTGTCTGAATCATAGCTCTTTCAGAGCTGGAAGAGATCTTAGAGGCTGCCTAGTTGAACTATAATTGTATAGGTGAGGATACTGAGGACCAGACAGGTTGAAAGATTTGCCTAAGGTTACAAAGGTGACCTTAGTGACAGAGGCAAGATTCAAACCCAGATATGTTGATTCTAAGTCTAGTATTTTTGTCCACTGCACTGCACTGGAAAAGTGAGCCAAGATCAAAAAAGATTGAACATTCTCCCATTTTTCATAAAAGAAGAGAATTAAGTGGGTATTACTGTATGAGCTTGACTTTGATTTCTGGCAAAATTTTATAACATATTATTTAAAGAAAGGTCTAGTGAATTTTTTTTTAATAGGTGAGGATCACAGATTCAGCATGACTTCATCAAGAATGGGTTATGCTAGTCTAATCTCATTTCCTTTTTTTGCAGGTTTACTAGACTGTACAAAATATCTTATGTGGAGAAATGTGGGCTAAAGAATAGTTGAATTAGGGGCGGCTAGGTGGTGCAGTGAGTAGAGCGCCGGCCCTGGAGTCAGAAGGACCTGAGTTCGGATCCGGCCTCAGACACTTAACCCACACAAACAAAAACCTAGCCGTGTGACCTTGGGCAAGTTACTTAACCCCAATTGCCCTAAAAGGGGTGGCTAGGTGGCGCAGTGAGTAAGAGCGCTGGCCTCGGAGTTGGGATGACCCGAGATCAAATCCGGCCTCAGAAAATGAGCACCCACGCATAAATAATGACTAGCCGTGTAACCTTGAGCAAGTTACTTAACCCCAATTGCTTAAAAAAAAAAATATATATATATATATATATATATATATATATATATATATATATTAAAAAAAAAAAAGAATAGTTGAATTAGCTGGATTCTGAACATGACGAATGTCTGAGCACAAAAAGCAAACATTGATGGCTCAAGTCAAATGAGAATTGGAAAAAAATACAAAGATTTTTACTTTGATTACCATTTTCTGCAAAAGCTTAACTGATGTGAAGCTGTCAGAACAATGTGGAGGCTAAAAGAGTCAAAAAACTTCCTTAGCCAGAAAACGTTTTATCTCATTATAAGAAATAGCAACACTGACTTACAATTCAAATTTATTTGTAAAATATTATGTAAAACACTATGGAAAAGGATCCCAGAAGGTTATGAATAGTATTATCTCATTAAACAGAGGACAACAGAAGAACCAAAAATGACTACAGAAAGTTTGGCGCATGCTCTTGAATAAGATATATTGACCTAAAAGAATTTATAGATGAATCAATCAATAAACATTTATTAAGCACCTACTATGTACTGTGCTAAGTGCTAGGTATAAAAAAGATGCAAAATATAGTCCTTACCCTCAAAGAACTCATATTCTAATGGAGAAGACAACTAATAAATAAATATATCCAAACAAGCTATATGCAAGATAAATAGGAAACAATTAACAAAGGGAAGGTACTAGAATTAAGGGATCAGGAAAGATTTTCTATAGAAGATGGGGTGTTAATTGGGACCTAAAGGAAGCCAGGGAAAGTAATAGGTGGAGATGAGAAGGGAGAGCATTCCAGGCAAGGGGGATAGAGAAAATGCCCAAAGTTGAGAGAGATGGAGAGTCCTATTTGTGAAATAGCAAGGTGCTCAGTGTCACTGCATCAAAGAGTATGTGGTGGGGAATAAGTGTAAGAAGTTTGGAAAGGTAGGAGGGAACTAGGTTATGAAGGTCTTTGAAGATAAAACAGAGAATTTTATATTTGATCCTAGAGGTGACAGGGAGCCATTAGAGTTTATTGAGTTGGGGAGGTGACATGATCAGACCTGCACTCTAGGAAAATCACTTCAGCGGCTGAATGGAGGATGTACTGAAGTGGGGAGAGACTTGAGGCAGACAGACCCACCAGCAGTCTATTGTAATAGTTTAGGCACAAGGCAAGGCAGGATAGCCTGCTGCAGAGTGATGGCAATGTCAGAGGAGAGAAGGGGGACATATTAGAGAGATGTTGTAAAAATGAGATCAACAGGCATTGCAAGAGATTGAATATAGGGGTGGGGGAGTGAAAGATAGTGAAGGAGTAGAGAATGACTCTTAGGTTGCAAGTCTAAGGAACTGGAAGGATGGTATTATTCTCTGCAGTAATAGGTACGGCATATAGCAAACAGGTTAAAAATAGAACCAATCCAAATAATGACTAGCCGTGTAACCTTGAGCAAGTTACTTAACCCCAATTGCTTTAAAAAAAAAAAAAAGATTGGGATGTAAACCGAAAAAAAAAAAAATAAAAAAAAAATAGAACCAATCTCTATGATGTTTTATTTTTATCATCAATGTCAAAAGAATCATGACATTTTGGTCCTAATACCTCAGTCAATTATGCGCTATACAAGGAAATGTTTGGGGAAGATGACACAATTTTGAAACCATTGTGAGGATATTTTATAAAATATCACAGGCAGAGGAAGATACCAAAAGACTGAGGGAAAACTACAAATGTTATTCTAAACAACAAAAATCCCACCCAATAAAGGGAACATCAGTATTAACCAACTCATATGCCTACTCTCATATTGATAATATTTCTGTTAAACTGGTCTATATGTGTATTGGAGGACTTTTAAGTTAAAATACAAGATTGGAATAGGTAGGCTTTCAGAAAAGATTTTCTAGAGCAGATCACATCTTTGCAGTCACACAATTGACTGAAAAGTCCTAAGAATACATTGCTTTTTTGTGGATTACAAAAAAAAAATTAAAATTGACTCTATAGGGTAAAATGCAACCTTTAAAGATCCTCCTTTAATAAGGAATATCTTGTGTATATATGAAGATCATACAAGATTGTTTGGGCCCCAGAACTACACAGAGAAGCTAACCTCCCACTGAGGAGAACCCAGCAGCCCTGCAGGGAGCAGCGAGCGCAGTGCTCTGAGAGCAGGCAGCACAGCAGGCAGCACAGCATGCTCTGGGAACTGACAGCTCAGGGCTCTGTGAGCTGAGCCCAGGCCCCATGTGAGCCTCGGTTTTAGCCCTAGGGCAGCTGGGCCAGCAGCCGGCTGGAGGGACCCCAGAACACCAGCAGCTGTGGCGATTCCAGAATTATCAGCACAGATATGCCTAGGACAAAGTGAGATGTTAGTGTCCTAAGGACTGTGGGACCAGCACTTGGGGAACACATCAGCTTCCTCCCCTGGGGGCGAAAAGCTGCTGAAGAAACACAGCACAGAAGCCATTTTGCAGCGTCAGTGGCGGCTCTAGCTCCTGGTCTTCGAACTGTAGGGAGATCCAGCAATCAGTCTGGGGGTTAATTGCTCTTGCTTTAAACTGCCTGAATCTGGATTGTGGTCTGGGGGGGGAAGTTTGGGGTGGGTATCCAATTTGCCAGAGGGGGTGGAGGCTTTACAGAGGCCACCCAACTGGTGGAAGTTGTGAAGACCCCACATTTGGGACGGAAGCTCTCCTGTCTGGTGGCAGAGTCCTACTGTGGCAACAAGCCCCAAAATCAAGTAATTAAGTGGCAACATGCCTAGGCAAATGAAACAAAATAAACAGAAAAATTCAACATTGGACTCATATTTTAGGGGCAAAAAGGCTCAAAGCATGGAGGAGGACTGTGAGGTCAGAATTCATGCACCTAAAGCCCTAAATGAAAATACAAGCTGGCTACAGGCCATAGAGGACCTTAAGAAGCAGATAAGAGAAGTGGAGGAAAAATTGGGAAGAGAAATGATAAAGATGCAAGAAAAGTATGAAATGACAGTCAACAGCCTGACTGAGGAAAATGACACCTTAAAAAATAGACTAACTCAAATGGCAAAAGAGGCTCAGAAAGGCAATGAGGGTAAGAATGCCTTAAAAAGCCGAATTTGCCAGATGGAAAAAGAATCTCCAAAGCTCAATGAGGAGATTCATTCCCTCAGAGTTAGACTGGAGCAAATGGAAGCTAGTGACTTTATGAGAAATCAAGATGCTATTAAACAGATCCAAATAAATGAAAGAATAGAAAACAATGTGAAATATCTCATGGGAAAAACCACTGACCTGGAAAATAGATCCAGGAGAGATAATTAAAAAATTATTGGACTACCTGAAAGCCACAATCAAAGAACCTAGAAATCATCGTTAAAGAAATTCTCAAGGAAAATTGCCCTGATGTTTTAGACCCAGTGGGGGAAAAAGAGGTTGAAAGAATTCACCGATCGCCTCCTGAAAAAGATCCCAAAAATATTATAGCCAGGTTCCAGAATTCCCAGATCAAGAAGAAAATACTACAAGCAGCCAGGAATAAACAATTTCAATACTGTGGAAACACAATCAGAATAGCCCAGGACCTGGCAGCTTCTACACTGAGGGATTGAAGGGCATGGAATATGATATTCCAGAGGGCAAAAGAGCTGGTAATGAACCCAAGGGTCACCTACCCAGCAAAACTGAGTATCTTGTTTCAGGGGAAAATATGGTCATTCAGTGGAATAGAGGACTTTCAAGCATTCTTAAGGAAAAAATCAGAGTTGAATAGAAAATTTGACATTCAGACACAAGAAGCAAGAGATGCTTGAGAAGGTAATCAAGGAAAAGAAATCAAAAGGAACTTATCAAAGTTGAACTATTTACATTCCTACATGGAAAAACAATAACTGTGTCTGATGAAACCTTTCTCATTATGAAAATAATTGAAAAATGGTATATGGGCATATATTTACAAGTATACATGGATAGAGGGCATAGGTTGAATTTGATGGGAAGGGATGATTCTTTTTTTTTTTTTAAAGCAATTGGGGTTAAGTAAGTTGCTCAAGGTTACACGGCTAGTCATTTGATTTATACGTGGGTGCTCATTTTCTGAGGCCGGATCTGATCTCGGGTCATCCAAACTCCGAGGCCGGCGCTCTTACTCACTGCGCCACCTAGCCGCCCCTTTAGGGCAATTGGGGTTAAGTAACTTGCCCAAGGTTACACGGCTAGGTTTTTGTTTGTGCGGATTAAGTGTCAGAGGCCGGATCCGAACTCAGGTCCTTCTGATTCCAGGGCCGACGCTCTATTCACTGCGCCACCTAGCCGCCCCGGGAAGGGATGATTCTTAAAGGTTGAAATCATGAGGTGAGAGAGGAAAGTGGCAAGAGGAGATGGGGAGAGACAGGGTAGGGTAAACTATCTCATGTAGAAGAGGAAGGGGAAGTAGTTGCAGGGGAGTGGAAGAACAGGAAGGCAAAAAGGCAAAACCATATTCTCATTGAAGTTGGCTCGAGGAAAGAATCACATACATACTAAATGGGATATCTCACCCTGCAGGAGAGTAGAGGAAAGGGGGATGAGAGGGGAGAGGTTGGAGGGGAGGGCATTCTGGTGGGAGGGGAGGTTAGAAGTACCCACTATCAAAGAGGGACAGGATCAAAGTAGGGAATGGACCAGGTGGGAGGTGAGATGGGTGGGAGGGAAATATAAGCAGTCTTTTACAATATATCTACTATGGTATTATTTTGCATAGCTATACATGTACAACACTTACTGAATTGCTTGTCTTCTCAGAGGGAGTGGGTGATGAGGGAGGAAGGGAATGGATCTGAAAATCTAAGTTTTAAAATTAAATGTTCCATAAGATGTCCAGGCATTGGGGCTCAGAGATTCACCTTGCCCTAATGGCAAAGTCGAAGGGGGTGTGGGAGAAGATATGGGAGAAAGCAGATTGGATGAGGGGATATCTAGTGGGACTGCTATTCTGGGGTGGTGGGTAGGGAAAAATGGGGGAAAAATTGTAACTCAAAATTTGGTGGAAATGCATTATGTAAACCAGAAGTTAATAAAGCATTTGTTTAATTTAAAAAAAAAAGATTGTTTGATAAATGCAACCATGGAGATAACTCTGCTTAGTGACTTTCTGATTATTGCTTCCAAGCAAACATAAAACAGGAATATATATGCTCATCAAAGGTGTTTACTATTGTCATATGGGGGATGTCCTGAGAAAGATTTAAATAGAAAAGAGATTTCCTGTAGGTGGTAAAACTCTCCAGATACTGCTATTTGTACTGATCATATTATACTATATCCATTACAGGGCTTCCTCAATGAGATCTATTATTAATTAGTAGAGATCTATTAATTAGAAGAGATCAGCCTAACAATCCACATAAGTAAACTAAATGAATGAAAACTGTCTATTGTTGAGATTATGCATTGAATGGCCAGTCAACTAAATAAGTATTATCTGGGATAGGAACTGCAGAAAATGACTTCGTCCCCAGAACTGAACAGGAGGAAGACAGTAAGCTAGCTTCCATTTGAGAAATTGAACAGAGATTTTAATGATCTCAGATGGTTGCCTGCTCACAGACCCATTTCCCCCACCCACCCACAAATATTCTCTTGATGATGTTATGTGGAGAGAATCTTAGATTTAACACAGCCTCAAAAGAATCAAAATTATGAATGCCCTGAAAGGACAATATATAAATACATTGTGGGTAGTGGTAGATTGAAGTCTATTTACAATACCAAGTTAAACTCAAGAGATGGTGTAATAGATAACATTAAGGAAATGTGGGATCAGAAAAGGATGTATAAGAGTAACATGATGAGAGAAAAAAAGAAAGAAAGAAAAAGGAAAAAAAGGACATGGATGGGCAGGCTAAATGTTGCCTTGGCAGGTGCCATCCATCCCTCCTCCACTTATATACACATAACTTTCATTCAAACCCTTATCTACTCTCACCTGGACTACTGCAATAACCTTCTAATTATTCTCCTTGCCTCAGTATATTTCCTTTCCAATCCATCCCCCAAAGAGCAGACAAAATATTTTCCTAAAGTACAGGTCTGGCCAAATCATTTAACTGCTCAAAAGTATCCATTGCCTCCCCCCCCCCCCATTGCCTCTGAGATAAAATACAAACTCTTCAGCTTAACATTAAAAAGTCCTTTACCATATAGCTTCAGTCTGCTTTTCCAGGATCATCACACATTTTACAATCCAACCAAAGTGGCCAACTTGCTCAGCCTCACACCAACATTCCATCTCCAGAGCAACATTCCTGTCTCCCATGCAGTGAATTTACTCTTTCCTCATCTCACCCTTTTAGAATCCCTAAGCTGTCTTCAAGGTTCAGCTTATGATCTACCTCTTTTTTCCCTCTTTTAAAATTTACTTATTTTGTTACCTTTTAAGTTCTGAACTATCTACCTCCCTCCCTCACCACCCTGCACTAGAGAAGTCCTCCATTTGACAATCTATTCCTAAAGGAAACCTGAGAAATGAGTGCTATCCCTCTTTTTAAATTATCCCATTTTTACTTATTTGTTTATATGATGTAACCTCAAACATAGAAGCTTCTTGAAGACAGAAACTATTTTTTATTTTTGCCTTCGTAGCCCCTGCACTTAACCTGGTTCATTGAACAAAGTAGGTGCTTGTTTAATGAAATTAAACTTTTCAAGGACCCCTTTCTAATCTTTCTTTTGCCCATTTCAGTTTCTTTTTCACATTTTAGTTATTTCTTCTTGAAGACTGGTAATTATCTCAGTGCATTTCATATAGCAGAAGCTATAGATTAAATGTGAATGTGAAATGATGGAAAGAGTATTTGCACCATTGAAATTGTGGGTCCTTGACCTGAGAAGTATTCATAAAAAAAACTTACTACATTTGGGAAGGATTGTTCAGTGTTCCTTGTCTCATAGACATGTAACAAGTCCTGAGCATCAACAATGTGCTAGGCATAACATAGAATCAAGAATTATGCTAGTGAGTGATGAAATACATTAATCCAGATTTTCATAGGGCCCAATTTATTCCTTTTTGTAAGTTACACATCTTTAGAAGTCACAACACCAGGACATACAGAATTAATTGGCTCTGTCCACACATTTGTCTGGAAGGTAGCTATTCAAGGGGAGAATGGTTAAATGTCTACCACCTAAAATTACGGCATACTAATCCTCAGTTTGTTTTCATTATGTGGTGAGAGCCTGAATCACAAGGGTAGGACTAGTTCTCTAGTATGGAAGTGATCAGTTTTCTGTGCTGCATTTCCCAAAGATTCCCAGAGAGAACACTACTAAGAACACCATGATAACTATTCTATTCTGCTGTATTATAGTCTATTCCACTCTATTCTAGTCCACTTTACTCTGTTTTATTCTTTTCTATTTTGTGAGCACTTAACAAGAATCTAAAATCTAGTGTGTGCCTTTTAAAGTCCTTCATAACCCGGCCCCTTCCTACCTTTCCAATCTTCTTACAATTTACTCTTCACATACTCTGTAATCCAATGACACTCACATCCCTGATATTCCTCTCACTAGGTACTTCATTTCCTGACTCTGGGAATGTTTATTGGCTGTTTTTCTACCTGTAATGAACTCTCTCTCCTCCCCTCTGCCTCTTAGCTTCCCTGACTTCCTTCAGGTCTCAGGTAAAAGTCGCACCTTCTGTAGGAAGTCCTCCTTCACTCTGAGATGATATCCAATTTGTCCCATATATATTTTGTTTATATATAGTTGTATGCGTGCTATCTTCTCCATAAGACTGTGAACTTCTTGGGAGGAGCCTTTCTTTGTATCCCCAGCTCTTAGTACACTGCCTACCACATGGTAAACAATTAATAAACGCTACTCTGATAGGTATTACGAATATGAAAATAAAAATGATACTAGACCCTACTTTAAAGGAGTTTAAATATTGCTGGAAAGATAACAAAGGAAAAAAAGGATTAAGCAAAGTGAGAAAGAGGCAATAAATGCCTATTCAGCATATAATGGAACATTATACTTTTTACATTTATTTTGAGTTTCTAGCATCAAATGATTCGCTTGTCTAATTTCCCAAGTTCTAGTAACCTCACTCTTAACCAATCCAGAATGGCTCCATTTATCTCTGCTGGATGCCTACAATAGAAAGACTGCTTTCTTGGCTCCTTACACATGTCCCAAGACTACTTTGGCTCTGGCCCACAATAACAGAGAAGGACCAGAAGCTCAACAGTAGGAATAAAAGCTTATAGTAACAGCCAAGTTCCCAGGTCTCAAGCTACAGGCTCAGAACCAGCTGCTCTGATCATGGACTTGTTAAATGGATTGGTATGGATGGATGCTTGGTAGCCCCGGGTTCTGTGTGCTCTGTCAGTTAAAATCTTCTTTAAACCATAGATTATGAGCCCCAACTGATGTGTTTCATTCTTTACTAGTGTACTAGATGACATACTCAGCTCATAACAAAGGTACTTTAATTCAATAGCAATGCAAATAAATAATAGCGTGTTGCCTCCATAAACTCTAAAATGATTTTCCCACAAATATATACATACTCAGTAGGAGGAATGAATCTCTATAGATATGATATATGGGGGATCCACACTGGTTGATCAAATGGGTATATATGCAGAAAACACCTGCAATGCTATTCCAAACTCTTCAAGAGATAATCTTTAAAGGACCCATGACATAGCAGTATCTATCCCCACTTCTTTCACTTTACAGGCAAAATTCATGATTTAATTATGGTCTTTGAATTAATTTTCATAAATTACTAGATATTGTCTTGAAATGTTTACAATCTTTAAAGTAAAATGCTTGAATTCACAAAATAATCTGCCAGGGAGCACATAATACATTTGATATAAATGATAGGTTAGAAGATAATTTTCTTCCATAAGAATCACACTATTTTTACATCTGGAGAAACAGTATTTGTGGAATAAGGGAAGAGTTAATACATAGACCAAGACTTCAAGGGGAAATATCTATCCTAAGATCTGCTCATATTTACATCGGAAAAGGACACGTGTCATGTTTGAGAAATAGGTCAGGGCAAAATACCCAGGAATAGTCTGCCATTTCTTCAAATGTAGAGTTCTGAGTGTGGATCACCAATCCAGTTAAAAATGTCCCAGTAAGAAAAGGAATGAATGTTTTAGGGGACTAAATTTATAGTTCTTTAAATTAATTATGTTTATGAATCATTGGGATTGCTCACAAAATTGCTGACTTAAAGCCACTGTAAATAACCCTGACTTGTTATATGAAAAACTATAGGACAATTCTAGGTTTCCTGGTCCTCCCTGTCTCAGCTTACCAGCGTCTCTTTATTTGTCAACTCACTCTCTATGAGAATGACTAATTTGAGGTTGGTAATTACAGAATTTTAGAGTTGGGAAAGACCTCAGAGGCCATCTAGTTCAACTCATACCTGAAAAAGAATTACCATAACAACATGCCTAAGAGCAGTCATCCAATCTCTCCTAAAGATCTCTAATGAGAAGAAATTCTCTTTCTCCCAAGACAACCCATTTCACTTTTAAGAGCTCTAATTATTACTTCAAGCCTAAATTTGTCTCCTTTGCTTCTGGTTCTTAATTCTGGGTCAAATTTTCCTTCTAGATAGCATGCATTCAAATACTTGAAGATAGCTATCATGTTTTCTTTGAGTCTCCTTCAGAAAAAATAATTCCCAATTTCTTTACCCAGTCATGGTGCCCTATATATAGGTCATGGACTCAAGAACAATCATTACTGTGTCCCCTGAATGTGCTTGAGCTTAACAATGACTTTCCTAAATTATGATGCCTAGAACTAAACACAGCACTCTAGATTTGGTCTGACCAGGGCAGAGAGCAATAAAATTATCTTCTTCTCTTTCCAGGATTATGTCTTTTCATTCAGTCCAAGATTGCATTAGGAAGCCCACGTTGTTATAGTAAGTTACCTTCTCTTAAAATTACAGTAACTGAAAAAAAGTACAGTAACTGCTTGGTATAGTGTTCAAGCAATTAGGCATATGGATGAATGAATATGTGAACCCCCAAAGCAGGCTTACTTTTACTTATTTCAGGGTGATGGGGAATGGGAGTGAGATGTTACCATAATTTCTGAATGTTAAAGATGCTTGGAAATGTTCCATCTAATACATCAAATATTATAACCATAGCACAGATCAGAAATGCTACAATTACTCATCACCAAATGCCAGTTTAGCTACTGAAGCTCTCATGTCTAGAATTGTACAGGCAGAATACATTGCATTTTCAGGAGATAATAATTATAGTATGGATTTATAGCATCTTCAGATGATGATGATGATGGGAATGATGGTGATGATGATGATGATAGCCTGTATTTGTAAGGAGAAGAGAGGCTGGGTAATAGTAATTTTTTCTATTCATATAGCTCTTTCAGATTTTCAAGGCTGTTTATATACATTACCTTATTTGATCTTCATAATCACCCTGTGAGGTAGGGCAGGTAGGTGTGCAGTGGATAGAATGCTAGACATGGAGTCAGGAAGAGTCATCTTCCTGAGTTAAAATCTGACCTCAGACACTAAGCAAGTCAGTTAACCCTGTTAGCCTCAGTTTCCTCATCTGAAAAATGAACTGAAGAAGGAAATGGCAAACCACTCCAATATCATTGCTAAGAAAACCTGCAATGGGGTCACAAAGAGTCACACACAACTGAACGACAGAACAATAGTAAGGTATGTACTATTATCAACTCCTTTTAAAGATGAGAAAAATCAGACTCTGAGAGGCTAAGTTATTTGTTAAGGGTCATGTAGCTCATCAGTATTTGAGAAAGGATTCTAACTCATACCTTCCTATCAAGTCAAGTGCCTTACCCATTATGCCAGGCTACTTGCTGATCAGAGACCATATGAATTTCACTTTCCTCAATTATTTGGCCCTTCATTTGTAAAGTTCCTAATACATGACTGTAATCTTCCAATTTATCCAAATATAAAATAGAGCAGATGGTATTTTATGTATCCCTCAAAAGGCTGCAGAACAACCTTTCTATGCTATTGAGGTGCCAGGTGAAATTCCATTCAGTTTAATAAACATTTATTAAGCAACTACTGAGTGAAAGGCACTATTCTTAGCATTGGGAATACAATGATAGAAATAGAAATATTTGCTCAGAAGGAGTTTCCATCCTAAGGCAGTCCATTGAAATGTAAGTAACTTGGAAGGGGTTTGGGAGGAGATGTTTTCATCTGTGACTCAAAGGTCACAATGGTCCCAGATGTCCAGGATCATAATAATCTTGTCTCTTACTCTGAGGGCTATGTAGTTTTCAAATTATAAGACATTTGGCTAAAAGAGGTTGGTTAAGTAAAAGACATTCTGGTTTCCTCTAATTAATATCATTAAACAAAATCATAATGCAAACTTTGGCAGTGTCCACTTATTAACAATAAACATTTGATAGAAAATGACATTGAGCATAGAGCGGCCATGGGCATGTGATTCTTCCTAGTGTGTTGATATACTCAATGGCAAAGAAGACATAGGAAAATTCGAATCATTGAAACTTATTTCATGATGTGCTCAGCAAAGCACTGCTAAATTTGGCAAATGGTTGTTCTTTGGAGAAATGGTCATTTTATTTTTCACCTTAAATGAAGAGTCTCCTATTGAAACATTGATCACCAATAGCCTGTCTTCATTTTGGCTTGACCAGAGAGAGCTAAGTAGCTCTTGGTTGAGATGAACTACCAATGTATGGATGAATGAATGAATATGAAAGTATTTATTAAGCACCTCTCTGTGCCAAACTCTGTGCTAAGTACTAGGTATACAAATACCAAAGCAGGACAAGTCTTCATCCTCAAAGGGCTTCCATGTAAATGAGAGAGACAACACAAAGAAGGGAATGGTGGCCAGGGTGAAGTATTTTGATTTGGGAAATTACAAGGACAGGGAGAAGAACCACTAGGGAGTGGATTGATACATTCTTTCCAGTAGCAATGGCAGTATAGTAGCTCTGCCATTTGAGCTTATGAAGGTATGGTGCCACAACTAGGAACTGTACCCACAAGGCACCACATAACCTGAGGCAAATCACATGCAAATCAACCTCTATTAAAGCAGAGGAGAGGAAAAGATCACAGACTACCGGGATAAGGCAGCTACAGTAGAAGCTATCAAAGTGCTAGTGTGTGGGGGAACCAGATACCACCTAAAGACAAGAAAACAGACCCTTTCTTGGACAGTAATATAAGGAAGTAGTACTAGGAAGGTCATAGGGATGAGAAATAGGGTTTAACAAAGAAGCTCATCCCCGTGGTTACCGTGTTGTTTCCTGTTTTAACTATTATTTTTAACTAGGTGCTAAGCTCTGTGATTTCTAGCTCATGAATAACAAACAGCAAGCTCCAGCAGTGCCTTCTAAATTTAGCATCTTGGGGCAAAGTCCTGATGAACTTACCCTAGTTACATTTCTATGAAGATTCTTATGGATTTTCTTCTTTTGAAGTGCCAAAGGATTCCTTGATGAATGGCATAAATACTCACATTGGTATAACACAGGGCCTCGAACCCAGAAGGTGCTCAATGGTCATTTATGTTTATTGATAGCATTTCTTTAGCAAACTCTCCTTTCTCATTTTCAAAGAGTCCTTCTCAATTCAGTGCAACTAAATATCTATTAAATATGTATTATAAATAAGGCAATAGAGTCTAAACCCTTTCCCCTAATTATCTCTCTACCCGAATATTATTGTTGTTGGCATAGTACAGCAGATTCTTCTGCTAAGGGATTCTGGATATGTCTATGAGCCAGTTCCAAACATCCACCAATCTTTTTACATCCTAGGAAAGAACCAAAAAGTCATATAGATTCGGCATGAAATTGCTATTAGGTATTTAGAACAGATTCCCCTTAATTCTAGTATCTTCCCTCTGTTGATTATCTATTATTTGTCCTGAATATAGCTTGTTTGTATGTATAGCTTCTTTGTATGTTTTCTCCCCCATTAGACTGAGAGCTCCTTTCCCTTTCTTTGTCTTTCCAGCCTAGTACCTATAGGTGCTTGATAAATGTTTATTAATTGACTGGTGATCCTGTATTCTACTGTCCTTCCAATTAACATGGGGTCACCAGCTATGTATAAGATGTGCCTCAGTTGCTTAGGTTTATCATTCCTATTCTTGAAAGGTGGGAAAAATGGAAGTCCTATGGAGAAAGGGACCAGAGAAATCATTTCTGCCCATGAGCCCTTCTTGCAGGTCAGAGATTGACTGTAAAAATATATCTATGACGGAAGAATATAGCTGAGCATACCCTAGATTGTGGTGTATCCCAAGAACAGTTTCTGTCTCAGGAGTAAGGTAGCAAAATGGGGTAGGGCAGGGTAAGGAATATTTAATCTGGGATTAAATGACCTGACTTCAAATCTCAGCTTTGTATACTTGCTAACCACATGACTATAGGGAAATGAAACTTCTGTATCTCATTCTTCTAATCTGTAACCTAATGATAGCTGGTACTTGCATAATCCTTTAATATTTTCAAGTTACTTCCCATGTACTGTCTCTCTCACAATGCTGTATAGGAGGAAGCACATGGATTATTATAGATGAGGAAAGTAAGGGTCAGATCTGCCCTTGATCGATCAGTTTTAAGGCTACATTCAAATCTGCGTCTCATTTGACTCTAAATCCAGTTCTCTTTTCATTAAACTATCAAGAGGTAATATAAAATGATCTCTCAATTCACAGAAGATATATGTCCCTAAAGGTGAAACAGACCAGGTAACAATATCCTTCTTAAACTGAGTTCACATTATATGCATGTGTTTGTACATTTTATTATATTTTTGTACATACAAATATATATACATATATATGCACAAAATACTTTTGAATTTAATCTGTATTGTTGACATTTTTATCCAGTTATTTCTTAAATCTAGATTCAACAAAACAATAAATCAAGGTATGATTTTTGGCATTTGCTGATTTCAGAGGTATAAATGCCCACACTGAAATTTTAACCTTTTTTAAAAATCATAAATTTAATTTCTAGTGAACTGGTTGGAGCTATTTCCAGCATACCCATGTTTCCAGAAGTAAGGCTTCTACCAGAAGTAAGGCAGAGTTTCCCTAGCTGTCCATATGTGCTCTAGAAAATTCCATAGTATAGAATTTAGGGTTTGTCTCTTAAAGTAAAGCAAGTATCTAAATCACCATTGATTAGATAAATGCAAATCAAAACAATTCTGGGGTACCACATCTCACCAGTCAGATTGGCTAAGATGACAAAAGAGGAAAATGATAAATGCTGGAGAGGATTCGGAAAAAATTGGAACACTAATATATTGCTGGAGGAGTTGTGAACTGATCCAACCATTCTGGAGAGCAATCTGGAACTATGCCCAAAGGGCGTAATTTCATATCCTCTGATCCAGCAATACCAGTTCTAGGGTTGTATCCCAAAGAGATCATAGAAGCAAGAGGAAGACCCATATGTACAAAAATATTTATAGCAGCTTTTTTTTGTGTGGTGGCAAAGACTTGGAAATTAAGGGGATGCCCATCAATTGGGGAATGACTAAACAAGTTATGGTATATGAATGTAATGGAATATTATTGTGCCATAAGAAACAAAGAGCAGACCTCATATTTACCTGGAGAGGCTTATACGAACTGATGCTGAGTGAGAAAAGCAGAACCAAGAAAAATTTGTATACAATTACAGATACAACATATGTGTGGCGACCAACTTTGATAGACTGGACTCTTCTCAGAAATGCAGGGCTATAAGTGAACTCCAAAGGACTCATAATGGAGAGAGATGTCTACATTCAGAGAAAGAACTAGAAGAGAGGTTGAATGCAGATTAAAGCAAATTACCTCCTCTTTCTTTTTTTTTGTTTCGTTGTTTCCTCTTTCCCATTGTTCATTCCATCTGATACAATCCTTCTTTATAACCTGACTAATGTCTAATGTGAAACTATTTGCAGATCCTATATCTGATTTATGCCACTATGGGGTGGGGGTGGGGGTGGGGGCTGGTGTAGGAAGGAGGGAAGGGAGCCAGAGAAAATTTGAAGCTCAAAGAACTGGGGAACTGAATCTTGTAAACTCAAAGTAAACTAAAATTAATAAAGACACCCCCCAAAAAATAAAGCCAGCAATTCAATTTTTTAAAATCAATGAAGAACATTTAGTGCCTAAAATATGCAAGGTACTGTGATTTAGAGGCACCTAGGTGGTAATAGACTTGGAGTCAGAAAGACCTCAGTTTGAATCCTGCCTTAGACACTTAGTAGCTGTGTAACCCTAAGGAAGTCACTTAACCTCTTAATGTCATCAGGTAATTCACTAAGATAGTAAGCTGCAATGCAAGTGTTGATCTGTGTGGTTAGAGGAACTTTCCTTACTGGAAGATCCCTGAAATGATGAAATCACAGGTCTGGTGGGGGGGAAAGAGAAATGTGATAAAAAGTTAGGTAGAAGTCAGATTGTAGAAAGCTTGTTTTTTATACCATAGGCAATAGGAATGCACTAAAGATTTATGAGTAGAGAACTGATATGGTCAAAGTCCTATTTTAGGAAAATCAGTTTGTCAGCTATGAAAGATAGAATGGAGAAGAGAGTCTGGAAGCAGGGAGATTGATAAGAAATTGCAATATTCCATGGGAGAGGTCATGTGGACTTGAACTGGGACAATGACTATGTAAAGAGGGAGAAGGGGACTGAGCCAAGAGAAATAGAGGCAAAAATCAACAAGATCTGGCAACTGATTAAATAGAGAGGATGAGGGAGATGTAAGTGTCAAGGATGACATTGTGGCTACAAAACTGGGTGACTAGAAAGATGGAAGCATTCTCCAAATAAAGGGAAATTTGGAGGAGGGGAAGGTTTGGGAGGGATATAACTAGAGCATGCCTTTCTTTACCTTTCTGTTTCTGCTATTCCCCCAAAACTATTCCCTTATCCTTCCTTGGCAGCTTTTTTTTTTTTTAAGTATGTTCATTTCTTTGGGCAAGACCAGGGCTAATTCTAGTCTTTTTGTGTATGCAAGGAAAGTGAAGTCAGTGTAAGTATATTTAGATGTCTTGGAAAACATGTTACACTTGTTGGTATCTGTTACAAGAAATCCACAATGTAACAATAAAACCCCAGATAAGAAAATATTCCATTAAAGTTGTACCAATGACCCCAAGAAAGTTAAGAAAAAGGCCATTTATTATAATGTGTGGATTGAACTGATCTCATAGCAGTAATAGGTACTTCTCAAATTTCCTACCCTTAGATATGCCTTGGACAGTTTTCTGGGTTATTTCCCTTCTTTAAATTTTTGAATTTGCTCTGTCATTTCTCATGCTCTCTTTCCCGATTTCCCTTCCCCCACTTTCTTCCCTACAATCTCCACCCACTTTCTCACCTACACACCATAAAATTGTTTCCCAAGCTAATTACCTAAATGTGTCACAAGACGACTCAGGAAACAAATGCCAACCTCAGCATTGTGCAATGAAGCCTTAGTTTATGTATTTCTTTCAGGTTCCCCTCACCCTTTCATCTTCTATGCTCCCTATTTCTACCACCCCCCCCCCCCAGCTTTTATGATTTACCTCCCTTCGGCATATTTGATCAAAGCCCCTTTATCTAGTTATTGTACTTCTTTCTACCTTGGAGACTTCTCTTAAGTCCCAGAATCTATCCCTAATAATCTTTTTCTTCACCCAATCATTTCTGAAATTCTATTTCTTAAAAAAAGCCTTCACAGGGGCAGCTAGGTGGCGTAGTGATTAAGAGCGCCAGCTTGCATCTGGAGGATGGACTGGTTCCAGCCTCATACTTAACACCCACACAAAAATAACTGGCCTTGTAACCTTGGGCAAGTTACTTAACCCCAATTGCTTTAAAAAAAAAAAAGCCTTCACTGACTAACAATATAGATAATATAGAGACGATATAGTCTTCCCAACCATTTTTAGGTAAATTGTTCCCTAAATAAGCAACCATTTGTTTATTTTAGGTGCAAGATCAATGTTTAATTATCCTTTTTTTTTTTTTGGTTGGTTGGTCCAAGTCAGTATTGGTCATCTTAATTTAACAGCTCCTAAAAGTTAAAAACATGTCCATTTAGAATGGTTTATATGTAGGACTCAGAGCTATACATGACTTTAGAGATCATTTGACCCAATCCCTAAGAGATCTTAAGTGACTTCCCCAAATACCCTGAATTCTGGAAATTAGCAGTCATGATACGTACACATCTTCTAATTTCAAATCATATATATATATATATATATATATATATATATATATATATATATATATATATATATATATATATATATATACACATTTTTTTTAACTACACAATGCTGCACCTTATCACTAGCATCAGGCAAGATGTAAAGACATTTAAATCCTTTTTGGTGGCGCTGGTGGCAGTGGCGATGTTGACCATAGGATGACGATGATTGATAACGATGGTGATGATGATGATGATGGTGGTGGTGGTGGTGGTGATGGTGATGATGGTGATGATGATGAGGAGGAGGAGGAGGATGGAGTGAGCCAGCCTTCGGACCAAAGAGTTTTTACATTTCTTCATTCATTCACTGACTTGTTCATTCATTCATCACTCACTCACTCCTTCATTTATTCATTCATATGATCATAGGATTTGGGGACCTTAGAGGTCATGTAGTCCCAATGCTTCATTTTGAAAATGAGGAAAGAGAATAGCAATGACTTATACAACATTACACATGTAGCAGGTGGCAGAGCTGGGATTGGAACTCAGGTCCCTTGACTCCAAATTCAGCACTCTGTCCATTGTGCCCTGAAGTCACTCAAACTTTGCTTACCTGTATTTCTTTATTACAAGGCAGATTTCTATTGGTAGGAAGGGAGAGAGGGGATTGGGAAGTGATAGCATTTTTTAAAAAAAGCATCAAAGCATCATTTTCAAAGAAAAAGAAGTGATATTTGAGTATTAGGCCAGGGAAGCTTTGGCTAGGGAGTTGGAACAGCAGGAACAAAATATTTTAAAAGAGCACATTCCAGGGAGAGGAGGCTGAATTGACTTGGACCATAGGGTTAATGCTGAGAAATAATGGGAGAAGTTGGAGAGGTAGTGTGAGATCAGGTTCAGAGTGAAGGAATTAAAACAACAAAAACAAATAGGACTGCCAGGTTTTTAAAACAAAGATGCTTGGCTCTTAAGATTGAAATGTTCTCCAAATCATTTATCCATACAGACTATATTAGCTTCTGACTTAAATTCTCTCTTCAACATGAAACCCAAAGTTACAGGTTTTGCAGCTCAAGAGTTATTATTAACCACCAAGGAGAAGTTGCCTTGATTGGCCCCTATGTTGCTAACCTCATCACAGGTCACAGTATTTCTTCCCTGCCATCTCTGGAAGACCAAAACCCCCTATTCAGGTGGCAGCCGCAGCTTGGATGCTGCTAGTGCTCTTTCATTTTTTTCTTTCTCTATCTTTGAGACTGAAAGAAACTCATGGTTTCCTCATGGGAAAAACCAAGCACAACCTCTCAAGGACACCTCGAAAACTTTTGTTCAACTGGCACCAAAATGATTTTTTTTTAAATCTTTTGTTAAATGAACACAATTTCAATTCAGATCATGCAAGAACTTTCCGTTCATTTGCTGCAGATGTTAATGGCACTTTCAAGGCCAGACCTCCCCGCTTCTCCCCACCATCCTCCTCCCAAGGCCACTTAGGAGGAAAAAATAAAAGTAGTTGTCCATTTCAGATGAGTGGGGTAAAAAGAATTACTTAAAAAAAAAAAAAAAAAACCTCTTGCTTCAAGGAAATTTTTTATGTGTATGGATAGTGGATCTTTTCAGTCACTGACTTTAGATTCCTAATGTATGATCCTTCTGGTTTGTTCATCAAAGCATCATATGAGAATGTTTAGTCTGTTCTCGATTATTTAAAGTGTCACCTTAAAAATAACTGAGGAGTAATCTGTTCCTTGGGGAAAGCATTTTATTTGAATGGCTCATGTTTTGGAATTTAAATTAAAATTTGGTATTGTTCTAAAATATTATTTATTCATCAAAAAAGTTTGGATCATGATGTAAATATTTTAGAATATAGTCTTTATCTCCAGAAGATAAAGAAGGTAGTGAGGAGACTTAGCATTTTGGCATCAGATGATCCATATTGCAGAATAGATGATATGGAAGAAGGAATAAAAAAGCCTAAATGAAAGCTAATAATAACTGCAACAGGGACAATTGATGTTTATATGGTGCTTTAAGCAAAGTCCTTTATCTCAGATTGTCAGCTCCTTAAGAGCAGGGACTATCTTTTGCCTTAATTCACATCATCAGGGCTTAGCACAGTGCCTGATACATGGTAGGTGCTTAATAAAGGCTTACTAACAATACGTTATACATTTGAGCCTCACAAGAATCGTATAAATTAGGTGCCACCAGTATAATTATCACTATTTTACAAGTGGGAAAACTGAAAAATGAGAATAATAAGAAACTTATCTACAGTCACATTGCTAATAAGTGTTGGAGGGAAAAATGAAACCAGATTTTCCTGAATCTTAAGTGTATCATTTTTATGGACCACATCATGCTGCTTTTATAGAGTGCTTGCAAAGTTCTATGCCAGCCCTGAAGGGTTAAGAAATATGAAGATAAAGTCAACTGTCCTCAAGGACCTGACCATTTAGGTCAGGAGTTAAGACAGATACATATGTAATTATAAATCAACTTAGAATTTACATTATATCCGATGAGGGGGTTGGGAAAGAGGGATTGGGGATAGAGGAAAATTTTGTGAAGGAGATGGCATTCAAAACAGTCCTTGAAGAATGGGAAGTATTTTGACAGAAATAGAAGAGAAGGGGAAGGGAGAATAGACGCATAACACTTCATTTAAATGGAATAATATCAAAAAAGATATGAGATAGGATAAGGTAAGGCAGGGGAACCTGAGGCCTTGAGGCCACAGAGGCCTTCTACGTCCTTGGGTGCCAGTCTTTTGACTTGGTTCAAGTTTTACAGAACAAATCCTTTTATTAAGGGGATTTGTTCTATAAAGCTTGGATTTAGTCTAAAGGCTACACTGGAGGACCTCATGTGGCCTTGAGGTCACAGGTTCCTTACTCCTGTGGTAGAGCATCTTTAGTGAATAGGTATTCACTATTTGTATGAATTGTAGGGTATTAAAATAGTACACAAAACCTACAACCTAAGAATTCAAATAAGTGATTTTTTTGGATTAATTTTGTATTTTACTTTAATCAAACCATTGCCTTGATTGGTATCTGCTGATTTTCCAGGTTTTTCTAAGCAAATCTATGTTTTTCTAAGTTTTTCATCAGGTCATCAGCAAAAAGGAATAGTTTTGTCTCCTCTTTATCTATCATTATGTCTTTAAATTCTTTCTCTTGTTTTATTGATATTGCTAGCATTTCTAGAACTCTGTCAAACAGTAGCAGGGAAAGAAGGTATTTCCGTTTAAATTCTGTGTTTCTTGAAAAGTTTTTAATGTTTTTTCTTTGCACATAATACTAAATTTTGCTCTAAGATCTTAATTATCACTTACAAGTGGTCCTTTTATGCTTTTGTAGGATATATAGATTGATACATAATGAAAAAAAGTGGAAATCAAGAACATGACACATAATTACAATAATATAAATGAAAACAATACCAAAATGTAGCTGAATTCATAAGCAGTCAACAAACATTTATCAAGTGCTTTCTATATGTCAGGCACTACTTCCTAGATGCTGGGGATATATATTCAAAGAATGTAGTAATTCCTACTCTCAAATCATAATGAACTATCATGGTTGCAAAGAACAAATGGTAAGGCATATTTCTCTTCTCTTGGTAGAGAAGTAGAAGACTATGGATGTGGGATATTCCATGTACTGTCAGATGTAGGTGTCTGGTTGGTTAGTTTTTCTTAACAATTTTTCTTGGTTATATAGCATGAATCAATGTGAGGGGAGGGAGGTGTATCAGGAAATTACCATTGTGGGGAAAATGCATCTAGGTAGCTGGCTAGCTATCATCTAGCTATCACTTATTGTTGTCAATATATCTGTCTACCTATTTACTTAGCTAGTTGTTTTATTTTAAATCTAAATATAAAATAGTAGTTCCCAACCTGTGGACCTAGAAAACCTGAAGAGCCTCAAGGTCTACAAATCCATACACCACACATTAAATTTCATGTTTATTTAGCCACAACCAAAAATGTACTATAGTGCATTTTATAGATCTGTATGATGAATAAACAAATAAACAAAATGAAATATGTCTAACACATATTCATATGACTATTTTTTGAATGTATGTAGACCTGGGATCTTTTTTTTGCATCATGGACCCCTTTGGAATTCTGTTGAATCCTAATGGACCTCTTTTCAGAATAAAAGTTTTAAATAATTGAAGGAAATACTAAATTTCAGTTAGAGGTTAGAGAAAATAAAGATATAATTCCTTTCATCTATTTTATATCTTTCATCTCATCTAATTCACAGGTTCTCTAAATTCTATCCATGGACACCTTAGGGATCCATTTGCCCCCAGTTAAGAACCTTCAATGTAGATAGATATTAAAGGAAATGGCATCACAGTGGAAAGAGTGCTAGATTTTGAATCAGAGGGGCTATATTCAGACCCCAGGTTCAACACCATATGCAAACTTTTCCACCTCTTGTGCCTCAGTTTCCTGATTTGTAAAATGGGAGGACAGTATGCTAAATTACTTCTAAGATACCTTTTAGCTCTAAATCTATCATCCTGAGATTAATGAAACACAAATTTATTTTTTTTAAATTTAATTCAGAGTAGATTTTTGCCATTACATTTTCCCTCCTAATCAACTGATTCTAATAATACAACTACTATCATGTTGCAGTCCAAGAAATCTTTAGATATTAATAATTAATACCCTCTCCTTTTGACTTAACTATTTTTGTCTGTGGCACCACTATCATATATATATATATTTTTTTTATATATATATATATGTATGTACGCATACATATACAAACACACACATACACACACATATATACAGTGCTTTTCATACCTCAAAACACTATATAAATGATAGTTATTATTGTTGTTGTTGTTGTTGTTGTTATTATTATTATTAATTGCCCAATCTCAGGTTGAAACCTTGGTGATACATTCTCTCTCTCTCTGTCACACACACACACACATACACACTTTCTTATCTAAACAGTTGCCAAGTCCTTTAAGTTCTACATCTGTGATCTCTCTCCTGTCTGTCTCCTTCTTTATTCTTATTGCCAGTAAGCCAAGTAGAGGCCCTTGTTACCATGTACTGAAGCTAATAAAATAGCTTCCATTTAAATTCCCCACTTCCACTTATTGCTCCCTTTAATCACTTCTTAAGGCATTCAAACTAATCTTCTTTATATGAGCAGGTCTGGTTACATCACTCCTCTATCATAATATTACCTTCTAAATAAACTTCAAACTTCTTTGAGACACTACACAATCAGCCACCATACTTTCCTTCCAGTCTACCAAACTACTACTCTTTTCCTGGACAACATGGTACACTGTTTCTTGTGCTCAGAATTTTCCCCCCTTCTCTTAAATTTCTACTTATAATGTGAATGGCTCAATTAAATGATGACTCCTTTATGAAGTCTTCCCTGATTTCCCCTTGAGTAACACTCTTATACCTCTCTGGTGTATTTGCCATATAATGGGTTCTTTGTGTTTTTGAGTTTCCTAAAAAGATTGTAATCTAGGAGGCCAGGAATCCCTCACAAATTAAAATATGTATCTCCCCCATTGCCCTGTACACAGTGCATTATATTACATGAAAATATTAAATATTTGTTGAATAAATGAATTTGTTTAATAAACAAAATTTGTAAAATAAATGGATGCATGAATGAATGAATGAATGAATGAATGAATGAATGAAAATTGATTGATAAATATTAGCAGCTGTTATAGAGGAGATTGTTATTTCAGGTACTGTGATTCCTTATAATTCTGATAACCTGTGATTTTGTACATGGGAAAAGTGAGTGATAAGGTAGGGACATATTCAGGAGAAACTTACATGGTAAAATTTCATTCAGCAGGTGGTAAAGAACTAAAATTTTATTGTTTGTTTTTTGCTTTGTTTTTAGCAGGGGATTGCTATGTTTAGAGGTATGATTTAGGAAGATTATAATGGCAGTTGATAATATAGAGTTTACTGGAAAGCAATAGACCAGTTATGATTCCATTGCTGGCTTTTTTTTATCAAAGATTTTAAACTGATAAATAAATTCTGTTGAACTTTGCTTAACTGGATCTCTTCATTGGTCCAAAAGATTTTTTGTCACATTTTAAGGACAAAGAGGAAGGACAGATGAAGGAAAATTGCTCTGAGCAATTGTTTTTTTAAGCAATTGGGGTTAAGTAACTTGCCCAAGGTTATGTGGCCAGTTTTTTTGTATGGGTGTTAAGTATCTGAGGCCAGAACAGATCCCAGTCCTCCGGGTTGGCATTCTTACTCACTATGCCCCCTAGCCGCCTCAGGGAAAATTTTTTCATGTTATCTGGTTTATATGTATTTTAGTACAACTTGTTCAACAAAAACATCTTTGTGTAGAGTGTGTTAACGTTACACATACTCTATGACAATTGGTACTCAGAATGTGGGGCTGGGGAAACTTCAACATCTTTAATATCTAGGAAAGATTCAGTTATGTTCAGAATACTCTTATTTTCTCTACCATGTAGCCCAGCTCCAATCTTTCATCAGGGGTTGATAACCCTGGGTTCTTAAAGACTACATCCATGGAACATACACTCTGGCAACTGGCACTCTGCAGTCCAAGGATCTTGTCACCTATGTGACCTGAGCAAATTACTTCATGTCTCTCTGGGCCACAGTTTCCTCATCCATAAAATGAAGGGGTTGGACTAAATGGCTTCTACAGCCCCTTCCAGCTTTAGAACTATGATCTTCCAAGAGACACTAAGCATCAGATCTGATGCTCAGATCTAATACTAAACCTCAGAGAGGTCTTGATCTGCACTGATGAAGGGCATACTTCACTGATGGTATCACATCTTTCAGAGAATACTTTATTTAGCAAGGCAGAAAGTACACTATTTTTGAAAGATTTTTAAGGAGGGTTATTTTAAAAAATTGTCTGGTTTGGAAACTCAGACCAGAATCTTCCATTTGCCTAGCATTTTTGGTTAAGGTTTTACTGTGGTATTCTAACTTCAAGTCCTACCAAGGGCATGACACAAGATTCTCAAAGGCCATGGTGGCACATAAGCACAATGTAAGCTCTGTGAGAGTCTGTCATGCTGGTGGTGTCCTGGTGGTGGACTGTGTCCATTGTTTGAGAACCAGCTAAGAGCTAAATACACGCAGGTTCATTGCAGGAAGATGACCACGGGAAGATTAACCCTTTGCCCATTGTAACACATCTGAACAGAAGTCAAATATGAAATAGCCCTGATTTGTAAGCAGCCTTCTCCTGCCATTGCCTGGATTATGATGAATTGGCAGTGCCGAGGGTACTACAAATGCCACAATTCTTAGACTGCCTACAAATGTTTATTTAATGATTAATATTGTAAATGTGCAATTCTTGTCTAGTGAACAATTAATTGACATGCTACTTGAGTAATTAAACATCAATACTGCCATCCTTGCTAAATAAAAGCTTTTAGACTTGCCAGCCTCACAGGTTCTCCTTAGGGAAGTGAATGGAGTTTTTTGATTTATAGCTAGAAGTATCCTAAGAGTTCTATGCATTTTTATATATAAGAAGAATGAAATCCAGTGAGATTCAGCATATTATTGAAAGCCAGTATTTTTTTTTTCACTACATTCTACAGCCTCCCTCCATTGGGGAAATTGGTAGGATTAGAATCATTTGGTGCCCCAAAACAACAAAAAACATTTAAGGGGATAATTGGTGAACTCACCTGGTAGTCTTGCGGCTTTGAGCAGAAAAGGGTGGGGGTGGGGATAGGGGAGCCCAACAGTTCACTCTTTCTAAAGTCTTCCTTTAGTTTATACTCTATCAGCAATGAATAGCATCTGTGATCCATTAGAATGTCAGCTTCTTGAGGACAACTGTATCATTAATGTCTTTATATCTCCAGTGTTTAGCATAGTGCTTGTAGGCACTTAATAAATACTTGGGAGATTAATTGATTCATCAACTACCTAGTAAAATAAGACAAAAGACTCTACATTCCAGAAGATTAAGTTGCCAAGCATAAGAATCTTAAAGTGAATTTAAAATTTAAATATGGTGTAAAACCAGAAAATTGAAGTAGTTAGCATATCAAGTCAGTATCATCTAAATACCCAATAGATGAAAGAAGGTTAGACTTGGAATCCAGAAATATGGGTTAGAAGCTTACTCTGGTGTTTATTGAGCTTCAGTTTCCTTTTCTGGAAAATCAGGTTGATAATATTTAAGGATACCCAAGACATCTAAGTTGTGGCAGGAAAAGAGCTTGGTAATCTTTTGCTCAAAGGAGATGAGGTATTAAGGGTGGGAAGTTGCTGGAGGCTACCAGGAGCTGACAGACAATGGTGGGCTAGGCCAGTTCAAGGGTGCATTGATATTTTGATAGGCTCAAGGGTGGGAAGAAGATGGACAATGGAGGGCTAGGCTAGTAACAGAGATCTGGACCCAGCCAAAATGTAAGGCTTATAGCCTCATACAAATGCCTCATCAAACTGGACAATTTAATCAGAGTTCAAGGGGGGTTCATAAAGCCTGTACCTCAAGGACTCAAGAAGAGCTCAAGGGTGCTCCTAGAGCCCATATCTCATCAAAAGTTTGTATAGTAATATTGTAACAATCACTGTCCTACCCAAGATTTTTTTTTGGGGGGGGGGGAGATAATGGTGGTACAGAAAGCCTTTATGACTTAATGTCAAAGAAACTTTACATAATGATGAATCCTCATATTCCTTTATATAAATTTTTTCAATATAAATTATATTTTTATATTTACTGATTTGAATATTCTTTGACCTCTAGGATTAAAGATAAAATCCTTTTGTTTGGCATTTGACATTCTTCACCTCCTGGCCTCTATCTACCTCTCAAAGTTTCCTTACACACCAAACACTGCAGACTAGTTGTATCAGCCTACTTGCTCTCCCTCAGACATTGTCACTTATGCCTGGAATCTTTTTCCTCTTCTCCACTACTTCCTGGAGTCCCTAGCTTCCTTTAAAATTTGACTCAGGTACCACCTTATGCAAAAGACCTATGTTTGTATTCCCTTTCTGTGCCTTCTAGAGTAAGGCTGCCTTGTCTCTGCTTTGTGTGTTGTTGTGCTTTGTGTTCTCTTATCTGATAGAATATAAAAGTACTTGAGGGCAGGCACTTTTTCATTTTTTTTCTCTGTATCCCCAGCACTAGCACAATAACTAGCACATAGTGGGTGCTTAGAAAATCCTTAGTGGTCAGATGAATAGAACAAGAAAATAACATAAGAAAAAAATTTAAATTAATGAAAAAGAGAAACCTTAAATGTCTAATGTGTCCATCAACTTCTGTTAATTCCCAACCAAAAGATACATATGAAATTTTATATAATGACCAAACTGTCCTGCTTTAACTCCCATAAAAAAATTTTTTTTTAAAAAACTGTACTAATCCAAAGTAGAGCAAATATATGCACTCAGCAACATGTAAATGATCCAAATAAGGAAGTTAACATCATAGTGTAGATCTGATTTAAGGCAGCTAACCATGAAAAGGTTAGGATTAGTTCTGCAGTCTACCTACAGATTATATTTCCTCATCTGTAAGATGGGAAAATTATCTGAACTGATGATGCTTAAAAATCATCACCAGAAATTGTATTACTTATTACTCAGTTGTAAATGGGAGCTGTCCAAAGGTTTTTTTAGCTATGCTTTTCTGAAAGATGTGATCCTGGGAAAAAATAAACTGCCTTAAAATATTGAAGTTTAGGGTCTAGGGGTGCTTGAGACCCCAAAATACCAACACACCAGGTCCTGCTGAATGAATTCATCTCAAGTCTTCCCTCGGCCAAAGTAAAGCAAAGTTTACTAGAGATTCACCATAATGGTTAGACTCTTAAGGAGCCTCAGTATCTGTGACACTTGTATTGGACAAGCAGGCCAGAACAATCTGACTTAAGAGTGAGTCTGTGCTAGATAATTCTTGGCTAACTCATGGAAGCAAGATGGGTCTTATATACAGAAAGATTTCAGGGAGGAATCTAGGGGTGGTCTAGAGGAGGAGTTTGGGGAGGGTCTTTAGGAGGAGTCAAATGAGTTCAGACTCCGGTGGTGAAAGATTAAGGGTGGGAAATAGCTGGAGCTTACTTAGAGATGACTGACAATGGAGGGCTAGGCTAGTTTAAGGGTAACAGATTTGGGTATAGAAATTTTGGGAGGATCAAGGGTGGGAAGCAGCTGGACAAAGGAGGGCTAGGCTAATAACCTGAGATTTGGGTCTAGTGATGATGAAAGGCTTAAGGCCTCAGGCAAATTCCTGGTCAAGTGGGAAGATTCAAGGAAAGTTCAAGGTGGTTCCCAGAGCCCATACCCCATCAACTGGGCAAGTCACTTAATGATTCTAATCTTCAGTTCCTTATCTAGAAAATGGAGATAATAATGACACTGTCTACCTCTCATCATCACAGTAGATAAAGCATTTTGTAAATCACAAAATGCTCTATGAATGTGGGCTATAAGTTTTGATATCAGGGCAAAGGTAAAATTTTACAAAATTCTTATTCCACCCCACCCTTAATTTGTTGCCCTAAATACCCCCTGCAATAAACATGTAGGAAGAGGAAATAGAAATTTATTCACAAACTCCCATGTACTAAGTCAATTAAATTCAGCAAAAGGTTTTGGGAACAAGTTACTGTCTCATTTGGAAGAAGTTTTAATTATGCTTCTGCTGCTTCATATTTTTTTTTCCTGATAAGCTCACCTTGCTCCCACCTAACTAAACTTGTGCATCTATCCTACTTCCTGGTACTTTGTAAGATGCTGAGTCCATCTTTCCTCTAGTACCGTTCAGTCTTCTGTGGCCTTCCCAGATTTGCCTTGAAGTGTATGACATCTTTGGCTTATTCTTTGGGGGAATAATGTAACCTCATTTTAACTCCAGGGAAACTAAAACTCCAAAAAGATGGTTTCAGGACTGGTGTTCATGCTCATAAAACCCATGTAACACTGACTTGTACCACAAGTATCCCATATTTTGCTCATTAAAATGGTTTCAAGCACAGTGAAGTTAAACAACACCAATCAGAGAGCTAGAATTTAAGGAAAAGTCAGAAAAGTTAAGGCAACCTATTGAAAAGCAAATTAAAGGGAACTGAGTAAAATTTCAATTATCTATGCAAAGTGGTCTATCCTCCTGATTGTCCTCATCTTTTCTCACCCTTCATTTTTGCCATTAGTTTTGATTTCTTTTTCCAATCAATTAATCAACAAACTTTTATTAAGTACCTTCCATGCATGTACTGGGCACTGTGTTACATAGTGAAGATACAAACAATTGCAATAACTAATATTGCTATGCTTTCTCTAAGGTTTGGAAAGTGTTTTAGATATGAAGGAGAAAATTTTTACTTTTGAAGCATTTCCACTCTATCACCCACAAGGCAGACTGAAGCTAGAGTCAAAATTAATTGATGTGAATTTCAACTTCATTCCCCTGTCTTTGGAATGAAAAAGAGTGCAAAATGAAAAGGCAGAATGCAGAGAAACAAAAGTTTTTAGTAATCTAACAAGACTAAACTATTTTGTTGCATAGGTAGGGCTGTTCTGAGGAATTCAAGCACTTACCCCAAGGCTGACATTTTGATGGTGAAAGTCATTACTTATCCATGGGGGGGAAACCTGGGGGGAAAAAGTTGCAGTTTGATGGCCCCCATACTTCATGATGCCTGTCTTCCTCCACTTAAATAAGAGGGTGAAAGAGGAGAGGGGGAGAACAGGAGACTGGCTGGCTGTGTACTACAAGGAATGAAGAGTAAATACCAAAGTGGAATCATGTCACTTCTCTATCATTTCATTCTGGATCAGATTATCCCAGAATAATCAACAGAGGAAACCTTGAAGTAGCATATTTCGGTAGGAAAAAAAATGCATTTGGAGTCAGAGGTCCTGGGTACAAATCCCAGCTCTGCCACTTACTACCTGTGTGACCATGTCTATTTCATCTGGAGAATGAAGAGATTAACATCTGTACTAATTACCTCAAAGATGTTCTGAGGAAAGAGTTTCGTAAAATTTAAAAGTTTGCAGATATGTGAACTAATATTATTTACTCTGAAGGAGAGGGAAAAGAAGAGAAGACAGGAACAGCAAGGATGGAAGCCAACTTGCCAGATTAAACGGATGCACTTTCTCTATGGCCTTTTCCTCCAACAGCCCGATAACCTCCACAAAAAGTCTGCCTGGAAGAGTCTTTTACTGGTTTGCTGGGCAGAGGTAACACAGCCCTGTCTCTCTCTTCCTAACAAGTTTACCTGCCCAAAGTCAAGAGGAGGGAATTAGAGTTTAGGTTATAGCCATAACCTTTAATTATCTATCTAATACAATTATCATTTTTAAACACAACTTTTTAACCCTTATCCTCAGGACTCGGGCCTAGTTCCTTATGCATTACACAATGCATTATGTCACATGGACATTTCTTGGCTTTCTTATAGGTATTTCTGGATATTGTGTTTAAAAATGGAACACAAGTTTCTCTATCATTCACTGTTACTGAGTGACATTGTGACTTTTAATACAAATTATGCAACATGAAGAAGTAAAACAGCATGTTTGGGTTGTGTGGATGAGAAGGTGGCTGTGTCAGGGGTGATGGAGATGGAGAGAAGTCACAAGTTGGCAGGTTCTTGCATGCTATAGGAAGGCCCAGTTTATGTGCTGTGTGACAAAACAGGCTCATGCACGTCCAATCATGCAGTGAAATTCTCAATGTGTAGCAGTTCAGGCAGTGCCAAATGTCACTTCATAAACATCATTTTTTTCTAATCCCATTTTCTAAGATGTTTTATAGTTTGAAGATGCTGATGCACATCCTTTAAGTTCTCACAAATGTATACCTCACAAATGCATCAATCACCTGAATCATTTTTTGTTTTATATACATATATGTATATATACAAATGTTCATATACACATATGTATTGTACACTTATACATATATGTATATTATAATAAGCTAACTTTTAACTAAAGAGATGAAACTTTATTTGTCTAGTTAAGAAAGCATATGAACTTTATTTGGGTTATAAAATAGGTGCTCAGGACAAAGGCTTGGACCCCTCACTTGTTCTGTATCTCTTGTGTTAGATTACTAACTGGCTGGATACATGGATCTTGTCACATGCCGTTTGCAGTTCCTATGATTTGGAGAGAACAGAAAGACCATTCAACAGATTGCTATATTCACTTAACAAATATATCAGGAATTTCCTCCAGATCTAAACATACTATAAAATTCCAAATCTACCACAAGCTATAAGATCTTTATTTTACACAGTAAAGAACTATCTGTATCGAAACCACCAGAAACTTGGAGGTTGGATGAAGATAAAATTGATGATTTAGATTTTACTGATGAGGCTCAGCATGATAAGGCAGGAGAACAGCAACATGGTGATTCCCCCCCTTTGAAGTAACATTTTCATCCTCAGATCCTCATTTAATAACTGCAGTAGACTTAAGTGACTTTACTCATGTTTTTAACCTATTTTTTAAAAAAAGACTATACCTTTGGCTTTTAAGAAAAAGGATGGAATCTTCTGAAAGAGGGCACCTAAATATGTTCAAAACATGATAATTCTCGCAAGGAGAATTAAAGTTTAAAGTATTCTTGACATATCAGTGGAGAGTTGAAAGTGAGTGCTATTTTACTAGGATTACAATCTGGTTATATATATATATATATATATATATACACACACACACACATACACACACACGTATATATATACGCACACATATATATGCACGTATATACATATACATGTATATATACAAACATATGTATACACACATATACACACACATATACACACATATATGTATATATATATATATATATATATATACATATATATATATATATATATATATATATATCCAACACTGCCATTTTTGGAATGGGAGAGCAGTGACAGAGAGAATCACTACATTAAAAAAAAAAAAAGGCAAAAATACTGGCCTCAGAAGAAAGAACCAATTCCCAGAAAGGAAAATGTGGTAAGTTAACCACTGGTTAGTCCTGAAAAAGTTTTCTTACCACTGTTGCACATTAAACTTGGTTTTAATGAAAAATTTTGTCATGACGATGAATCGAAATGGTGCAGGTTTTCTTTATCTGAAAAATAAATTTCCAAGAATCAGTGAAACTAAAAACAAAGTGGGGGGATTTGTGGGTCCTCAAATAAGAGAATGATAGAAAGCAATCATTTTGAAGAACAGCTGAATAAGTTGAAGGAGATGCATGGAAATAATTTTAAAAAACAAACTAAAACTTTTTTGGGGGAAAATATGAGACAGAAAATTAGCAAGAACTATAAATGATCTTTAAAACTATAAAGTTATGGACTATAACATGTACCTCAAGACCCATTTCTTGGATTTACATTTAGATTTCTTGGATTTACATTTAGATTTCTTCCCAGAAAACCTATGTGTTAAGAGGGATGAACAAGGGGAAAGTTTCAGTCAAAAAATCTCCATAATGAAAAAGTAAAATCAGAGAATACTGACTGAATACTACTAGATGTTGAAGCAGGACATTCCATAGGTGAAATATCAGTAGAAATCTTTAATAATTACATTTTAAGCAAATGAAATGAGTATACTTTCTAGGTAGGAAAGCTAAAAAAAATGATTCCTATGAAAAACTGGGGGAGATGAGACAAAATATAAGGCATATTTTCAATCAGAAAAAAACGGTTCACCTATTTTTATGGGTATGACAAAAAAAAAAAAAGGAAAAACATCCTAAAACACATTTTTTTGTTGTTGTTTTTCCATGTAATCTACTCCCTCATCAACAAGCTGTGTCAGACTCCTCTGGTAGATGTGAACCTTGACTGGTCTAGGCCTCACAGGATTTGTACATTGGCAGTTTTTAGTTATTGTCCCATCACTACCAAGGAGATATTGTTTTCTTAACTTGACCACTATTGTTAGTCTTATGGAAACCACAGGTAGTCTCCCCCCACCTCACTGAGAACTTATTTAAATATGTCCTTACATATTAAAGGTCAGCCTGGAGTGATGGACACCCACAAAGACTTCCCCCACCCCTTTTTTTTAAATAAAGATCCACCATTAACAAGTATGGCTTTGGCCTTCTTAAAGGGTATAAGTGAAAAAAGAGGACTAGGAGAAAAGAGATGGGGAAGTCTTCTCATGGCCACAACCTTTTTGTCAGTTAGTTATGAGCTATATAAAGACAGGCTAGAGTTCATAAGATCCAAGATTTAAAGGTACATATTTCTATTCCTTTGAAATGGGCAGCAGTTATATTCTGGACCCTTGGCTCCTATTCTTGGGATTAAAAGGCTGTGGCTGTGGCTACTGTAGTTAAATGATCAAATAATCATGCACCTGACTAGGATCTGGTGCAACTGAACCTGCACAGGAACTTGTATCAGAGGACCTTGTTTCAAATCCCAGCTCTGCCAGCAACTACTAGCTGTGGAACACTGGGTAAGTCATTTTATTTCTCTGGGTCAAAGTTTCCTCATCTGTTAAATGAAGGGTTCACACAATGACTTCTTGTGAATTTTAGGTCCCTTCCAGACTTGAATCTAGTGGATCAGGGAGCTGGCCTTGGAGTCTAGAAGCCATGGGTTCAGCTTCTGACTAAAAATAGCCCTATGCAAGTCACTTAACCTCTTAGTCCCCTCCAGGAAACTTGAGGGGCAATGAAGACAAATTACAAAATAGATGCCACTGAGAGAATGTCTCACTGGCAGTTCTTTGTGGTGGAATGGGGAGAGGAAATTGAGGCAAAATAGAAATGGCTCAGACTCTGTATATTTGCCCTATTTGCCCCAAATGACTGGTATAGGGGGAAATGTATCCTGGACATGGAGCCAGAACACTGGGTACGAGTCCCCGCTTCTAATTCACCAGATATGTGTCTGTACTCTGCAAGCCACTCAAATTCTCAGCTCCAATGTGCTCATTTGAAAAATGGAGATTCTCATCTTTGCAAACCTTAAGAAATAATGAAAAAAAAAAAGGGAATTATTATCTAGAATAGATCCTGTTCCACAGCTATAGTGGAATGAAATCCCTGAGGGGTGTGTGTATATGTTATTTTTATGGTATCATTTTTTTCACATAAACTTGGTTTGTTTATTCTCTTGGAAATGATTAAGACACAAAATCTACTTGATGAAAATAAAATTTATTAGAGCATAATAAGGCAGCATTTTGTATTGAAGGAGTTCTCAAACTTTTGGGATTCAGGACCCCTTTGCAATCTTAAAAAATACAGGACTTAAGAGTCCAAAAACCTAGGGCTAGTACAGGTTAGTTAACCTCTGAGACTCAGTTTCTCAATTTGTAAAATGGGAGTAGGAAATCACATTTATAGTATCATACCTCACAACATTATTTTGAGAATCAAATGAGCTGCAAAAAAAGGGCTTTGTAAACCCTAAAGCAATATATAAATGGATGCTATCTATATTTATATTTTGCTGATAATTATAAAGAGTGCTGCAAAGATAATGAATGGCCACATGTAATAAGTGAGCCATATCTTTAGAAGCACTGAGTCAAAGGGGGACTAGAGCTTTGACCATCTTAAGTTTCTTATTATTTTTCCTGTTTCTCAAATCCTCCTCCTTTGGTAAGCTTTATATCCTTTATTTTTCTTTGAATCAAAGGCTATTTGTTAGTTTTGTTTTCAGTTTTGTTTCCATAAAATAGTCTGTATCTGTTAGGCCCATATGTTCTACTAAATTTTTCCCCAAGGGTCACAGCTAGGAGATTATGATTTCTATTCTCACATAGAGTGAGCCTCTCAGATTCAAGAAATTTTCAAGTTAACCCTTTATTTAAAGAAAATAGCCACCTTTTCTGTTTTATTTTTCCCCCTTTTTTAAATTTCCTCATCCACTCTGATTGCCCTAGATTCCCTATAGTAAGGCTGGAATCAGAGGAAGTGTGGGGGGACGGAGTTCAGTGGGAGGGAAAGAGAAGGGTAGAAAGAGGTGCAAGTAGACAGAGACTGGGACTCAGACACATAGAAGGATAGAGACAGTTTAAGTGGAAGGACAAGAAAGTGAGCCTAACTTTTGCTGACCCACTTAGGAAGCTTGAATGAATGGGTTGGGTCTTGGCTCTTCATTGCTTAAAGAACCAAAAGGGAAATTATTTCTAAATAAATAAAGACTGATGATATCATTCTCCAGCCCCTACCATTTCTCCTAGGTAGCTCTGGTGGGGGTAGTGTGGTACACGGGAAAGATGACTGATCTGGGAATCAGAAAGTCAGAGCTTTTCTTCTAGTATAGGTTCTCTCCCTAATTCACCTTAGGCTTCACTTCCCTTTGTTTTCTCACCTATAAAGTGACCATTTTCCTAAACTACATGTAGAAGGTTAATCAGGAGAGCCCCATCAACTAGATGAGGCCAAAGAAAAGAGGCTATTGTTTGGGACTTCTCTTAATTTGGAAGGACTCTGATTGTGCTTCCTAGATAGGTCAAACATACCCACAGAAAGATTAAGCATAAAATAAGCCCCAAAATCTAATGGTATGTGTTTCCCCATAGTGGAATGGGAAAAGAAAAAAAAAAGAACTTGGGGGTTGCCAGAGAGGCAACCCACTTTCCACAAAACTCATGAATAGCTCCGTACTGGTAGATTTCAAAGTCTGCATTTGTTCCTCCTCATGAATTCCTCCTCAGGTTCCAGGACCACTGATTACCTTTCTTTTCCTAGGAAAAAGGCCTCAGCTTTTTATTCTGCTCCACTAGTGCCTTTGCCTAAGAGATTCTTTCACTGTTTTTCCAAAACTAGATCCAGGCACTTTCCTATTCTTCTTAGAAGGTGAATTTAGGCTTTTTCATCACTCTATTACTGTCTCTCCAGTCCTTATCATCTTTCAGGCCTTCAGCTATACAGTTGAGGGCATGTTTAACTGCAACTTGCCTCTTCCAAGTCTCCAGGCATGGACTCAATCCTCTCCTATTGCATTTCTATGACTATCATTAGTAGCAATCTGAAGATGGTTCTGATGCCTATGAAAGCCTAATCCAGGGGCCTCAGTCTATTTTTTAGCTCTAGATTACTTCTGGTAGGTCTGTCTACCCCTCATTTAGAAGAATAGTACAAAAGGGTAGCTCTGATCTGAGCCTAGCCTGAGCCTGAGTACATCAAATGATCTTTGGTGAAGAAAGAATTTTTCAATGAGGCTCTTTCTATACTATCAAAGAGGCATCATCAAAATCCTTTGCCCCTCCTCTGTCATTTCACAGGAAAGTGGGGGCAAAATCAATCTCGCATAATGAGATTGAACCTTATCAAGTTGACCAATTTCTCCTGATCAAACCTGTACATTTAAAATGCAAAACAACATGACCTTTAATGTCTCTCCACCTCCCTGTTCTTATATCACAAGACTACAAGATCACAGGAGTGACGCATTTTGCTCTTGGAGTGTTGATTTATAAAATCAAATATATTATTTTGTGTTTCATGAGCATAATTGCCATTTCCCAGGTTTGGGGCAGATAGAAAGACCTGCCTCTCCCAGGCCAATATTACTCCCTCAGTCCCCTGTTCTGACTGCTTTAGAGAAGTCGGCTTTAGAGTTGTTTCTACAATGACTGTATTTTCCAAAACAACAACAAGAACAAGAACAGGAACGAAACAAAGACAACCACCACCACCACTACCAAACAGGGACACACAGTCTGACAAAGGACATTCCTTTACAAGACTTAAGTTAAAAGGATGCTTTTTATTTTTTTTTTAAATTGGGACTATTCTAGAAAATCCAAGTTGTATAGTCGCTATAGATAACGTTAATAAGAGTCAATCTAGCAATAATGAAAGAAAGCCTAGTCATGGATAATCTTTAAAAACATATGCAATAGACATAGCAACCATTTCTTCCTGAACCAAAATCAAGATATACGACCCAACAAAATGTATTCCTTTTTTTAAAATACTTTTCCTTTCTCAAGTTCAGCATGGTCTTTAAAAATCCCAGATATATGGTCACCAGAAGTATGAATGATTTTGGAACAAGTTAAATTTTTTTAAATTGCAGATCTACTTTTCTAACTATGTTTTGCTTAAGCTAATGTTAAAATTCATTTTCATTCCTTGAGCACACACTGACTGGTAAGAGGCCAGGGAAACAACTGGGTGTATGCTGGGGAGCAAAGGAAGCTGTCTGGGAAAGAGGCAGTGAAGTTCGGTTACCATGCCATATGTCCCAGATTTCCTGGGACAGTCCCAATTTCAAGGAGAGAATGGGCACTTTTAACTAGGGCTTACCAAGTAATTTCCTTTGTCAGACCACAAATTCTGATTTGGGGCATGGGAAAATGTATTCCCAGTAGGTATAGAAGAAGAAGCAACAAAGCAAGAGCACACAGACCTGAGTTCTAGTTCCCATTCTGCCAATAATTAATTTTACTGCTCACCACACAACAAATTACTACATGGAAATTCATTGGAGATTTAAAGTTTTCTTTATGCTAAAATTTTAAATTTCATCTGAAATTTCTCTATCACCCACTATTAAATGACACATGAATTTTAATATAAACCATGCAATAGGAGGCAGTAGTAAAAAATGTGACTTTTTGAAGGAGGCTGAGGAGGTGGAGGATGAGAGAAGTCACAAGTTGGCTTGTTCTTACATGCTGTATGAAGACCCAGCTTATATGCTATGTAGCAAGACAGGCTCATGCACATCCAATCATGCAGTGAAATTCTCAATATGTAGCAGATTGTTCAGTCAGTTGTGTGCCAGGTGTCATTTGGTAAACATTATAATTTCTTTTCTAATCCCATTTTCTAAGGTGTTTTGTAGTTTGAAGATGCTGATATACAATCCTTAAATTCTCACAAATGTATGCCTCACAAATGTATTGATCACCTGAATTGTTATGTAGCTAACTTTTAACTCCAGAGATTAAACTTTATTTGTCTAGTCAAGAAAACATATGAACTTTATTTGTATTATAAAATAGGTGGTCAAGATAAGGCTTGGACCCCTCTCACTTGTTCTGTATTTCTTGTGTTAAATTTACTAACTGGCTGGATACATGGATCTTGTCACATAACATTTGCAGTTCCTATGATTTGGAGAGAACAGAAAGACCATTCAACAGATTGCTATATTTGCTTAACAAATATATCAGGAATTTCCTCCAAATCTAAACATACTATAAAAATCCAAATCAACTATAAGCTATAAGATCTCTATTTTACACAGTGAAGAACTACCTGTATTGAAACAATGAGAAACTTGGAACTTGTATGAAGATGAAACGATGATTCAGACTGTAATGATGAGGCTCAGCATGACAAGGTAGGAGAACAGCAACATGGTGATGCCCCCATGGGAAGTCACTTTTCCATCCTCAGATCCTCATTTAATAACTCAAGCAGTTTAGTGACCTTACTCATGATCTTGCCAAAAAAAAAAAACAAAACAAAACATCAAGCTAAACCTTTAGCTTCTATAGAAAAAGGATGGAATATCCTGTAAGAGGGCACCAAAATATGTTCTAAGTATGACATTTCTGTCGAGAAGGACAAAACAGGAAAACATTCTTGATATGTCTATGGGGATCTAAAAGTGATTGCTCTTTACTAATATTATAACTGGAAATGTATCAAATACTGCTGCATTATTGTGAATGGGAGAGCGGTGACAAGAATAACTACTACATTAAAAAAAAACACTAGCCTCAAAAGAAAGAACCAAATCCCCAAACAAAAAATGTGGTAAGTCAACCACTAGTAGTCCTGAACAAATTTTCTTACCACCGTTGCACATTAAACTTGGTTTAATGAAAAATTTTGTCAAGGCGATGGATCGAAATGGTGCAGGTTTTCTTTATCTGAAAAATAAATTTCCAAGAATCAGTGAAGCTAAAAACAAAAGTTGGGGTATTTGTGGGTCCTCAAGTAAGGGAAGTGATGAAAGACAAACATTTTGAAGAACAGTTGAATAAAGTTGAAGGAGCTATATAGAAATCATTTAAAAAAGGAAACCAAAACTTTTTTGGGGAAACTACAAGGCAAAAAATTACCAAGAAGTTATCAATGAATCTTCTCAAATCCTATAAAGTTATGGGATGCAACATGTCACTCAAGACCCATTTCTTGGATTCAAACTTGGATTTCTTCCCAGAAAACTTATATGCTATTAGCGATAAGCACAGGTAAGGCTTCTATCAGTAAATCTCCATAGTGGTAAAGCAATACCAGGAAAGTATATTGGCTGACTACTGTTGGATAACTGAGCAGGAATATTCCACAGGTGAGATAAGGAGCAACAGAAAATCATCAGTAACTACATTTTAGGTGAATTAAATAGTACAGTTGTTTAATAAAAACTATTTTCAAAAAACTAAACTGATTCCTGTAAAAATTCTAGGTGGTAGATAAAATCTGAAGCTATGCTTTAAATAAATACGACTTAACTATATAAGGTTCTCATGATTTTATGAGTATGACAGAAAACAAAGCCCTATTGATTTATTTTGTCCACTTTTGTGTGGTCCCAGGTTGGCCACTTCACCATTCTAAAGCACTATTTTCTATGAAGGTGCTGAGTGAGATGATCTCTAGACTTTAGAGTCTTTTGTCTAATATTTCATCACAGATGATTTATGTGTGACTAAGAGTTGCCTGTAGTTAATATGTGCAATGCCACAGGAGATGGATTATAGCTCTAGGGCTTTTCAGAAAACCAAGAAGCATGCAAAACTGTGAAATTACATTTAAAACAACATGTCAGGGCTCCCCTTTACTCTTTCAATCTTCACAACAACACCATGAGCAGGCACTGTAAGTATGATTACTCTAATGTTCATTCAATTTAGAGATCATCTGGTGTAGCCTCTCACATTTATTTACAGAACAGAAAACTGAGGATTTGGGATGCTAAGTGACTTGCCCCAAGGTCTCATGGGTAGCAAGAAGCTGAGCTGAAATTCAGATCTAAGGCCTATATGGGGAAAATGAGGCTGGAAGGGGTGATACAATTGTCTAAGTTTATACAACTAATAAAAAGCAAAGATGTGGAACCTAAAAAAACAATACAATAAGGTCCATCCTCTCCAGGCAGCTAATAGCACAGTGGACAGAGTGCTAGGACTGCAGTCAGGAAGACCTGAGTTCAAATCCACCTCAGATACTAGCTGAGTGACTCTGGACAAATCACTTAAGCTCTGTTTGTCCTGGCGTCCTTACTGTAAAATGAGGATAATAGCGACACCTCCCTGCCGGGCTTTTGTAAGGGTCAGATGGTCCTTTGTAAAAGCCCCACAGGGTGCCATAGATGCGCTGAAGAGGCTTATTCCCCTCCTCCCTTGCTTCCTCCTCTCTCCCAGCACTTCTTACACTGTGGGTCCCAACCACATGGTGTCTTGACGCACAGTTAAGAAGTGCGGAAGGGGTGTCTAGTGTAAAAGTGTCAGAAGCTCTGAGTCTGGACCACCTTTTTCACAGCTAGAAGGCAACTCTAAGGTAAGGCTAGATAAACTAAGAAAGGCCAAAGGACTTATCTTCCCAGCCTTATCTTTGCTTTGATCAGGAACTCAAAAAGGAAAACCTCAAAGAAAGACTATCTAAAGACAAATGTCAAGGCTGATGGCTGCTTTTGAGGAAGAAGCTCTTTCTGGCCCTCCTCAAGTACTACCATAGAGACAACAATCACCTTGTCTATTTGAGATAATTGTGCTCCCGTACTTAAATTAGAGAGATGGGTTTGATTTCTGGCTCTGTCACTGACAACCTGTGTGACCTTAGGCAAGTCACTGTGAAGTGAAAGGCTGATGCTAGCAGATCTCTAAAACCCCTTCCTATTTTGTTTATGTTAGGTGTGTCTTCCACATTATTTTCACTGGCCCTCCTTTGGTTGAATTATTTAACTGAAGAAAAAAAGGCAGGCTGAATGGAGGGTATAGGAGAAGTATGGGATGTAGAACTGGAAAGTCATGTAATCTAAGGAATCATTTCACAGATGATGAACCTGAGGTCTGAAGAGATTACCTTTAAGTTTATGACTTACCCAAGATCACAGTTGAAGTTTGACTGAACCTAAGTCCTTTAACTCCAAAGCTCCATGTCTTAATTTTAAGCCCATTCTGCCACTGTCTTAGACTCTCTCCCCGACTCCAAGACTACTCCTATGTGCTGCTGCTCCATTACTTCAGTTCCTAGGACTTCCCATCCTAAGTATTTTGTCTATATTTTCAGTTTGCTTATCTGTGTACCTGTTCTTCTCCCACAATTGAATGCATGCTCCTTTGAGAGCAGGAATTATTTCATTTTCCTCTTTATCTTCCCATAGAGCCCACTACACAAAGGTGCTTAACACATGCTTATTGAGTCAATAGCAAATAAATGCTTCTATCCTCTTTTTAAAATTGGCCGAAGTACCAGGGTTGTAAAAGGACGTTCCTTACCCCTGACCAATCTGTCTCTGGAGGCCTAGTCTCAACTCACCCATCATGAGATCAGAATGGTAGCACAGCAGATTCCTGATTGTCTGTTCAGGGTTAAACAGAAATAGCATTCAGGGCTTCATTCAGAGGTAGGGCTTTAATATTTCCCAGGCCTTATACTAGCACCTGTTACTTTTTATTACTATTATTGTTATTCTCGGTTAACTACTTCTCTTATACATTTTTCTTTTGTTTCCATCATTTTTTCCATACAAATATGTATTTAAAATAACTTTTTTTTACAAAACTGTATCTTAGCAACAGTGCCACAGTGTTATCTAAAGCAAACCAAAGCACTTGGCCATAAACTATATAAGCAAAGTCATTTAATGTGATCAACTTAGTTTTCCTGAGATACTAGGAGTTCAAGGTGTTGCTGAAGATTAAAGGCAAATTTTTCAGACCTAAAATATTTCATCATTGAACCTGACATTCAGATGATATACAGGGAACTCCTGTTCTTCATAATCATAAATTCATACAACTTTAGAGTGGTGTAGGACCTTAGGGATAATCTGATGTCACCCCCTCATGTTACAGATGAGAAAACTCTGGCTAGAAAGGTTTGATCTGACTTGCCCAAGGTCACACAGCTAATTAGAGGCAAAACTGGAAGTAGAAGCCTATACTCTTTACTCTTTAGTCTAGTTACCACAGTGGCTCCAGGCTATTTTATATAAAGACATACATTCCTTATTTCAGAGGGCAGAAAATATTACTTTAAAAGGATGCTTTTAGGAATTTAAGTGTTAATTAACATGCCCTTCATAAGGGCAATGTATTGTTAAGTTACGAGTCTATCTTCTTTTTTTCCTGAGAACTTGTATTGAGAGGCCCAGACCTCTATCTCTCTGGCCCCATTCTACTACTGGGGCCTGACCCACCCCATTGCAGGGTGACCCACCATTAAGCAGGAGCAATGGATTTTCACTGATCTATGCCACTTTCTCAGGCTTAATCCCCCTTGTGACCAAGGACACACATTTTTTCGAGCTTGAGTTCCAGGCCAAATACACTGAACGAAGTGCAACTAATTGTCCCAGGTGCTGATCGATCCCATGCCCTCAGTCTCATTAATGTGACGTTCTAACAAATTCAGCTAAACACTTTAAACAAGGGGCTCAACAATTATTTCATTACAAGTACAAAGGAGGCGAAACCCAGGTCCTGAGACGGAAACCACTTGCTCAAAGTCACAGAACATAAGACAACAATCTCACACTCACTAAAGCAGCTACTGACAAGGGATTAGTTTCTGAGTCTGAATTTTCAGTTCATTATTTTGCCTTGCTCATGTTTTTATAAACATATACTACTGTGCAGGCAAGGGCTAAAATAAAACATTCAGTCTGTTAAGGTTGTTAGGCAATCTATATAATGACTAAAAGCAGTGGATAATGTGAGAAATATTGATGATGTGGTTAAAGCATTCTATGCAAGGAATGCTTAGTTTTATACACAACTGACAAATGGTTAGGGAGGGTGCACTATAACCATGTGAATTGTGGATTTTTAAGAAAAATTAATTCATATGAAATCATGAGTAATTTTTAGTACTAAATAGAAAAAAGGTAATACATATGATTGTAAAACAAAAGCAATTATATTGTTTTTGGTGTGAGAGATATGAAGAGACTTAAAAAAAAGAGCAAATTGTTACAAAATAGATAAACTCAGGTAACAGCATCAACCACCACTTTATACTCTTGCCTTTTGTCACATTCTGATCATGTTGCATTCCTGTTAAAGAAACCTCATAGCTCCCTAGTACTTTCCTATAATTTCCCTAGGATAAAATACAGTCTTCTGCCAGGAATTTGGCTTTAAACCCCTCTGAAATGGCTCCAAAATACCTTTCCCAATTGATTTCACATATTTCCCCTCACCAACAACATTCCAACCAAATTGATCTACTGAATAGGACATTTCTTCTATTTCCCTGCCATTCCCACAAGCTGCCCTAGACCTAGACTGCTTTCTTCCACATCACCTTCACTTCAGGAATCCTTCAAGACTCTGCTTAAGTTAACTATCCTACATGCTTTCCTGATCCCCCTGGTTAGTAGATCTCTCCCCTAATACTTTATATTTTGCATTTCCTTATCCATATACATGTTGTCCTCCTCACTGAACAAGCCAACCAAATATAAATTCTTTGAGGACAGGGACTGTTCTGTTTCTGGCTTTGTATTCCCAACTCAAAGAAGTATCTTACATATAGTAGGTGACTAATAAATGCTTACTGAATTGAATTTCTGAGCACAAATTCTTTACTTGACCCTATTGTTACATGATAATATGTCCCATAATTATATGTCTCCACTAGACAATGCTTTTCATTTCTTTCTTTTTTTTTTTTTTAAAGCAATTGGGGTTAAGTAACTTGCTCAAGGTTACACGGCTTGCCGGTGCTCTTACTCACTGCGCCACCTAGCCGCCCCGACAATGTTTTTCTAAAGCATTCTAAAGCATTCATCAAACTCCTCTTAAGTGTCATGATGTGGTGATGATTTAGGGTTTCTGAAAACTATGCCAGTGGAGCACAAGCTTCTGGAGGGACTCCCAGTCTGGAAAGACATCAAGAATGGTCTTTTGGGAGACTTTCAGTTCATGGAGAAAGAGCCTGGCTATGTTTGGAGAGGTTCAACAATGGAAAGCTAGATACCACATAATAAAGTTTGGGTTACTGCAACTCATTATACCATTTTATATCAGTAGAGGTATGGTGGACTCAGTCTGACCCAGGCTTGTTCCCTGGTGGTTTAGGTCTAATACTGGAACAAAATAAGACACTGATAGCTCATTCAAATAAGCCAGAACATAGAAAGGATACAGCACTCAGTCTGGGTTGATGGTCCCCTTCAGTTCCATACAGAAAATGAGGAGGGCAGGACATGATGACTGATGTGGTCTTGGGATAGCTGCCAAGTCAGAAGTACCTTGATTCCACAAGGGTGGGACTTTTGTCTTTAGACGACCAGAAGGCCGTAATACCACGGCTTGAGACCTTAGAAAGTTGCCAAGAGCCCTGTGGTGTCAGTCTTGGCCCTGTGAGCCATAAAGTCTTGGGGACTGCTTCCTTGCCTCTTATAGCAAGAACTAGCTTAACCTACAAACATGGCCAGGTGGGGAGGAATTCTTATCACAGGAGGAAATACCCACATGTATTGGATCTTTTATCATATTGAAATATTTTCTTAGAAAAAAACTCCTGAGGCAGGATAGTTATTACCAGTTATTCCACCTATAAACTTTGGTCCAAACACAGTGGCCTATTTGCTTCTCCTCCAACAAGATGTCTCCTTGCTTTGGCACTTCTCGTTTTCTAGGCTTGGAATGAACTTCTTCACTTGGAACCCTGGTTTCCTTCAAAAGTCAGCTCAAATTCCACCTTCTACAGGAAGTCCTCCTGAACTCCTGAGCTATCAGTGTCCTCCCTCTCAAAAATTCTCTGTCCTCCTTTTGTATATATTCTCTATGTGATTTTTCTAGTGAAAGGCCTGTTTGTTTCACTTTTGTCTTCTGGATGCTTAGCATAGTACCAGCCTGGCATATAGTAGGTGCTTAGTAAATGCTTGGTGACTGATTTGCAATCCTAGGTATTCGAAGGTGTGACAAGAACAAGTCTCTTCACCTTTGTATGCCTTCCAGCTCAAAGTCTAGAATTTTTTTATTGTGGAGGAGAAATTGAGAGCCCTAGAGGGAAGGAGACTTGTTCCAGGTCACATAGTCCATTAGTGGAAGTGTTTAGACAAGAACTGAGGTGTTCTCACTCCTGGCCCAAGCTGCTTTCCACCGGACTATGTTGTCATAGGATCATAAGTATCTGCAAACATTGGGCTTTTCCATGGATTGTAAGGACGCACTTGCAGCCACCGAATTTGATCACATGCAATGACACTCTTTAACAATAACAACCTTAACATGAAAATATGCAATCCATTACCAATTAGTCACACTTAAAACACACATTTTCAGAGTTTATGTTGACTTCATGATTAGGAAATAGCAGTTTGATCCACAACTGCCAATGTATGAAAAGTAGCAGATCCCAGATATTTTTCTTCATTTCCCCACCTTTTAGGAGATAATTCTGAACTCCATGGTTAGATAATACTAACAGCTTACACACAAATAGTACATTGCAGTTACAAAGCACTTTACCTCACCTGATCCTCACAATAATCAAATGAGGTAGGTTCATAATGTAAAATTTAGACTTGGAAGAGATCCTACATATTTCCTTCTCATTTTACAAAAGAGGGAACTGAGACCCAGAGAGATTAAATGAATTTCTCAGAGTTCAATGTTCTATCAATTATACCACATTCAAGTATTATTATTACCCTATTTTACAGGTGAGGAAAATGAGTCTCAGGTGAAGTGACTTACCTAATGTGGCAAAGTTGACAGGTTGTAAAGACGGAATTCAAATCCAGCAATACAAATCTAGTACTCTTCCCATGCTACCTCTCAAAAAATTGTCATAGCTTCAGGCTGGAATGGAATTTGAACTCATAGACCCTTGTTTATAAAGGCTTTGGCTTTAACCCCTGAGCTACCAATTAAAGATATGCAACTTCAATTATTTTGCTTAATCTCATCTCTAGATGAATGAGTCTGGGCATATACATCGTGGGTGTTCTTTTCTATTCTTTTCTCTCATAACCAGGATTATTATTTGCTGATTTCTGCTATGTAAGTTTCTCAAAAAAATTTAAGACTTATAAGGTCATTTTACACATTTTTTTTAAATGGGGAGTCTATAAAATGCCTATTACCAATTCAATTTTATTTTCAATATATATTGTCTGCCACTTTTCAAAAATGTGTATTTCTCCCAAGTAATCTTTAGAACGGTCACTTTCATTTTCTAAGCAATGTCCATGTCAGGAATAACAGCTTGTATAACTTCACATCTGTCCTTTCTGTGTTGGGAACCAAGGGAAGATGGATTGCATGGGGAACAAGGAGAAGATAACATGAAAATTAGGAAGAAAGAGTTCCAAACCTGAAGAAATCTTAAGGAAAGGTTGGAGAGGACAAGAAAGGTCTGGGTCATGTCTTTGTGAAGACAGATTTGGCATATTCAATAGAAATTAAAGGAGTCAAGAAGAAAAGGGCAGGAAAGGGGGTGTAGAAACAGTAGGAATATACAGATTGTAAAATCTGGATATGAATGAGGAAGGGGATAAAGTAAATCAGGATCTGATTTATTTTCTATTTGATTTTAAAAGAATACAAAGACTTCTCATAATGTTTCCTCATAACTGTGCATGTCACTCCTATTGAACACTGCCCAATACTCCCACTGTACCCTCTGGGGCTTCCATTCTATTAGACCTGTGCCCTCCCTTGAGAAATTAACTTAGACTTAATTGTCTCTGTGCCTGTTTTCTCCTAATAGACTTTTAGAAACATCTGTGGTATTTTGATCTTTTCAAGCCCAGGAGCTAACACATCATAGGCACTTAATAAATGCTTGTTCAAGTGAATTGAGTGAGAGGAAAGACAGTTTTAAGATGACAGATGACAATGTACTATTTATGTGTAAGCTATTAGTTTTATCTAGGTAGAACTTTTTGAGAGGGAGAATCTATACACATTTACTTAGTGTGATTTTTAAAGAGCATCAAACTGGAAATTCCCATTGTGACTCCAGTGGGTAGGAGTCTGGACTTGCATTCCACTTTGCTCAGGTGAGTTAATTCAATTTTTTTTTTAAAGCAATTGGGGTTAAGTAACTTGCTCAAGGTTACACGGCTAGTCATTATTTATGTGTGGGCGCTCATTTTCTGAGGCTGGATTTGATCTCGGGTCATCCCAACTCTGAGGCCGGCACTCTTACTCACTGTGCCACCTAGCTGCCCCTCAATTCTTTAAAAAAAAATGTGTATATATACATATATATATATGTATATGTACACACACACACACACATATATATATATATATATACATATATTTAAATGTAGAAAGAATAGTTTATGGAGAGAAAAAGTGGCTCTGGGACTGAGGCTAATAATAAGAGCTAAAAAGGGATTTGGGGGAAGGGGGTGATGTGGAAGACAGAGCAGCTGTCTTTGATCTGACATGGAAATCTCATGGTCATGTTTTCCATGTTCAACCCGACGGACTAGGAACTTATTACTATACCATCCTCATGGCACTTTCACTAGTGACCACATCAACTCTCAACCTTATATAATTTAATATTTTGATTATTTTTCTTCTTTATGTGAATTCCCAAAAATCTTACGAGGAAACAAGGTGCCTGGCACATAGTAGATGACTAACAAATGTTTCTTGGTCGATTAAAAACACAGAACCTAGGCCTTTCCAGCTCTAAAATTAGTGGTACCATTACATAAAAAGTTGATGGATATTATATAAGAATGAAGGGGCCTCTGTGTAATTTGCAATCTTCTCTACAGATAGCTTCTTCCATATTGCTACATCATTGTATTACTCCTTTCCCTATCCTAGATGACTAGCACTAGGCATAATGTTTCAGGTCGGACTTTTCAGTGTTCTTATGATAATTCAAGAGTCCCAAAGAGGTTAGTTAAGTGAGTTGACCAAGGCCCCAGAGGAAGTAGGACTGGGGCCTGAATCTCCAGGTCTCTTTCTACTGCATAGTGCTTTCCATAGTGTGGATGAATCTCAGTCATACTCATGCTTTTGTGTAGAAACCTACTTTCACTGAATGGGATGAAAAAATAAGAATGCTTGCTACTGTACATAACAATTCACTTCTTAAAAACAGGGGAATATAGGCCATTGCATTAATTGTGATTGTTAAAATAATGTCATCAAACTGCAGGCACAAAATAAAGATTTGAAAGAAGGTGCCACAGCTCTTGCCTATCCAATCAATCCCGTTGTGTTTATTTTGATACTCTGCAAATAAGTCTTTGATTGGATTAGTCACAATACCACCAGGGGGCACATTACATCTTGCAGAGAGTCCTCTTGGAGAGGCCAGTAACACACATCAAGTCAATAACAGTGTTGGAGCTATTTGAGTTAAAGTTTAGCTCAAATTGAATTTTTAATCTATGCAACTTTGCTGAGAGCGTTCTCTACAATCTCATTCACAATTTTCTCCATGTTTTTCATGGTCAGTGCTTGGATTGTTCATTCACAGACAAACATCATTGTGAATAATTTAATAAAAAGATCAGAAGCTGTGATTTGCCCTCCTCTAATTAATTCTTAAACTTTTAATAGAATGAAACAGAATTGAATTAACTCGCCTGAGCAAAGTGGAATGCAAGTCCAAGACTCCTACCCACTAGAGTTACAATGGGAATTTCCAGTTTGATGCTCTTTAAAAATCACACTAAGTAAATGTGTTTATTAGTTCTATATTGAGTTCCCTATGCAGCCAACAATTATGCCACCCTGAATGCGCACTTTTGAAAAAGACTGTGTTATAGGAATACAAAGCATCTACCATGTGCAATATCTGCCAAGCCTAATTATTAGGAGACTATATTCCATTTAGTGTTTTCAAAGTCAGTGCGAAGTGAAAATCAAGTTGATAATGAAGATGCAGAACCCTCCTTTATGGATATACCTACTCCATGGAGGCAAAGTTATGTGGAACATTTTTCAAACATATGAAAAATGTATATTTTAAGATGATGTTGACATTTCCCTTTATTTCCAGAGACTGAAGAAAAAAAAAGAGACTTCTCAATTTATGGTGCAGCAGGAAGGGCTAAACCAAATTTTAAGAAGAATTTTCTGACCTTAAAAATTACAAGGCACTGAAATACATTGTCAAGAAATGCAACGATCATAAATTTAGAGCTTGAAAGGACTTTAGAATTTCATTTTTTTTTTTTATTTTGGAGGGGTAAGGTAAGGCAATTGGGTTTAAGTGACTTGCCCAAGGTCACACAGCTAGTAAGTGGGTCAAGTGTCTGAGGCTGAATTTGAACTCAGGTCCTCATGACTCCAGGGCCAGTGCTCTATTCACTGCACCACCCAGCTGCCCCCAACTTTAGAATTTCTATAGTCCAACTTGGACATCGAAGAAACAAATGTGTTGCCGGCTCTATACAGATGCCTGTGCTAGATCTATGAGGATGAGCAGAGTGGAGGTAAGAAGAGGCAGGCAGTAGGAAGCAGTCACTTAGATCTAAGACTGGGTTCAAATGCCATTTCAAATACAGTGTGGTCCTTGAAGATAGAGTGGTTCTTGGGAAGATTAAAGAGGTGACGTCTGAGATAAAAGAAGAGGGGCAGACCCTGCTAGTGGCTGCTACTTCTGACCAAATGATTCTTTCATCAAAGCCTAACTTGGTCCAAGGAAGCTGATCTCTAATCCAGTAGGCCCTTCTAATGTTTTACATTTGGGACAATGTCTTTAAAAAATTATTGTTGCCTTTTCTTTTTACTCTACAGTAACTTCCCTTAATCATCGCCCTTTCCTGTCATAAAGAAAACACTTAAAAGTCAAGTGACACAGTGACCATGGCTGACCATAGTTTTACCTTATTCTACACCCACAGTCCTCTACCCTATCTGCCAAAAGGAAGAAGTGTGTTTCATGTCAAGTTCTATCTAAAAACAAGATTGTTTATTATACTTTATAAAATACCCGATGGAACTATATGGTCTTTTGGTTCAAAAGTATAGTAGAAAGAGATATAGATAAGGAATCATAATTGAGTGAAGCTCTAGCTGCCTTTTATAACCTTGTGACCTTAGATAAGTCTCTTCACTTCATAAGCTCCCATTTTTAATATGTAAAATGGATATAATAATACTAATGTTTTACAGGGGTATTATGAGGAAAGTGCTTTGTGAACTGCAACCTGTTGTATAAAATGATTTATTATTATTATAGTCCTGATTCTTTATTGATTCAGTTAGAGTTGATGCTTGGTTGATTTCTGTCTAAGCCAATTAGCTAGTAGCCTTAACCCCAAACCAGTTGTGGGTCAAATATGTGCCATTGGTTGTGAGTGTTGATCAATCAGTCTAAATCCAAAACCACTAGTAGAAATGCATGCCCTGCTAATCATAGCTCATGTGATTAATCTGTACACAAAAGCCAACATGTTCTTACCTCACCTCCTACTCAAGGCCAGTCCAGTTCTAACCCAGGTCTGGAGATGCAGGGCTTGATCCTAGCAGGTAGTGGTGATAAGGTGTCGTCCAGGAAGTCCAACAGCACAGGCCACGTGTGGTTGACCCAAGCCTGAGGCACAGAATCAAAAATTCATAGACTTTAGAGTTTGAAGGGGCCTCAGTGGTCATCTAGTACATTCCATGAATAAAAATTAATTTTCTCTATGACAGTTAATGCTCATCAATGGTAGCCTCTGTTTGAATACTCCCAGTGAGAGGAATCTTCCTGCCTCTCAAGACAGCTCCTTTCATTTATGTAGAGCTATGATAGGAAGTTCCTCCTTATATCAAGCCTAAAGTGGTTTTTTTTTTTTTTACTTCTACTGTTTCTTGCTCTGCTACCTAGGACCAAACAATCAAATTCCTTTTCCAACATGACTGTCCTTCAAACACTTGAGGATAGGGATGGAGCGAAGATGGTGGCATAGAAGCAAGAAAACTCTATATATATCCTCCATAACCACCCCAAAAACCTATAAAAAATTACTCTAAACAAACTTTAGGGTTATAGAACACACAAAGTGACAGAGAGAAACAAACTTCCCGCTAAAGATAACCCGGCAGGCTGGCAGAAAGAGTCCTTTGCAGGAGGCTAGGAGCAGAGCCCAGCCCCACTTTAGTCCATGGTTTTAGCCTCAGGGAGTCCACAACCAGCCTGGATGGAGGGACTTTGGGAGAGTGGATCACCAGCAGCTGTGGTGGTTTCCAGAATTATCAACCCATAAATGCCAAAGACAAAATGAGAGGTCAGTGGACTTTGGGAACAGGGGGTCCAGGAGTGTGGTCCAGCCTCTTACTCCTGGAGGGAGAAGCAGCTGAGGTCCAGCGGCCACTGCTTCAGAGCTTCTGGCCTGCAGATTGTAAGGGGAACAAGCAACCAGTCTGAGGGGTAACTGCACTTCCTTTAACGTGCTTGGATCTGGTTTGCTGTCTAGGGTGGAGGTCCTGGGGTGTGTGGCCAGTGTGCCAGAGCCAGTGGAGGCTTCTGAGAGGGCACCCAACTAATAGCTCTGGCAGCTGAAGACCCACCAGAAATTTGAGATAAAGCTCTCCTCTCTGGAGCAGAGTTCTACTGTGGCAAAAAGCTCAAAAGTCAAGCAACTGAGTGGCAACATGAGCAAGCAAAGGAGCAAAACAAGTGCAGCAATCCAACTTTGGACTCCTTTTTTTGGTGACAAAAAGGATCAAAGTATGGAATAGGAGGAAGACAATGAAGTCAGAACTCCTGCAACCAAAAGCTTAAACTGAACTGGTTACAGGCCATAGAGGAGCTTAAGAAGGATTTTGAAAACCAAATAAGAGAGGTGGAGGAAAAATTGCGAAGAGAAATGAGAATGATGCAAGAAAATCAGGAAAAGAGAGTCAACAACCTGACTGAAGAAAATTTGCCAGATGGAAAAAGAATCTCAAAAGTTCACTGAAGAGAATAATTCCTTCAGAATTAGACTGGAGCAAATGTAAGCTAGTGACTTTATGAGAAATCAAGATACTATTAAACAGATCCAAACAAATGAAAAATAGAAGTCAGTGTGAAATATCTCACTGGGAAAACCACTGACCTGGAAAATAGATCCAGGAGAGATAATTTAAAAATTATTGAACTACCTGAAAGCCATGATCAAAAAAAGAGCCTAGAAATCATCCTTCAAGAAATTCTCAAGGAAAACTATTCTGATGTTTTAGAACCAGAGGGCAAAATAGAGGTTGAAAGAATCCACTGATCACCTCTTGAAAAAGATCCCAAAGCCAGGTTCTGAAATTCCCAGATCAAGGAGAATATTACAAGCAGCCAGGAAGAAACAATTTTTTTTTTTTGGAGGGCAATTGGGGTTAAGTAACTTGCCCAAGGTCACACGGCTAGGTTTTTGTTTCTGTGTGCTTTAAGTGTCTGAGGCCGGATATGAACTCAGGTCCTTCTGACTCCAGGGCCGACGCTCTACTCACTGCGCCACCTAGCCGCCCCCAGGAAGAAACAATTTGAATATTGTAGAAATGCAATCAGGATAACACAGGACCTGGCAGCTTCTACACTGAGGGATCAAAGGGCTTGGAATGTGATAATCTGGAGGTCAAAGGAGCTGGGATTAAAACCAAGAATCACCTACCCAGAAAAACTGAGTATCATGTTTCAGGAGGAAATATGGCCATTCAATGAAATAGAGAACTTTCAAGCATTCTTGATGAAAAAAAACAGAGCTGAATAGAAAATCTGACACTCAGATACAAGAAGCAAGAGAAGCATAAGAAAGTAAACAGGGAAAAGAAATCATAAGGAACTTATCAAAGTTGAACTATTTACATTCCTACATGGAAAAACAATAATTGTAACTTATGAAACTTTTCTCAGTATGAGAATAGTTGAAGGGAATAGAAATGTGTATATATACATATATATATATATATATATATAAATGTGTGTATATATATATATATATATATATATACACATACATACATACATATATATCTCTATATAGGAGGGTATATGGGTGTTTGAATACATATGTGAGTGTGTGCATATATGTGTACAGATATACATAGACAGAGGGCACAGGACCAATTTAATAGGAAGGGATGATACTATGATACTTAAAAGGTGAAATTAAGAGGTGAGAGGAATATAATGAGAGGAGATGGGGAGAGACAGAATGGGCTAAATCATCTCATATAAAAGAGGCAAGGGAAAACTGTTACAATGGAGGGGAAGAACAGGAAGGCAAAAGGGAATGGGTGAACCTTATTCTCATTGAATTTGGCTTAGGGAGGAAATGACATACACACTAAATAGGGTATCTCACCCTACAGGAATGTAGGGGGGAAGGGGATGAGAGACAGGATGATAGAAGGGAGGGCAGGTTGGGGGAGAGGGAAGTTGGAAGCACACACTTTTGAAAAGGGACAGGGTCAAAGTAGAGAATAGAACAAGTGGGGGGCAGGATAGTATGGAGGGAAACATAGTCTTTCACAATATATCTACCATGGGAATGTTTTGCCTAGCTACACATGTACAACCTATATGGATTTGCTTATCTTCCCAGTAAGGGTGGGTGATGAGGGAGGAAGGGAAAATATCTGGAATTCAAAGTTTTAAAATCAAATATTTTTAAAAAAAACGTTACTATTATTATTATTTTTTTTTTTATGTGCAACTGTGAAATAAGATATACAGGCACTGGGGTATAGAGATCCATCTTGCCCTACTGGAAAGTTAGAGCAGGTATAGGGGAGGATATAGGAGAGAGCAGATTTGGGGAGGGAATATACAGTAGGATTGCTGTTTTGGGGTGGCGGGTAGAAAGACAGAGAGAAAATATGTAACTCAAAATCTTGTGGAAATGATGTAAACTAAAAATAAACATAAAATTGAATTAAAAAAAAACTTGAGGATAGCAACCCTATTACCCTGAAGGTCTAAACATCTTCCCTGGTTCCTTTAGATGGTGCCATCCTGGTTGGTAGCTTACTGATATCACTCAGGATACTCTAGATGGGATCACGCCAGGGCAGACTACATGATGACTATCGTCTCTTTATTCCTGGAAGCCATGCTCATGTCCACATGAGAGGTCCCATTGCTCAATCTGCTATTAAGCAGCCCGCCCACTAAAGCCCCATCGCTTTTTCAGACAAGTTACTCTAATAATACTCCTCCTTTCACATACTTGAGACTGATTTTGGAGAACCCACATGTTGGATTTTGTACTTCTCCTAATGTAGGTTTTCTCTGGGTTGATTTCCTCCAAAGTTCTAGCCTGTGGGTCTTTTGGAATCCTGACATGAGATTGAGGTTCATCTGAAAATTTCATGAGCATGTCATCTTTGCCTTTATCTGTGTCAATGACAGAGACTGAGTGCTGGGCCTGTGATTTTGGTGGTCTGTACCTTCTCTGCTCTCTTGACTCTTATAGACTTGCCCAAACAACTAGGAAGTCTAGTTTCTTGCCAGATACCATGCAACCAGATCACATAGTGTGTCAAAGGCAAGACTTAAACCCAAGTCTTTAAGGCCAACTCCTTATCTGCTCCACTAATGCAGATCCTCTCATTGCCAACAATTAATTAGAATACCGAATAGTAGAGGGCCAAGCACAGACCCCTGGCACTCTTCACTGGAGCTCTGCTGACAACTTTTTGGGATCCCTAGCTTTGAAGTCAGAAGAGACCTTGAGTTATCCAGTCCAATTTCCTCATTTTACAGATAAGGAAAATGAGTTCCTGAAAGGCTAAATGAATTGCCTGAAATTACACAAGTAGTTAAGTAGTAAGTGACAGCCAGTATTCCACCCAGGTCCTCTAGTAAAACCCAGTAGTCTAAGGCTAAAAGTGACCTTAGATGGCCTCTAGTTCAATACCCTAATTTTACAAATGAGGAAACTTAAATGACTTGCCAAGATTACAAAAGTCATGGCAGAAGCAGTATTTGGACTCAAGTCATCTGACTCCAGAACAAGTGCTTCTTTGACTAGACAATGAATCATGAAAGACTGAGTCTAGTCATTCAACTAGTTTCAAATCCATCTATTTCTACTCTCTTCAATCCATGTCTCTTCACCTCTTCTGGAAGATGTACAGAGAGGTTCAATTAGCTAGATACTTAGGTGAATATGTTAGAGAAATTATTAATAATAACTGTGATTTGGGGAGATCCAGAGTCCCCCCTTTTTCTTTTTTTTTTAAATTTTTTGGTCTTTATTAATTTGTTTACAAAATTCAGTTCCACAATTCCTTGAGTTTCAAATTTTCTCTCCCTTCCTCTCCCCCACCCATGATGGCATACAATCAAGTATAGGATCTGCAAAAAAGAAGACTTTTCTTGCTTTTTGGGGTGTGGGAGGGAAGTTGGGGTTAAGTGACTTGCCCAAGGTCACACCATTAGTTTTTGTATTAAGTGTCTGAGGCCACATTTGAACTCAGGTCCTCCTGACTCCAGGGGCAGTGCTCTATTCACTGTGCCATCTAGCCCCCTCCCCCTTTTTCTATAATCCTCATTTCAAAGTTCCAACCTTACAAGGAATCTCTAACTTAAGGTGAATTCTACTCAATCAAGCCTGTGTGGAAAAACATCCTTTTGTCAATACTGGGGTGGTCTAGGTATAGAGATAGTCTCTCTGTCCAAGAGTGACATGATGTCACTCTCGGTCCCTCATTGTAATATTCATTCTCTCATTAATTGTTAAACAAAATTGATTGCTACCCTCAGGAACACCCCTCTTTCAAGAGTATATAAACTGTGAGCCTACCACCATGATTGTCTTTGGCATTCGAGAGTGCCACTGGTCTTTTATTAAAATCTAGTACTGGGGCAGTTAGGTGGTGTAGTGAATGTAGCACTGGAGTCAGGAGGACCTGAGTTCAAATCCAACCTCAGGCACTTAACACTTACTAGCTGTGTGACCTTGGGCAAGTCACTTAACCCCAATTGCTCTGCCTTGCCCCCTCCAAAAAAAAAAAGCAAAAAAAAAATGCTAGTACTATTAATAAAACGACTAACCACCCCAAAATTATTTCTCTTGAACTTTTTAGACACCATAAGAGAGATGATTTTTTCATCTAGTCTTTACAGACTTCTAGACTGATTAATAAATTTATTTAATATTTTCTGATAAGATCCAATTCTATTTAAGCAATCATTTAGATGATACCATTTTACATGGCTTCCAAAGTAATGTTCTCCTCAGAAGAATGACCATTTGAAATCTGAAAGAAAAATCACTAGCATATGATCAATCCATCCAACCCTGGATAATCACTCTATATTTGTTTTCCTAGAGGTTCTGATATACTGAAGATATTAGTAAAATCTTGATATTGACCTATCCAGGAATCTAGGCTAATCTTCAAGTGAACTTATAATACTTCTTAAGCCCACATATGGGTTCATGCAATGCAGTACATTGTATAGCATGAGATTTGGATTCAAAAGGGTTCAGCTCAAATCCCAATTAACTACTACCTGTGTGATTTTGGATAAGTCATGTCCTCTCTCTAGGAATGTTTCCTCAGCTGTAAAATGAGGGTGTCAGACTGAATTTTCTCTAAGATCCCCTCCCACTCATAAAATTCTCTGATTCTTTCATTGTTTGCTCTTCATGCAATCTTCTCTTTACTATTATGTGAAAATCTGTGGAATCACATAAGTCTGAGCTCTGCTCCACAGAGTGGAGAATCACTCATCATACAACTGTAGCTGCAGACTGTTCTTTCACTTTCTCCTCATTCATTACACTCCAAATTTACCACTGTATGCTTGTTCATCCAAGTGAATATAAAGTACAAAGTGAGTTCCTTAAATGTTAAAGTAACTTCCTACTTTATGAAAAAATATCCATTACAACAGTCCAAGCAAGTTAGCTACAGATTTTAGGGAAGTGGAATAGGTACCAGCTGTAATTCTTGACTCTGACCACTGGGAATGCAGAACTAATTTCTTTATGTAGTAAATCATCAGGAAGCTCTGCCCCTTTTTGCACTAATTGCAGGAATTTAGAGTAGTTTTTCAAGTTAAACTCTGAATGTAGGTTGATTGCATCCACCCAACCCCATGCCCCAAACTGAGTATCTTTATACTGTGACAGATAACTTTACAAATTCAGACTTTCATTAGTTCCCAAGTACCTAGGGGAAATAACATTCATTAAATCTTTTTATTTCTTTTAAAATAATATTGATCTCCTGTTACAAGTCTATATCCAGGAAAAGAATAATTAAAACAATAGCCTTTTTATTTTTAATAAGAATAGGAAAGTTTTTTAGTATTCATTCAGGAGTTGAAGTCCAAATGTCTCAAGCATTAGCTCTCATGGAATTCACAGAATGTTGATGGAGGTGTTATTTGAGTTTGTTGGATGATTGAAATCTTGGGATAAGGTGAAAATGGAATCAAACCCAAAGTCAGAAAGGTGTGAGGGGGTAGGGGCAAGCCTATCCTGGCTTTGTCACTTACTCTGTGACGAGGGGCAAGTCACCCAAGTGCTTGGGGACTGAGTTATGCCATCTGTAAAAGAAAGGGCTTGAACTAGAAGATCCTAGAGTTCCTTTTAGCTCTAAATCAATAATCACAATAATGAAACCAAATCAACATTATCTGGGGGTGGCTAGGTAGCACAGTGAATAGAGCACTGGCCCTGGAGTCAGGAAGACCTGAGTTCAAATTTGGCCTCAGACACTTAACACTTACTAGTCATGTGACCTTGAGCAAATCATTTAACCCTAATTGCCCGGCCTTCCCCCCTCCAAAAAAAGCAAAAAAAAAACCCAAAACATTATCTGACTGCCAATACACTTTTTAGTAAGGATATTAGTAACACTGAAGTCTGAGGGGTTTACAGGTAGAGTTACATAATTGAACTGGAAAAGTTTTTGTTTTTTTTTTTTTTTGCTTTTTGGAGGGCTACTGGGGTTAAGTAACTTGCCCAAGGTCACATGGATAGGTTTTTGTTTGTGTGTGTTAGGTGTCTGAGGTCGGATCCAAACTCAGGTCCTTCTGACTCCAGGGCCGGCGCTCTACTCACTGCGCCACTTAGCCACCCCTGGAAAAGCTTTTGAACAGCTATTTTGCAAAATGCCAAAAGGAACCAATAAGAAATGAATAAAAAAAAAACTGAAATGGAACATTACAAGTTTGTAGCAGATCAGTCACCAGAGCTTTGTGTTATTGTTATTGTTGTTCTTTCATAACAACACTCCAGAAGCCATGATTAAAAGGAAGTAGTTGGCATAGTGCATAGCTGTTCCACTTGGAGTCAGGAAGCACTAAGTTTCAGTCCTACCTCAGATACTTATTTAGCTAAACAAGTCACTTACCTTCTTTCATTTTCAGTTTTCCAACCTGAAAAATGTGGGTAATAGCACCTGCTCTTATTAGAGTCAATTATACACACACACACACGTGTAGAATTTGTATGTATATAGGTAATTTATATAAAATATATGCACAGTTTACATGCCAAGCATTTACAAATTTTAATACACTACTTAAATGTTAGTTATTATTATTGGCAGGATGGTATAAAGCACTGGATTCGGAATACGCAAGACCTGGGATCCCTGGGCAAGTCATTTAATTTCTTTGCGCTTCAGTTTCCATATCTGTAAAGGGAAGCACTGCATGCCATGGTTTGTGTGGTTCCTTCTAGCTCATAAAGTTATGATCCTCTGAAAACATGGTGGAGGTTGCTCAGGAAAAACAGCTGGCAAGAGAGAAGAATTCAGAAGGCTAAGAAAGGACGGGTTCTAGGGTGCTGGCAAGTGTCCAGGGTCATTAAGAAGCCAAGTAAATTCAGGAAGTAAATAATGACGCTGATGACAGCATTTACATAGTGCTTTAAGACTCGTAAAGAACTCTACAAACATTCCCTTATTTGAACCTCACAGTGACCCCAATGAGGTGTCATTATTGCCTCCATTTTACAGATAAGGAAACTGAAACAGAGGTTAAATGACTTGTCTAATGTCACACAGCTAGTAAGTGTCTGAGAGCAAATATGAACTCATGATTTCTGTCTTCTGGTCCAGTGCTCTATTCACTGTGTCACCTAGCTCATGGATCTAAGTAAGCTACAAGGATGAAGAACATGTTTTTTCATGGACGTTAAAGTCACTCACAATGATGGTATGGAGCAAGACAGAGAGAAAAACTTTTTTGAGGACTATCAATCAAATTGTTAAAAGTTGTGGAGAAAGGAGGGAGCCCCACCCCCACCCCCCCACCCCCGCCCATAAGCTGTGATGAGGCTCAGGAGAAGGTGATCCGATCAGAGAGCTAAGAACTTCCAAAGAGAAAAGGCTGCTAAGTAATAGCAGGAGACAAAATGTATTCAACTAGTCCAGTTAATCCCTGCTTAATGAAATATTATCTTAATACCTTTTGACAATATGTGCCTAAGAAATTGTGAATGAAAAACGGAAAACAACTCACCAGTTTTCTGTATTCAGAAGATTAGTGCATGACAAAAAATAAATCTCTTCAAAGATTAAGGTATATCACTAAAACTCAATAAACACTAACAAATAAAGTATAAAGCAAAGGCCAATTTCTTTCTTTACAATTTTTTTAAAGATACAACCTTGGTGGTTAATTTTTATCAACTTTATGACAAAATACAGTCTTACTTCAGCTATTTCCTTAGGATTAAAGCAATCACAAAGTATTAGAAATACAGCTGTTTGTAGAAGAGTCATGTAAAAAGTTAGAAAGAAACCCTTTCCTTTGATGGGGCCCATTCTATTTCTTACTTAAAGAGAAGTGAATCATTTAACAAGGATTAAATGTTTACCATAAGCTAAACACTTAGCTAGGCACTGGGAATACCAAGGAAAAAAACCAAAACTATCATTGCCCTCAAGGGCAAGTGCCCTACATTCTTTTGGGATCAGGAGGTAATACATGTATATAGATAAGCAAATGTGATGTATACAAAATGAATACAAACCAATATTGGGGAATTGTACTAAAAACAGGGGAAAATCAATCTCCTTCTGAAGTGGCTCAAACTACAAGTGAAAAAAGCTATGGACTAAGAAGCAAAAGTGAGGAAATAAGTGTTTTCTGTCATGGCTAGTCTGTGCAAAGGTATGAAGGTGGGAACAAGTAGGTCAGTTTGGGTGGAAGGGGAGGGTGTGAAGGGGAAGTGATGAGTATTTAGAGCTTGGAGTCAGATTTTCAAAGATGTGCCAAATAGAGGAAGTTTACATTCTATCCAAGAGACTATAGAGAGCCACAGAGCTTCTTGAGTGGAGACATAACAATCTGATCTGTGCTTTAGAAATACTAATTTTTATGCTTTATGGTGAATGGAATGGGAAGGGGATTGCTGGATACAACAAAATCAATTAGGAAACCCTTGAAAAGTCTAAGCAAGAGGTGATGATGGCTTCAACTAAGGTAACTGTGGAGTTGTGAAAAGGATTTGAAAACAAGATAACGGGAAGGTAGAATCTACAGAACTTAGTAGTTGATTGGATATGGGAAGGAGGAGGAAGAACTCCAAGCGCACAGTACAGAGGTTGAAAACTGGTGACTAGAAAAATGGAGGTTGGGGTGGCTAGGTGGCACAGGGAACAGAGTATTGGCCTTGGAGTCAGGAGGACCTGAGTTCAAATCCAGCCTCAGACACTTAACACTTACTAGCTGTATAACTTTGGGCAAGTCGCTTAATCCCAATTGCCCTGGTTTTCCCCCTCCAAAAAAAAAAGGGCAAAAAAAAAAAAAAAGGAAGAAAGAAAGAAAAATGGAGGTGTCCTCAACACAAATAAGACAGTTAGGAGGTAGAGAAGGTTTGGGGAAAAAAAATTAGTTGTTTTGGGCATGTTGAGTTAGAACAGTCCATGGGATATTCAAATGGAGATGTCCAGATGGCAGTTGATGATGTGTAGCTATGTAGAGAGGGCAAGACATCAAAATATTTTAGTAGTGTGAAGATAGTTTGGTGAAGGAGAAAGTATGCCAATTAGGAAGTCTAATTCTATTGCTGAGTCTTCTGCAAACTCAATCTATCACTTGGAGAAAATAAGTTCCCCTCTCTGACCCTCAGTCTGCCTGCTCATTTATAGGATGAAAAGTTTAAAGTGGATCATCTTCAAGGAGATAAAAGCTCAAAAACTATTGAATCCAATCCAACACAAGCCATTAAGTGCTTACTACATATAAGGCTACTATGTACCATAGGTGCTGGGGATACAAAGACAAAATGAAAAGCATTGCCTGTCCTCATGGAGTTTCATTATATATACATTCAAAGTATTTTGAAAAGTGTAATATACCAAATTATATGGGTAGAAAAGGGCATTGAGAAAAAAGTGGTTCTGCATTTTTGTCAAGCATAAATTTTAGATTCCTCTCTCTCTCTTTTTAAACTTATATAATTTTACCTGCTCCACCACAAAATGCTTGTTTCCTCAGCTACATCTCAGGTGTTAGTTGATAAGGGTTCTTAGTTAAAAAGAAAATATCTCTATATTTCTATATTTAAATTTAAAGTCTGACCATACTCAGTACAATGACCAGGACTCACTTCATAACTTTCCAATTGAGATTATGTAGTCTCTTAATTGGTAACTTATCAATTGATTTACTTAAGAAAAACTTTATTGGTAATCAATTTTTGCATTTTGACCAGCTTGTCTATGTATTTGATTTAGGAGCATAGAATCTAGTAAACCTCTTGAAAGGAAGGTCTTTCTCACTATTATATATACATCCCCAGCACCTGGTACATAGTACCACTTAATAAATGCTTATTAAATAATTAGTTTAAGAGTTTGTTAATTAGTTTAATTTGTCATTGAAATGATTGAGAACTGAGGCAATTAATTTTTGGTCTTATTTCAAAGTATCTATATATTTTAAATTAATGATGATCTTGTAAATTGGGAGGATTATACAACAAGATTGAGGGATGGAAAGGGATGGAAAGTTATTCCCTTCATGTCAAAAGAACTTGAAGGTTATCAGAATAGGAAGCTATGGGCAGGCCTGGATAGATTTGAGGCTATATTATTATATCAGTGAGCTACAAATTCACTGTAGTACTTACTGGAGATCACCCTAAGTAAATTATTTTTGGGTATATTTGGGATTTAAAATTTCTATTTAGGGGCAGCTAGGTGGCACAGTGAGTAAGAGCGCTGGCCTCGGAGTTGGGATGACCCGAGATTGGATCCGGCCTCAGAAAATGAGCACCCACACACAAATAATGACTGACCATGTAACCTTGAGTAAGTTACTCAACCCCAATTGCTTTAAAAAAAATAAATGAATAAAATAAAATTTCAATTTAAACTTAAGCAAATAAATCCATTAGAATGATTAAACATCATATTTGACCTCTGAAATAACCTTAACTTATCCTTCTTTCTCTCTTAATTTCAAACAGGGATTGGGGCAGATAACACAGTAAAATTATAAGTTTTCTGGTTAAACTTTTAAAAAAATAAAACCAAACATACTTTATAATTATTTTCATTTTGAAAAATCAACATATTAAAACAGCCATAAATAAGAAGTGTCAGTTACTACCTCTATGTTCCACAGAATATTAAAACTAGAAGACACCTTGAAGGACATCTAATCCATATTATATATGATGAAACTGAAGCCTAGAGAGGGAAAGTGACTGAAATCCAAGTCTCTTAACTATACTACAACAATCATCCATGTTCCCTTCAGTATTCTTTGTACATTCATTCCAACTTTGATGTATCCACCTCTTCTTTTATATCACTGTGGTTAGAATGTACACAATTCTGTTGAGTCTGTTTTTTTCATGTCTTGCCGAATTCTCTGTATGCCCCATATTGATCAATATCACTTGTATTACAGTATTCCATTATTTAATATACTTGTTTATTCAGTCATTTTCAAAGTTTGACAATTATGTTGATCAACTGATTCCCTATCTGGTGTTCTTCCTTGCACTTGATATGGTTAGGAGGAATAACAATGTTTTCTCTCAAAGAAAAGTATTAAACTCATTTATAGTTTGTTTTTTGTTTGGTTTTTTGCTTTTTGGAGGGGGGAAGGTAGGGCAGTTGGGGTTAAGTGACTTGCCCAAGGTTCATCTATAGTTTTTGCCTAAGAAGTCATAAGGACTCTCTTTTGTAAGTCATACACAGAAGAAAATAACATTACTACCTTTCATTTAACAGATGTCTGAAATTCACGTTGAGCTCCCTGGATTAAACTCACTATATAAACGCTAAGCACCACTATTATGTATTATGATACTGTTATATAGGGTCTACTCCTTCTCATCATGTATGAGATTGTGTATATATTTGCATTTATATTTCATCACTTTCTTTCATAGACTACACTCTCCAGACATTAATTTGACAAATAACATGATTAAGCCATCAGTTTCAGTGTGGTTCAGTAAGTTTTAAACTTCTTAATGGAAATATTTTCATATGCATTCAACCTTGGAAATTTTCCATTTTTTTCTCCTTATAAGGAATTTTGTCACTGACTGATCTACAGGTAAACACATACATTTTCAAGAAAAAAATTACAATCAATTACATATGTAAAAGAGCCTTTTCCCAAATAGCTCAGTGTCCACATACAATTAAGACTAGAGTGAAAATTATTTTAGAAAGTTTACATAGAAGTCATTGTAGTGACTCCAAGAATAGAATAAAGTGTCATCAAGAGGCTGGTGTAATGCTATGTCACCTCTTGGGGGAAATTGAGTTATAGAGCAGAAAGTGCAGATGAAGCCCAGTGTCCAATTTTTATTTTCAGTTTTGCTACTATCTCACAGGGTGGCTTTGGGGAAGTCACACCTCATCTCTCAGATGCTCTCAGTTTCTTCATTCTAGCTCTGACTGTTCATATTTTAATGATACTTGAAGTATTATTGATAGTAAGGCACTTGTCCCCTGATGGAGTATCCCAATGTCCATCTGTGCTAAAAAGAAAGAGGAAGAGTAATATGAGGAATTTAGATTCTCCAATTTTTCATTCTGGGAGTCTCTACCCTAATTTAGAACTTCACCTCTTTCCCTAAATCTAGTCTCTTCCCCCTCCAATCTAACATTATCCTACTACCAGAAGAGATGCCTTTGAATTCAGTATTCTTCCTACTGAACCATGCCACCTTGCTATTTAACAATTTAGTCAATTAGTCAGTCGGTAAGAATTTATTAAGCACTTACTCTGTACTAAGCACTGGAGGTTCAAAGAAAGGCAAAAAACAAACAAAAACAGGCCGTGTCCTCAAGGAGCAAACTTTGTAATGAAAGAAAACTTGTAAATGACTATATGCATAGAAGGGTTCTACAGAGTAGTGGAAAATAACATGAAAGAGAAAGTTATTAGAAAATTGAGGGATCCTGCAGAAAGTGGGAAGTGAGCTGAGCCTTCAAGGAAATCAAACAAAGAGATGGAAGAGCATTTTAGACAGAGAGTAGAGTGCAAAGGCATGGAAATGGAGTGTTGTGTTTGAGGAGGAATTGCAAATATACCAGTTATCTAGAATGCAGAAAAGCAAGATGTGAGATGATTGAAAAGGTAGGAAGGGACCAGATTGGGAAGAATGTTAAATGCTAAATAGAGAATTATATCTGATTTTGGAGCTAATGGGCAGCTACTGAAGCTCACTGAACAAGGTGAGGACATGGTCAGATCTACATTTTAGAAAAATCAGCTTGGCACCTGAAAGAAGGATATACTAGAGTGGGGAAAGACTTGAGGCAAGGATTCCAGTTACTGAACCAATCTATGCAAGAGGTGATCAAGACCTGGACTAGGATTGTACTTGTAGGAATAGAGAGAACAAAATATATATATGAGAGAAAATGTGAAAGTGAAAATGACATAATTTGGAAATAGATTGGGTATGTGGAGTGAGAGGTAATAGGAATTTAGAAAGTGTAGAATAGGATTTTAGGGGAAAAGATAACAAGTTCTGTTTTAGATATGTTGAGTTTGAGATGTCTATGAAACACCCAGTTCAAGATGTCCAAGAAGCAGTTAAAAAAGTGTGACTATAACTCAGAAAGATGAGGGCTCGATATATAGATGTGGAAATCGTCTGCATAGAGATGACAACTGAGCCCACGTGGTCTGATGATGTTATCAAGTAAGGAAGAATAGAGCAAAAAAAAATGAAGGGGACCCAGGACAGAGCCTTGGGGGACATCCATGGTTAGATAGCATGCCATAGATCAGCAAAAGATACTGAAAAGCAGTCAGAGAGATAGGAAGAAAACCAGAATAGAATAGTATCACAAAAACTGAAAGAATAGGAATTATACAGGAAGAAGTGATCAACAGGGTCAAAGGTTACAAAGAGGTCAAGAATAGGATTGAGAAAAGGAAATTAAATTTATCAAGTAAGAGATGATTGGTAATATAGAGGACAGTTTCAGCTAAATGATGAGATCAGAAGTCAAATTGTAAAGAGTTTAGAAGATGGTGAGATAAGAGGATAAATATGAAAAGCATAAAGAAATATGAAAAGACCCTTATGAGATGCAACAGTGACATACGTATGTATGATGCATAACAGTCATACTGTGAAAGAAAACACAGACAAGAAAGAAAACAAGAAAAATGAAGAAGGCTAAAAAAGCATGCTTCAATCTGTATTCAGACCCCATCAGTTCTTTCTCTGGGGATTGTTAGTATCTTTCATCATGAGTCCTTCAGAGTAGTCTTGGATTATTGTATTGCTGAGAATAGCTAAGTCATTCACAGATGATGATCTTATAATATTGCTGTTACTTTGCATAGAGTACATTTCATTTTGTGTTAGCCCATGTAAGTCTTCCCAGGTTTTTCTGAGAGCATCCTGCTCATCATCTCCTATAATACAACTGTATTTCATCATAATCACATACTGCAACTTGTTTAGTTATTCCCCAGTTGATGGACATCCTCTCAACTTCTAATTCTTTACCTCCAGAAAAGAGCTGCTATGAATATTTTTGTACATATAGGTCCTTTTCCTTTCATCTCTTTTGGGATACAGAATTAGTAGAGGCATTGCTAGGTCAAAGGGCATGCATGTTTTGTAGCCTTTTGGGCATAGTTCCAAATTGCTCTACATAATAGCCGAATTAGTTCACAACTCCACCAACAGTGGAGTGAATATCTCATTTTTCCCACATCCCCTCCACCATTTGTCATTTACCTTTTCTGTCATATTAGCCAATCTAATAAGTAAGTATACCTCAGAATTGTTTTAATTTGCATTTTCTAATCAACAGTGAATGAGAGTATTTTTTCACATAGCTTTGATTACTTCATCTGAAAGCTGATCATATCTTTTGATCATTTATTAATTGGGAAATGGCTCTTATTTTTATAAATTTGACTCAGTTCTCCACATGCTTGAGAACTGAGGTCTTTATCAGAGAAACTTGCTTCAAATTTTCTTAAGTTACTATTGATAACTGGATTTCCCTCCATCTTATCCCTTCCCTTCACTTATTTTATTCTCTCTCTTAACTCTGTCCCTCCTTAAAAGTGTTTTGCTTCTGACTGTCCCCTCCCCCAATCTGCCCTCTCTTCTATCAACCCCCTCTTTTCTTATCCCTTTCCCCTTCTGCTTTCCTGTAGAGTAAGTAACATAGATTTCTATACCCTATTGAGTGTGTGTTAATTCCCTCTTTTCTCTAATTCTGATGAGAGTAAAGTTCACTCACTCTTTCCTCTCTACTGTAAAAGCTTTTTCTTAACTCTTTCATGGCAGATAATTTGCCCCACCCTACCTTTCCCTTTCTCTTTCTCCCAATATATTCCTTTCTCACCCTTTAATTTTATTGTAAAAATATCACCCCTTCATATTCAATTCACACCTGTGCCCTCTTGTCTATATATGCTCCTTCTAATTACCCTAATAATGAGAAAAGTCTTATGAATTACAAATAACATCTCCCCATATAGGAATGCAAACAGTTTAAACTTATTAAGTCCCTTATGATTTTCCTTTATTGTTTACCTTTTTATGCTTCTCTTGAGTCTTATATTTGAAAGTCAAATTTTCTTTTCAGCTCTGGTCTTTTCATCAACAATGCTTGAAATTCTTCTATTTCATTAAATGTCCATTTTCCTCCTGAAAGATTATACTCAGTTTTGCTGGGTAGATGATTCTTGGTTGTAATCCTAGCTCCTGTGGCTTCTGGAATATCATATTCTATGCCCTCTGATCCTATAATGTAGAAGGTGCTAAATCTTGTGTTATCCTGACTGTGGCTCCATCATACTTGAATTGTTTCTTTCTGGCTGCGTGCAATATTTTCTCCTTGACCTGGGAATTCTGGAATTTGGCTGTAATATTCTTGGTAGTTTTCATTTTTGGATATCTTTCAGGAGGTAATTGGTGGATTCTTTCAATTTCTGTTTTATCCTCTAGAATACCAGGGCAGTTTTCCATGATAATTTCTTGTAAGATGATGACTAGGGCTTTTTTTATCATAGCTTTCAGACAGGCCAATAATTCTAAAATTATTTCTCCTGGATCTATTTCCCAGGTCAGTTGTTTTTCCAATGAGATATTTCACATGGTCTTCTATTTTTTTCATTCTTTTAGAGGTTTTGTTTTATTGTTTCTTGATTTCTCATAAAGTCACTAGCTTCCATTTGCACCATTCTAATTTTGAAGGAATTATTTTCTTCAGTGAGCTTTTGAATCTCCTTTTCCATTTAGCCAATTCTGCTTTTTAAGGCACTCTTCTCCTCATTGGTTTTTTTGGACCTCTTTTACCATTTGGCCTAGTCTGTTTTTTAAGGTGTTATTTTCTTAATTATGCTTTTGTGTCTCCTTTACCAAGTTGCTGACTCTTTTTTCATGATTTTCTTGCATCATTCTCATTTCTCTTCCCAATTTTTCCACTATATCTCTTACTTGATTTTCAAAATCCTTTTTGAGCTCTTCCATGACTGAGACCAATTCCTATTTTCCTCGAAGGCTTTGGATATTGGAGCTTTGATTTTGTTATCTTCTTCTGTGTGTGTTTTGATCTTCCTTGTCATACTAGTAACTTTCAACAGGCAGAGTTTTTTGTTTTATTTTTTTTCATTGTTCATTCGTTTCCCCTGTCTATTAGTTGACTTTTAGCTGTTTGTTAAAGTAGGGCTCTGCTTCCAGGGTGGAGGGTGCACTGTCCCATGCTTTAGGGGTTTGGTACAGAGGTTTTCAGAGATATTTCTAGGGACCTGTGAGTTTTCAGTTCTTCCAAGGTCATTTGATCTGAGGAGAGGTGTTTATTACTCTTCTGCTCTTGACTGTGAACAACCACAACTACTCTCTTCTGCCCTGGCATTGTGAAGAGGGTCATAGCAGGAGCTCTGCTATGTTAGTGCTCCTCCTCACCCTGGAACTACCCCCCAGTACTGGGACCCAGATCCAAGTAAGGGTAAAGAAACAGAATCTTGCCTCAGTGCCAGCAAAAAGACCCCTGTAATCTTCTGACCAGATGAATGACACCCTTATGATGTGGCTGACAGCTCTGGAAGCAGCTGCTGTGCTGCTGATTCAGTAGCTCCCAAGGTCTGCTCCTGGTTTGCTGGGGCCAGGACTGTGTTGGTGCAACCTGTGCTAGACTATGCTCCACTGTCACCAGGGTTCGAGGTACTTTTCCTGCCAACTTTCCAAGTTGTCTCTTGTGTCTGTGGGCTGAGAGGTCTGGAAACTGCCACTGCTATCACTGATTCAGGCACCTTAGGCCTACTCCAAGTTTGCTGGGCCCAGACTGTGCTGATGTGGCCTGTTCTGAGCTCCTCTCTCACCCTCATGCAACAGACCTTTCCTGACAACCTTCCAAGTTGTCTTGGGATGGAAATTTGTTTCATTTTGTCTTTTTGTGGGTTCTGCTGCTCTAGAATTTGTTTAGAGTCATTTTTGAAGGTATTTGGATGGGTTTGGGGGAGAGCTCAGGTGATATAGCTCATTAATCTACCATCTTGGCTCCACCTCACCCTGTTTTTAACTAAGGCTTGAAAATTAGGTGATAAGGTCAGCTATTTCTTCACATTTGACATTCAAGGAGCCTGATAATTGCAGGGTGTAGTGTTAACTCTGAAAGAAAAAAATGCTTTTTGGGAGAGGGCTGAGAGTTTGAAGTCTACTATCCCCTCTCCCCTAAAAAACTCTGCAAAGAATAATAAAAATTTAGAGTTGGAAGAGATTTTTAGTGATATTATTTAATTCAACTCCTTCATTTTACTAAAGGAGAAATTCAGATTCCAAAGAAGAGAAGTTACTTGTCTAAGGTTTCAAAGGAGAGTTAATCAACTCTTACTGAAATGAGGGGATCATTGAGACAGTCAAATGGAACCAAAATCTCCAATTCACTGATTATTAGAACTCGAAGGACCAACTATCTTGTCCAACGTCCCTATTTTATAGAGGAAACAGAGCCCCAGAGTTAGTGGCAAAGCAGGAACTAGAAGCCAAGTTCTCTGATTCCCAGTATAGTACTCTTTCAGCCCAGTTGTTGAAACCTGGTCTTTTGAGATCTGGCCAAGGTTTACTCAAGGATGCTGGTTCTTCCGAAATAGGAGACCCTGGACTTATGATTAAGAAGAAGCTGCTGAGTAGCGATGGGGCCCCTTTATCCTTCCCAGGTGCAATCTAGTCCTAAGCTCATTAACTCAAGCAAGGGCAGTGCAATAGCCTCCTGTAGGTGGAAGAGGATACCTGGACCAGAGCCAGTTTATAGGAGTAAGATAAGGTGAGGTGTGGGTATACAGATTGTCAACATATGTACTATTTCCTACATGGTCTAGTGTTCCATGCTGCATTGTCACTGTCAATTGCTTACATTGAAAGAACTTGTCCTTATTCTTACCTGAAGCTCAAGTCCCCACTCTAATGAGTCAGAGCTACTGCACACTAAGAGCTATCTCCTTCTTAACTGTCACCCTCATCCTGTCACCAGACTGTCTCCTCACTTCTTCTTTAAAGTAATACAAATACTGTCACACCTTTTGAAATTTCCTGATACTTATCACTAGTTTCTTCTCTAAAGGATCAATACCAAAACTTTCAAAATAAATAGTATTTGAATGTCAAAGAACAAATAGAAAAAAAAGAAATTGTTTTGCTTCTTCTGCAGAGTTGGATCAACAGTGTTTTCTTGCTTCAAAAATAATTTAACCAAAGTTTTTTTCTTAAATCTCAAAGAGAAATTTATTATCATTTCAAAGCTTTAAAAATAACCTTGGACATATTCTTTTAGACACTGTAAAACTCACATCCATCCCGTCCCATAATGAACTATTTATTTTTAACAACCTGAAAACAGTAGGTGGTATGGGCTCTTCAACCATCCCTTGATTATTTCCTGGGGTACAATAGAAGATAAAAAGCTATATGGTTCTTTTAACTTCTTAAAGGCAGATGAATTGCAGATGAAGTATTGGATTTAATTCAATATTGTCTTTCAATGGGAATCCTTCTAGACTATTGGCTAAGATGGCTGCCTGAATGAGAAGAAGACAACCCAGGTCCAACATACCTACTTCAACAAAAACTTAAAATTTATACCAGACCGAATAATGATCAAGAGTTTTAATGAGAAACAACATTGGCTTCTTCCACCCCAAAACTACACATACACACAAAAGGCCATCCAAGAGATCATGAAAAATAGGAAAGTGGGCTGCCAGCAAAGCCAGGACCCAGGTAGTGGCCCAACCTGATATACTCCAAGAGTGACCAGAGATAGTGCAGAAAAATTTCTAGCCTGCAAAGACCTGTGTCCAGAGGCAGCAAAATTAGAGGTCTCTCCCAAGAAAATCCAAAGGAAGTCAGAAAGAACCAAAGTGGTAAAATAGATAGATAGATAGATAGATAGACAGACAGACAGATAGATTGACAGACAGACAGACAGACTGCAAGGTTAGGACCTTGGAATCTCCAGGGAATAATAGGGACTAGGTCCAGGGACACCAAGGTACCTAGTGCTTTGTATTTAGATATCATAAAGGGCCATTGAGACCCAGTTCTCTGAACCTCAGAACCAGAAGATCCTCACCCCAGAAGGTGTAGGTCAGTTCAGAAACCCATGACAAGATCAGACAAGGTCAAACATATTTCAAAAAATGGCAGAGAGGGGTCAAGCTTCCTTCTGATACAAAGCCCCAAATTTAGGAACTAAAGGAACAGAGATGAGTAAACCAAAGAAATCCCTAAGCAGCAGTACAAAACAGTGCAGTAAGATATATAGATCCCCAAATAAAAGTTCACAATTCCTTAACTGCAAGCAGAGACTCAAAAGAAAAAAAATGAATTTTTTTGCAAGGATTGTATGAATATTTAGAAGCAATTAAGCAAGAAATAACACAACAAAAGCTGTGATGAAAAGAAATGGAAGGAGAACAGAGAACTTAGAAGAGGAAATGGTAAATCTTATCTGAGAAATGGACACTCTGAAAACCTGAAAGACTAATAAGAAATCAATGACTCTATATAACAATAAAAAATATAAAAAATAAATAAAAAATTTGGAGAAAAGAAAATGAAGCTGCTAAAAAAATAACTGATTTGGAAGTAATTTGAGAGAAAATGTAAGAATTACTAGATTCCCAGAAACTCACGGGGAAAAAAAAGTCTAAATACTATATTTCAAAAAATCATAAATAAAAACTGCCCAGATTTATTAGGAAAGGAAAAAGTAAGACAATAAGAATTCACTAATCAATTCCTGAAGGAATCCCAAAAGGAAAACCCCCAGAAATCTTATGGAAAAATCTAGTTTCCAGGGTTAAAGAAAAACCACTACAAGTGTTCCAGAAAGAAGCAACTCAAGTACCAAGGAATCACAGTCAAGATCACACAAGACCTGTCAACTTCTACCTAAAAAGAAAGGAAATCTTGCAATAAAAATATTCCAAAAAGCAAAAGGTATAGTCTTACAGCCAAGAATAACTTAGCCTGCAAAGCTGAGCATAATCCTACCAAAAAGGGAGGATCCTTAATAGAAGACTTTCAAGCATCTCTGATGAAAAAATCAGAGCTGAGCAGGAACTTTTAAAATACAGACACAAGAGAAATCTAAAAATGTACATTTAAGTAAGAGCGCTGGCCCTGGAGCTGGGAGGACCCTCGATGGGTTCTGGCCTCAGATACTTAAAACCTACACAAAAATAACTGGCCATGTAACCGAAGGCAAGTTACTTAACCCCAATTTCTTTAAAAAAAAAAAAAGTACATTTATTTGAGCAACCTGAAAGAGTTGCATGGTGATTTATGGTAATTAATATTCTAATATGGAAGAAGAAACAAGTTCCTTCAAAAACTTAACTTCAAAGAGTACTGGGAGAATTAAGTAAGAAAAACACAGTTCCACATGAATTGGTTCTGTTCTGCATATTTAAGAAGAGAAAGAGAAGGGAGGGTAAAAAAATATAGACTAGTATAGAAAGGAGGGGAACAGAAATGGCTATTCCAAAATTAAGAGTATGTGAGAAGTCTACAGACATAGAATAGGCTGGGGAGTATCAGATTAACTTTACTCTTATTTGAAATGGACAAAGGAGGGCTGAATATTCACACATACAACTTGGTGCTGAAATACATCAAATTTGACTGTTCATTACTGTATTAGTTTGCATATCTTTTAAATTTAACTCTTTAGTAGTTACCTTAATATTATATTGGAATTATTTTATATTGTTAAAAAAAAATCCCACACACTTTATGAGACATTTTTTCATTTGCTTATCTAAATCATGTAGGCTCTTCAGGAAAATATTCATATGCATGGTAAAGGAAAGATAATTTTTTTTTTTTGGAGGGCAATTGGGGTTAAGTAACTTGCCCAAGGCCACATGGCTAGGTTTTTATTTGTGTGTGCGTTAAGTGTCTGAGGCCAGATCCAAACTCAGGTCCTTCTGACTCCAGGGCTGACGCTCTACTCACTGAGCCACCTAGCCGCCTGAGATAAAATTTTTTAATGATTTTTGAACAATATTTTATAATATGTACCTATGCTATGGAAGAATATGTATCAATAAGGCTATATAAATATTTTTGAAATCACAATTTTGTTAAATGCATGGTGGGGTTTTTGTTTTTGTAAATGGCTAAACACATGTGACGTAAGAAAATCAAGAATGCTTTTTTATGTATTTAGAGCTGGTTAGACCAGTTGTCACAAATACACGAAAACCATGTCAAGCTTTCCCCCATGGGTGAACTTTTTTTTTCTCAATATGAAAGTGCAGCTATAAAACACACTGTACACTTTTAAAATATGTTTAAAAGGCATTTCATGAAATGTATAGTTAAAGGCCTAGGAATTGGTGGGTATACTTGTGTGCATTTATATGTGGAACTTTTCAACTGCTTTTCAACAAGAACTTTTCACAGGTCTTGGGTTTGTTTCTGAAAGTGAAATACGTTGCTTGTTTAAGGTAGCATTCTAATGAATTGGTAAATACTAGACAGCACTGTGGAAAATGTAGCAAATTGTACACTGTCACTGTTATGTAGAGAGCAAGAACTTAATTTTTTCTGTACCATCAAATTAAGTACCTTTGCTAAACACTTTTTTTTCACTTCTCTATCATGTCATTTTTAAGAACTAGGTATTTGACTTAGTCCATCAATATGTTTTTTTTTTTCATTCTCAATCATGTTTTACAGCATCGTAATAGAAGTTGACTGTAGAGCTAAGTAAAATTAAATTGCGCTGCTGTCAATTAAAAGAGAGAGAATCAAGAGACAAAACAGGGAGTTAGAAAGTGAGAAGATGATGCCAGTCACAAATTAAAAAACAAAACAAAACAAAAACGATTTCCTGATCTTGACAGAGGAATTTTTAGAAAATGAGTTGGGGGTGAGATGGGAAGGAAAAGAAATACAAAGTAGAACCTAAGGTGGGTGCTTTAAATTGCTTCTTAGACAACTGAGAATGGCTAAACAAACTGTAATATTTATGTGTAATGGAATAAAATTGAGAAATAAGACATAACAAAATAGATGATTTTAGAAAATCCTGGGTAGCATGAGCTGATACTGATAGAAATAATCAGAACCAAAAAAAAAAGACAAAACCAAAACCCAAGTTATACAAAGACAGAAATAGGGGAAAGAAAATGATTTTGAAATATTTAATAATTCTAATCAACACATGGCTAACCATATTTCCTAATATTTTATGAAAGCTTGTTGCCCACCTTCTGACAGAGAAGGGCTGAACAGAAAGTGAATAAAAAGACATACATGTGTGGATATAACTAGCATATGAATTTGTTTGCTTGATTAAATTATTTGTTATAAGGGTAAGTATTTTGGTCCTTTCATTTTTAAAAAGAGGACTTGGAAGAGAGTAGGTGGTTATCAATAATGATGAAAAAAGAGAGAGGGCCACTGAAACTTTTTTTAATGTATAGATGAGCACAAAATAAAGTTCAGAAGGAAGCACAAACAAGCAGGACAGTTTTGAAAGTAACACATGGAATTTATCTGCCTAAAGAAAGTAGAATGAAATGGAGATTTGTGGTTTCATGTATAATCCTCTATTTTGGTTTTTAAGTTCAGAATAAAAAATAAAAAGGATAAAAGTGACTAGAAGAGGAATATATTCATAAATGAGGGTAACATGAAAATAAAACATATTGATTGCAATTTAAATATTAGAAAAATCACCCTCTGATCACTAAGGACTACTACAGATCACAAAATGTAAACAGAAACAAGATTTGATCTGTCTCCTTAATTTAATTTTCATCTTTATTCTTGAGAGTAAGAAGTCATAAAGCACTCCTACAGCTTCTAACACCTTTATCCCATTCATGAAACTGTGAGCAGGATGATATGAATTTGACTGAAAGCAGATAAAATGAAAATATTTGGTCTTTGAGTCTTCTGTGAGATCCTATATATAGTGTACTACATTGCAGGGCTATGCATGCCCTCATCCCACTCCTTGTATGTCCATTGAGATAGCCTGGTGCAAACTGGATTGACTAAAAGTTTCAATCCTGGTCTATTTCAGTCCCATAGGAGTCATGCTTAGAGAGACATAGCCACTATGAAAGAGATAAAGTCTGAATGACAAGAAATATGAGAGATTCCCACTATCCTTCTACACATGGAAGCAATAATTCTTAAATATAAATAATAGTCACACTGTTCTTTTAGCTTACTTAAAATTTGTTGAACATCCTTTGAGCTCTGGACCTGACAACATGGACTCAGACAAAGACATGTGTATACATGTTTATGGGGGGGGGTAAGAGAGGAGAGATTCATCTATCTCTATATACACAGAGGATGGCAAAAGAACAAATCCTTTACTAAGCATCAAAAAGCTTAACTTTCTAGAATTATTTAATTTCCATATTGTTGGATTAAATTCTAGTAATCTGCTAAATATTTATCATAGATTCTCAGAGGTGGATGAGACCTTAGAGGCCATCTAGTCTAATCCTTACTCTGAGTTATGTGCTTACTACTATTTTAAAATGTCATCTTGTTGGAGGTGAAGCCTTTCTCTGAATTGATCTAGCTCCAGCCCCCTCCAGTTCTAAATTTATTTTATTCACATCTTTCTCCCCAAATACACATTATATTATGACCTGTGGGATACCACAGCATAGCCCAAATCACAAAGGGGCTGTGGGGCTGCAAATCCCTTGGTAACCTATGAGGAGACAGATGAGCTTCTGTGTGCCTATGGGTTCAAATGCCTACTATCAATCCCAAAATAAGGCTTTAGGTTTATGGAAGAAATATAGATGAATAAGATGCCACCCCTGTTTATAATCTAGTAGGGGAGATAAGACATGTAAACCAATAATCATCAAATAAAATAGACACTCATAGGTGCATTGGAAAGACAAAAATAAAGTGCTAAGAAATCATCATGGAAGGGAATAAAGCACTTAATTTAAATAAGCTCAAATGGCATAGGAATATAAGCAACAATTTAAGCACTGTGTCTTCCTAATCTAGTTACAGTAATTATTTCAATGCAAATTTGTTTTCCAACTTGTGGGCTTTATGGGCCAATGAATTCATTTTAGAACAGAAATGGAAAGGGCTGGATACTATCTAAACATCAATTATACTTTTGAGTCTGACCTAAATGCAAAAAAAAAAAAATCGCAAAATATTTTCTATCCATGTCACAATTAATCATGTTAATCCTTCCCTTAATATAAAATACATATATATATATATATATATATATATATATATATACACAAAGTCACCCAATTGAATAATCATTTCATCAAATCATACAATTCCTAACCAGAAGCCACTAACCTTTCTAATAGTTATCTTTTCATCTACGACAAATAATTTGTTTTGGCTATATCTAAGATTGTTTGATGATTACTGTCTTTTCATTAATTTTATTCCTTCACACCGGTAGAAAGGTTTTGATTTTCAGTCCATATTTATGTCACAGAAATTATGGAATATTAGAGAAGCAAATGTCCTTATAAATCACCGAGTCCACTTCCCTCATTTAACAAAGGGAGAAACTGAGACCCAGAAAAAAATGTGACATCCAATAAAAAAGTTGTAAATTACTATGGAATAATAATACATATAATAATTGTAAATTATGACCACAGGTTATTTTAATGACCACATCAACGTCACCATTTGGCCTTTGCCTCTGACTATCATGGTAATTTATGCTGATTTTTTTCTCACATTGGAATAGTTTGATTTTAGCTTTTTTTCTGCTACCAATTCATTTGACCACTACTGTTTCTTATCTTTTTCTTGTTAGCTACATGAATTGACTAATATTGTCTATTAGACAGTTGTGAGGTTCATCTTCAGTTGTACTATACAGATTCCATTATACTTAAAATCCTGAGATCTCTGAGAAACTGTCTTTATGAGTCTCCTCACACCCTTCTTACTATAACTTGTGCCTACAAAAAAAAGCAGCTTGAGTTCTTTTTGATTTTTCTCTCTCCCTTTTTCTACATTCTCATCACCACTAGTCAAGAGAGATTACTGCAATGGCATTCTTAAAAAATCTTTTTACTGTTCTTCCTCCAATTCATTTTTCATATTGCTATCAAAATAATCTTTATTTTACATAGATAGGATCATAATTTCCTGCTCAAAAATCTTCACTGGTTTACTATTGCCTAACAAAGTTCAAACTTCTTTATTGGGTTCTTTATTTAACTTCTTTATTTTAGGTTCTCCAAAACCTGTTCCCCCATACTTTTCCAGACTTATTTTTTATTTCTCTCCTCCCTGCTTTGGTAAACTCTGGTCCCAAAACATGCACTCTACTTCTAAACCACATGCCCCTTGTTCAAACTGTTTCATATATGTGGAATGGCTTCATTCTTCACCTTTTGTACTCATGCCCATCCTTTAAAGCCCAACACAAATGTCATTCCTGCAGGAAATCTTCCCTGATCTCTCTGGCTGGCAATGATCATCCTTCTTGAGTCTTACATAGCACTTTGTTTTATCTTTTATGTCACATATCATGGAAATATTTGTGTGTATCATTTCCCTACTAAACCATAAGCTTCTCAAAGGCAAAAACTCAATCTTATTTATATTTTATTATAATAAATTTATATATGGCATATATAAATTTATTTATTCTAACCTTATTTATATTTTCCATTTCCTCAAGTGTATTGTTCACACCGAAGGTACCTAACAGGTATGTGCTAATGGATTGATTGGTTGTTCCAACTCAGTCAGACAAAGCTTATTTACTAAATGGTGATGGTCATTTACTAAATAAAGGACAATGCTATATGTAATATAAAAGAATTTGTAATTCCAAAAGCATTCTTGTCTGAGCAACAACAACTTCGGTGATTGTTAGGAACTCAGTTGTTGCAAAGAGCAGATTGTGGTCCATGTTTGTTAAATTGCTCCATTTGTATCAATTAAAGCAAAATTGCATTCTGCTTGTAACTGAAAAAACAGCACAAATTGGTAACAGTTGTTTTGGTGATGATATATATTTTCCTAAATGCAAAATAAGAGTGAACATATGTTGTTGGAGACTGCAAACTTGAAAATAGTTAATAACTTACCTGCTCTTTTTAAAAATTTAAAGTATTATTAAAACTTAATATTGAACTTTAGTATAATCAACTAAACTTCCTACTGACATTCAAATTAATTTCTTTTTTTTTTTTTACTCGGGTTAAGTAACTTGCTCAAGGTTACACGGCTAGTCACTATTTGTGTGGGTGCTCATTTTCTGAGGCCGCATTCGATCCCAGGTCATCCCAGCTCCGAGGCCGGCTCTCTTACTCACTGCGCCACCTAGCTGCTCCCAAATTAATTTCAATATATAAAATATAACAACTTTTCAGGCACTGCCCTTTTGGGTTGTTTCATCTACTTGTTTCTCTACTTGCTCATATTTAAAATATGGGAAGAAGGGGTGGCTGACTTTTTATTCATTATTCTACTGGGTTGAGAGGAAAGCCCAAGCAACTCCTACAGTTTCTTTATTTGGTTTCTCATCCTCTCCCTTTCCAGGCTGTTCCTATCTTCTCTCACCTTCTTCCCACCCCTAACCACGAGATTGTGTAAGGTGAGCTGAGCTTCCTAGGGAGAGTGAGCTGAGACAGCTGTAGAAGGTGAGTGGGGTTAACTTAATTGCTCTCACTCTACCTTGGGTGGAGCACCCATCTTCAACCTATAGTTTCAAGTTTATCTTGCTACTGATGATGTTTGGGGTACATGCCCCGGTAGCCTACAAATCTAATGAAGGTAGGTTTTCTTGAAACATTTTCCCTACTTATTTCCTCAATTTTTGGAAGAAATGCCTATTTTATTTTTATTTGTGACACTAAATCTTTTTTTAATCAGAAATAATAGAATAGACCTGAAATGTTTAAAAATCCTAAATCAAGTAAAATTCAACTGTTATTATTAACATAGGCAAATGAATCAGAGATTTCTTCCTTTTCCTAAACCAGTTCTTAAACTTGAGGTTGACTTCAAAACCTACTATGGTTGGGAGATTCATGCCTATCTTTACTGGATCATTTAGAAATTTCTAACTTCCTACTTCTTCCAACTTTCCTCAAATTTCCTACTTTAAAAAAAAATGGGCACTTTTGCAATTTGGTTAATTGGCTTACTTTTGCCAACATTCCCATTAAATTGGCTATAGATGCAAAATAGAATTAGGGGTATAATTTTAATGCTTCAATAGCTGATACAAAGCTTTTTGCAGTAACTAGCTAATTTATACACATTGAAATGAAAAAATATATATAATTTCCCTAAACTATAATCATCATGTTTTTTTTTTCTGAGTCTTGAGACTCCTCTGTATTGTTGGTCAATCACTACCTTGACCTTAGAATAGGGATTTTGGAGTGTAGAACCCTTCAGGCACTAAGAATTTGCAAACTATGATTCTAGGCTTTACCCTTATTCTTGCTATCCACACCTCAGAGTTTACCCTGTTGTTTGTTTGTTTTTTTTAACCCCAAAAGGTTACTATGCCAAAAAGAATACTGAGTATAGAAAATGCATGCTAAAAATTAAGTTATGAAAGAGATTTGTCTTTCATTTATAGAAAGGAAGAAACTGAACCCAATATCCTGACATTGGTCAAACCAGAGAGAAAGCAAACAAACTATGAGTATGACAAAGGAATGGCAGCAACTGCTTAGAAAAACTAAACCAAACCAAACAATTCTTCATGGAAAAGGTAACAAAGCTTTGTTTTAAATCTTTTTATATAATATACATGGCCTTAAATATTTTGAGATGAAGGATTAAGTAAATGTAATAGCTAGAAGACTAATCTTCAACATTTAATGTATGTGTGATCTTATTGTTGAAGAGCCCTCTCCTTCAGATCACAACCCTTCTGTTCTGTCATTTTTTCCATGTTTTTAAACAGATTCTTCACAGAAAACCTGCTCAACATACTTGAGCCTTTCCTCTAGATCTTTTTTACATTTTATGAACACCATAAATAGCAGAACTTTTTAAAAAAAGTTTTATTGAGTTTTTTCTCAAGATAATAATGTTCTCTATCCTTGCAAGCAATAAGTATTGTTACTGATACTCAAGTACCTCAAACCTGTTAACTGTCCAAAAATGAATATTACTACCTTGCAAAAGGCCCTGGATTTGGAGTCAAAGATCCTAGGTTAAAGTCCTAGCTCTGTCATTCTCCATGTGTATGACCTAACCTCAGTCATCTATAAAATTAGGGGGTTGGACTAGACAAAGTCTAAAAGCTCCTTCCAGCTCAAAATTTATGATGCTATCATCTCAATAAATAAATTTTAATAAATTGCTAGAGCCTGATAACTTATTTTCTGTAATGTGACACAGTGGTAAGAACATTGTTGTTTAATTTTTTTTTCATCCTTATCTGATTTTTTGTAATTCCTTTTGGGATTTTCTTGGTAAAGATACCTGGAGGGGTTTGCCATTTCCTTCTCCAGCTCATTTTATAGCTAAGGAAACTGAAGCAAATGGGGTGAAGTGACTTGCCCCGGGTCATACAGCTAGTAAGTGTCTGAGACCAGATTTGAAGTCAGGAGGAGTCTTCCTAACTCCAGGCTTGGCACTCTATCCCCTGAACCACGGAGCTGCCATGTAAGAGTACAAAGGATCATAGGATCATAGCTATAGAGCTGGGAGGGGCCAACAGTTCAAACCCTTAATTTAACAGCTGAGAAAACTGAGGCAAAGGTAGCTTAGATAAATTGCAATAAAAATCAGAAACACAATTAGAACAGGGTCTCTCCTGACGCCAGAGCCAGTGGATTCCATTGTGTCACTTAGCTGGAAGGAGCTCTGCATTCTGAATCTGAGGATCTAGTTCAGATCTTGGCCCTTCTATTATATGACCTAGGGGCAATAACACACAAAGTCTCTTATACAGTCCCCTCTCTTACAAAATCAGAAAGGCAAACTTGATGCCTTCTACAATTCTTTCTGGATCCTGAGCTCTACAGCCTTTCAGGGGACTGGAATTTAAGAATATCTTGAAGGATCAAGCAATTAAAAAACACTGTTAATTGACTCATCTGGTCCTTCTAATTTAAAAATTGTGACCTCACTATCTATGAGAGTTTTGTGGTTGAGTCTATCACCCCCTGCAAAATATGAGATACATTTCAGATCTTGTGTAGAACTCATCATTTTTTGCAACAACTGCTCCAGTTTCATACATGTAGTCAGCAGGGAATAAATATGTGTCCAATTGAATTATACTTTCTCTGATTCAGTATAATCAGTACCCGAGATTCTTCAGTGGTTTTTATAGCTTATAGAAAATTGATATTTAATAACTAAAACCCCCCCAAGAATATATTTTGATTTCTTTTGAATGATGATGCATACATTTGGGTAAAGCAGTCATAATCCCATAACCAAAATTTGCTAGAGCTTTGCAAAGTAATTTTGGCTAGTAGGGTTTGAGATGAAATTCCCATAAGAAAAGATGTCATTTCTTTGATGGCAGAGGTTGACCTTACATAAATTGTTCACTGAAACCTAGAAAGACAGGTGTATATTTTTAATCACCTATAGTTAAGCACCGAGTAGATGGTCTCACTAAAGATGAATGAAAAGAAGTAGGCTAAGTATATTTAATGAAGTATCCTTTTTACAATATCATAATGATTGTGTGGGAAGACTAATGACTGAAAGTGTACTTATCTCAAAAGTTTAATTCATTCTCTTGTGGCATAAGGTATATTATAATTTTTCTTCTGATCATTGAATTCCTGTATTTAAAGGTTTCTAGCTAAAAAATCCAGAGACTAGAGACTGTATTCAACATGTAAAAAATGTTTCCTTGGCTCCTGAATTCAATTTTGATTTATTACCTTAAATGTATAAACACTTTTATAGGTGCTAATGTCACATTCCGTCTTAGGAGCTTCTAGAAGTTAAAATCAGTCCAAAAAAAAGTACACCAAAATAGAATTTAAATTGAGCAAGTGTACTATCATATCTCAGATCAAGTCCTTTTGGTAATGGGGATAGGAAATTCACTTTCTCAAGGCATGAAGAGAATACTGGACATTTTTCTTCTGATCACTAAACCTCAATTTTAAAAGTTCCTAGACTTAAAAAACTAGGGACTGAGATGATACACGCATGCAAACACACACATATGTTTGTGTCTGTATTTATGCAAATGTTCATATTTTCACATTCCATAGAACTCTTGGACCAAGAAATATGAGGTCTTATCTTCAATATAGAATCGTAAACTTAAAATTGGTCATCAAGTCCAACCCTCTCAGTTTAGAGAGAAGAAAACTCAGTTGCAGGAAGCTCTAGTGACCAACCCAAGGTCAAAATAATACTAATCATCAGAGACAGGATTTGAACCCAGGTCCTCTGACCTCAGAACAAGTATTCTTTCTACAGTACCACACACCCTCTCAGCATGACACAATAAAAAGAGCCTTGGATCTGGGGTCAAAGGAGCAACACTCAAATCCCAACATTGCTTCCTTGGATTAATTTAGGTAAATCACTCTAGTCGTCAGTTTCTCCATTTGTAAAGTAAGGGAAGAAGACTTAGATAAGCTTCAAAATTCCTTTTAGATCTAACATTAGGTAGTTAATGGTTGCAAAATGACTACTAGGATAAAGGATTTCAATTGCAGTCTTCATTTTTCCATTGCATGTATAATCCTAGAGAAGTCACCTAACCCATTTGTGCTTGAGATCATCCTATAAAAATGGGGATATCTGCCTCTTTTTATAAAGATAATGGAAAAAATTAACATTAAATTTAAAAATATTAAGATTGAAAAAATTGTTGATTAAGAAATTATTTTGTATAACTTTATTTAGAAATCATTTTTTTTAAGGGCAATTGGGGTTAAGTAACTCGCCCAAGGTCACACGGCTAGGTTTTTTTTGTTTGTTTGTTTGTGTGTGTGTTAAGTGTCTGAGGCCAGAACCGAACTCAGGTCCTTCTGACTCCAGGGCCAACGCTCTACTCACTGCGTCACCTAGCCGCCCCTAGAAATCATTTTTAAAAATTCAAATTGTGCTTTGGAACTTGCTGATGACTACATGACTAGTAAGTAGTGCGACTGTAGTCCAAAACTAGGTCTTCTGACTCTTAAATCTATTGCTCATTCCACCCTACTATGCCACTAGAGTGTAGTAGATCTTAGAATATTTAAGAGTTCACTCATTTATACATTCTGCACAGTTCCAGTTAGAGGCTATTATGTGCAAGGAACTATACTGTGTAGTTTGGGGGTTGTGGGTGTAAAGAAGAAATAGTCTCCATCTTTAGCAAGCTTTAAATTTTATAGAAGAAATATGATGCCTGAGCAAATAACTATCATACTAACAAATCACATTTATATAGTTCCTTAAGGTTTATAAAGTACTTTTCCCCAAACATCTTTATGAAGTAAATAGTAGAAAAGACAGAGGTGACAAAGAGACCCAAGATATTCAATGGGTATTCAGAAGAGGGTAAGATCACATCCTGAGGGAAGAAGATCATGGAAACCTCTTTATGAAAGAGGTAGCATTTGAACTGAATTTTGAAAGATGGTTAATATTTTCATAGGTGGATACACAGGTGTTGTTTATAGCACAAGCAAAAGGAAAATGAGGGATGAGTGTGGGTCACACTTGGGAAATGCCTGCTGATACACTTTACCCCAAACATATGGTACTCTTAGTGGACCACTTGGAAATAGGTTTGAAAAGATAAACTGAGGCTAGATCATCAGAGGTCTTAAAAGTTGACTTCATATATTTTTGTTTATTAGAAAAAAATTAATATTTACCTAGAGAAACAACTCTATAAATGACTATCTGTGAGCTATATATTTTTATACATAAAAACATAGTTTCATATTTGAATATGAAAAATATTTGGCCTAAATGAGTATAAATAATATCTTAAGTAACAGAAACATTTCAGTTATTCAATTGGCTCCTAGGATTTAACATAAGAATTGAGAGAATAAGTCTCATCAGGAATACACAGAAAGTTACTGTTGTTGTTGTCAATATTATTACATAGTGCCTTAAGATTTATAAAGTTTTTTCTTCAAAACAACAAATACGATCAGTTGCCTGAGAAATGTTGATTACAGTCAGGTCATCCAAGCACTTGAATAGCAGTTACATTTTCATAAAAATCAACTTTTTTGACCATTAGGAAAAATCACATTTTATAGGAATGCAGAAATATAGAAATGACAAGTGGTAATCTTTTAAACCAAATATTTTTACACACATTTAATTACCTTAGTTTTCAGAGATCAGACTGTCATCAACTTCAGCCATCTTGAATAGGGGTTGAATCTAGACATAAAATAGAGAAAGAAATCATCTCTGAGAAGAAAGCAACAAAAAAGTGAAGGACCTGATGATTATTATGACCTAAGTCTTAGAACTACAGACTGCTGAGATTTGGAAGGAATTTTGAAGTTCATCTGATTCAGTCTCCTCATTTTATAGATCATGACATCGAGTCACAGGGAGATGAAATGACTTACCTGAGGTTGTAAAAGTACTTTGTAGTCAGTGACAGAGCCAGGATTTGAACCTATGTCTTCAAGTTCCAAATCCAGTGATTTTTCCCTTACACAATAGACTGCTTGAAATGAACAGGTACAATGGATGGAAGTGTAAATACAATACCTAAGAAGAATGTTTTTTAAAGGGGAAAAGTCCTGTCTAAATATTGCTAAGAAGGCCAAAACCAAGAATGAGCAGAGCTCTGTCAAAAAGGGCTAAGAACAACAAAAGGGCTTTTTGAGCTTTCTCAGAGAAAAGAGGAAAAACAACAAATAGTTTGACTGTATGATATAGATAGGACACTATTATAGTGATGAAGTGGAATTAATCAACACCCACTTTTCTTCTCCCTTCATCAAGGAGAATAATATCCAGACTAAAAAGGATAGAGCTAAAAACCCATACCCTAAAATAAATGAAGAGATAATTGCCAGAAATAACCCCAAGTAGCCTTGTGAGATAAATTATAATCCAAAATACACTAACATGAATAACAGTGATCTTTGATAAATTATATAGATCAGGTTAGATCTCACAGAACTGAATACAGAAAAATATCTCAGTTTTCAGTGGGAATAAGACTAATTCTGTAAACCATAGTCTGGAAAACAATAGTTTAGCAAAATCCCATAATGGGTGTTTTGTGAGCCTTTACTGAGGAAAATGGCAATCACTAGGAGGTAGCATAGATTCACTGAGAATAAATAATACAAGATCAACTTAATTTCATTTTTATATAATTACTAGGGGTGGATTAGGAAAAGGCTAATAAGACAGAATACTAGTATTTTTGTAAAGCATCTAAAAATTTCTCACTATGAGGGGTATGCAGGCACAAGTTCAAACTGACTCACAAGTGGTCATTGTTAAATTTTCATGTATATCTCAGAAATTGGTAGGAGAGGTCTGGTAAGGGCAGTATACAGTGGGATTTCCCCCTTCCCTCTTCTATGGCCCTCAAAATACAGTTCATGATTGAATTAGCTTTTTTGTTACCATAACACATTGCTGACTTACACTGAATTTACAATCCAATAAAACATTTTTAAAAAATTGTTGGTCAGATCCCAAACAGCTACATTTGTAGCATTTATTAAACTAAAGGAGTAAGAAAAGATGAAAGGGAGAACTGTTGACTTTCTCCATTTAACTAAAAAAAATATTGGTATTTTACACCACAGTTTGACACATTTTCTCTTCTTCCCCTGCCCCCAGCATTTACTTATAGAACATTCCTTTCTAACAGAGAAAAACAAGCAAAACCTTTGGACACAATGATACTGTCTGAAAGTATGCAACATTTCACAACTCTAGTAATCAATCTCTCCACTGAGAGATGGAAAGTGTGTTTCACCTTCTATTCTCTGGGACCAAGACTTCAATAATTCTCAATTCACATTGACTTTTTAATTGTTATTTTCATCTATGTTATTGTAATAATAATAATTGTTTTTCTAGTTCATGCTGTAACAATTCACACAAATTTTCTTACATTTTCTGAACTCCTCATATTCAACAGTTTCTTGCAGTGAAATAATACTCCATTATGTTCATATACCATATTTTTTCCAATAATTTTCTAGTTCATGGGCTTAATTTTCAGTTTTTCGTTGGTTTGGTTTGTTCTATTTTTTCCCTTAATTTTTTGTTTTTGGTTGGTTTGGTTTTGTTCTAGTTTTTTCCCTGACAGGAAAAGTGCTGCTACAGATACTTTGGTATATCTGTTACTTTTGTGTCTTTTGCTGATTTGAGGTAAAAACTCAGTAGTGGGAGGTTAGGGTTAAAGGGCTACCAGAATGATTTAACCAATTTACAGAACTACCAAAAATGCATTATTGTGCCTGTCTTCCTATAGATTCTGCAACAACTATTTTTGGCTTTTATCATTTCCCCAAATCGATAGGTGTGGCAGTAAGCTGCTTGAAGAAAGAGATCATTTAGTTTTTATTTATCTCCAGTCTAGAACAACAGTTTACACATAGCAATCATTTAATATTGTCAATTTTAATTTTACCTCAGATTTTTTGTTGTGACCATTTAGTAGTATACCCTTTAATTGGCATTAAACATTACCAGTTCATTAAATTCAATTCGACAAATATTTATGAAGCACCTGCTATAAGAGAGGCACTGGTCTAGATGCTTGGATGGGAAGATAGAAATGAAACAGTTTAGCCAGGAATTTACATTTTATTGAGGGAATACAATACATACACAAGGTAAGGAAACGAAATGTAATTTGAGAAGGGGACTATCAGTATCAACTAGCCAGATTAGGACAGTTTTCCAATAGGAGGCATCAATGAGCTAAGAATTAAAGGAAGTTAAGGAATCTAAGTGTCATGGGAAGGGTGAGGAGTGCCGCATCCTTAAGAAAAGCTTACATAAAGGAAAAAGACACAACAGATAGAATGTTGCTTGAAGCCAATAGGCCAGTTTTACCATGGTACAGGTATATGAAAGGGATTAATGAGAAATCTTGGGGTGGGTGAACAGAGAAGGCAAGTTGGGGTCAGTGCAAACCAGGTTCCCTCACTAAATAGAGGTACATATATTGTATACATGTATGTTATTTTTAAATAGTCATTCAATATTTTTTCACATTTGTGCTAAAAATCCTAAGCATTAAGCAAATTTTAAAGAATGTTATGATCTGTTATTGTTATTATACTGGAATCAAACATTCAAGGCCAATATAAGGTTGGAGAAGGGGCTAGCTTCAAAACTGGTGATGGTACCACCAGGGACAAGATCAAAATTGCATTATCCCTAGGAACCTGAGCCATTCAGAAGTCCTAGTAAATAATGTTGAATTGGATAGGAAAATCCTCCTTGGTTTATTCAATGGTTATTTTGGATGTATTTTGTATATGCTAATATATGTAATTATTGGGTCCCCATTAGAATGTAAGCTTATTTAGGGCACAGACTTTTACATTTTTCTTTATATCTCCAAGAGATTGACACAATGTCTGGAACACAGGCTTAATAAATGCTTACTGATTGATAATCCATTTATTTAGATATAGCCTGGGATTCCTTACTGCTCACTTTTCATACTTCATAATATTTGTATCAGTAATTCAGTCAGTAAGCATTTATTAAGTGCTTACTACGTGCCAAGAACTGTGTTAAGTGCACATTAGATTATTACACAGTTGCAAATGCACATATGGCATAAATGCACATAAAACAGAAAAGAAACATGACAAATGTTGGAAGAGATGTGGAAAAAAATTAGAACCTGAATACACTACTGGTAGAGTTATGAAGAGGCCTAACTACTCTGGAGAACAATTTGAAAACTATGCCCAAAGGGATATAAAATTATGAACACACTTTGACCACTACTAGGTCTATATGCCAAAGACCAAAGAATAAGGAAAAGTACTCCTATGTACCAGAAGATTTCTGGCAACATATTTGGTGGTGGCAAAGAATTAGAAATGAAGGGGAAACCTGTCAATTTGGGGAATGGCTGAACAAGTTGTGGAATATGACTGTGATGGAATACTATTGTGTTGTAAGAAATGACAAGCAGGATACTTTCAGAAAAACCTGGAAAGCCTTACATAAACTGATGTAAAATGCAGTGAGTAGAAGTAGGAAAATATTGTACACAATAATGGCAATATTGTACAATGATCAGCTACAAATGACTCAGCTATTCTTAGCAATAAAATCAGCAATCCAAGACAATTCTGAAGAACTTAGATGAAAAATGTTATCCGTCCCCAGAAAAATATTGTTGGAGTCTGAAGCACACTGTTTTGTTTTGTTTTTATTTTTTTTAACTTTATTTTCCTTGGGGGGGTTTTGTCTGGTTTCTTTCACAACATGATTAATATGGAAATATGTTTTGCATGACTGTACACATATAATCTTTATCAAACTGCTTGCCTTAACAATGCAGGGAGAGGGTAGAAAGGATGGGAAAGAATTATTTGGAATTCAGAATTGTAAAAAATGAAGGCTAACATTGTTTTTACATGTAATTGGGAAAAATAATTTTTTTTTAATTTGAAAAAGGAATGATGAGGTAGACAGTTTCAGAAAAAGCTAGGAAGCTTTGAACAAATGCAAAGTGAAGTGAGCAGAACCAGGAGAACATTGTATACTGTAACAGCAATATGGTAACAAGAATCAACTGTGAACGACTTTAGCTATTCTTAACAACATAATAATCTGAGACAATTCTGAAGGACTTAACATGAAAAGTGCTATCCATTTCTAGAGAGATGAAGTGTGAGGGCAAATTGAAGCATAATTTAAATTTTTTTTTCTTGCTTTTTTGGGCAATGTGCTAATATGGAAATGTATAACACTTGCCTCCTCAATGGGTGGGATAGGGAAAGAAGGGAGAGAGAGTGCAGAACACTTTTTTTTTTTTTTTTTTGCTTTTTGGAGGGCAATTGGGGTTAAGTAACTTGCCCAAGGTCACACAGCTCGGTTTTTGTTTGTGTGTGCCTTAAGTGTCTGAGGCTGGATCTGAACTCAGGTCCTTCTGACTCCAGGGCCAACGCTCTACTCATTTGCCACCTAGCTGCCCCCAGAACACATTTTTTAATGCTAAAAATGAATAAACAATAAAATGTATTTTTAATGGAAAAAAAGAAAATGTACATATATAATTTTTTTCCATGAGAAATCCAATAAAAGAAACTTTTCCTATGCTCTTTAATGTCTAGATAGTGATAATAGAAGGCCAATTTAAGCAAGAATTTATAAAATGAACAGGCCCTTCAAAAGAAAGGTTTATTGATCTTAACAATATTTCTATTGCTGCATATAAACAATAAATACAAATTTTTCAATGAGCAAATTTTTGTTACACATTTTATTTTACACTAAAGTAATATGCTTGGGATATGCCTAATAAATGTTTATGTCTACACAGTGTTTTGAGCATTCCAAGGGTTAAGAGATAATGCATCCACCATTGGTGAGGTTTTTCTTTAAATTCACTTTTATGTCCAAGTGAGACAAGGGTAGTTGTCCTTTTTCTCCACTCAAATGGAAGAGAAGGGGAAAAAGGAAGGGGGAGGAAGGAAGAAAAAAAGAAGGAAGGAAGGAAAAGAGTAAACCTCAGATCTTTGGTTCTTCCAACAAGTGATAAGGGAGTCTAAATCCTGAACCCTCTTGGAACAGATGAAGATGACAACAAAACAATGTCAGCAGTGACTGCATATTTGCAAGACCATTCAGTCAGAGTTCTCTCTTGGTCAGTAGCTCAGACATTGCTAAGGAGGAGATATTCTGATTATAACTTTGAGACTTTTTTAAGGGTGATCTCTACTAGTCCTTTCTGAAGTTTGATAGCTTGCCCTTTTAAAAAAAATGAAGTTGAAGAATTTACAAATATGAAAAAACCCTTTTCTATACCAATTTCTATGGTTTGATGATTTTTTTTAACACTGTAATTTGGGTAGGTCATATTTTTAGTTAACATGTTTTAAAATAAATAAAAACAAGGAAATGATCAGAATTCCCTTTGTGTTCTTGAATTTTGTTCTAGTTTCTAATTCTTCTATTTTAAAATTATTTAATTCAGACCAAAAAGTATACACCTTTCTTCCCTCCTCACCTCCCGCCCCCGCCGCTGCCAAAAAAAAATTTTAAAAAGAACAAAGTCCTTAATTAAATGAATCTTAGACCTACTTGTCTACTGAAATGGCTGTTTTTCCACATCTGGAGAACACTACCAGTTGCCCTTCAGTGAAGAAAACAATGGAGTTATATATCCAATATGACCTTTTTCCATGCTTCAGGAGCATATGGTAGGTTACTAAACTCTAATTGTATAAAGAATGGACCCAGCTGCTTTTCTGCTTTTATTTAAAACTTCCAAAAGGCAAAGTGCAGAAATCCAAAGATGTTTTTTTTATCTTTTGCTTAAAACTGTAAAATAAATTCTTCAATATATCCAAGTTCTGGATTTATAGAAGGTAAAGTTCTGTGAGGATAGTGACTATTAGTATGTTTTTTCCTTCTCTCCAAGTGGTATTCTTATGCTGTTCTTCTCACCTTCCCCCATTCCCAGATTTTGTGTAGCATTCTTCCCATATTTAATTCCCCTTAAACATTATCCATGCTCAAGATCTTTCTCCTACTTCTTCTATGTGAAAGCTTGCTTGTCCTGGGTCCTATTGTCTCAGAAAACTGTTTTAGAAAGGCAGTGTGGTTTAGTGAGAATTAGACTAGAGTCATAAAAATCTCACTTTTGAATATTGTTTCTGGTACTTACTCATATGGTGATGTGCAAGTCACTTCGTTTTTCCAAGTCTCAGTTTTCTTGTCTGTAAAATGGTTTTAATAATACCAGTACTGTCTACCTCACAGGGGTGTTTGTGAGGATCAAATGAAATGTTTATAAAGCACTTTCTAAATCTTAGAGTACCATATAAATGTCAATTATTATAGGGGTTCTATTTTTTATCCTCTCTGTCTCCTACATCTAACCTAGTAGTTTATGTAGTGATGTCTGAAATTAACATAATCCATGCTACTATTGTCTAATTCAATGCATTTCAAGGCAATGAATATACCCCTCTCGAAGTATTTATATTTCAACTGGGAATTACTAGTCATGCTTAAATCAGAAGAAAAAATACACACAAAAAACCCCTAAAAACTTCTAATGATAAGATTTTCAGGTTCATTTTAGGAAAAGCATGTGGGGGGAAAGCATTTGAAGACAAAGGGTTTTTTGATAGGCTTCAAATCATCAGATAGGCACCTGCCTACTCTGTAGAAATGGAAAATTTCTCCTGTTGGCTAGAATGTGCATCTTGGGGCATCAGTCTGGAAAAAGAGAGCTCATCTTTCAAGATACTCCATTCAGAAAGTGAACATATTTGTAGTAGCATGTGCATTGGCTTATTTAAAAATTACAATCTATGGTTAACATGACAGAACAGAAAATGATAAATGTTGGAGAAGATGAGGGAAAATTGGAACACTAATGCATTGTTGGTGGAGTTGTGAATTGATCTAAGCATTCCGGAGGGTAATTTGGAACTGTGCCCTAAGGGTTATCAAACTGTGCATACCCCTTGATCCAGTGATACCAATACTAAGTCTGTATCCCAAAGAGAGCATAAAAAAAGGAAAAGGACCCACATGTACAAAAAATGTTTACACCAGCTCTTTTTGTGGTGGCCAAAAATTGGAAATTGAGGGGATGTCCATCAATTGGGGCATAGTTGAACAAGTTGTTATATGAATATAATGGAATATTATTGTTCCATAAGAAACTATAAGTAGACAGATTTCAGAAAAGCCTGGAAAGAATTAGATGAACTGATGCTGAGTGAAGTGAGCAGAACCAGAACGTTATACACAGTAATAGCAACACTATGAAATGACTGTTTGATAGAATTAGCTCTTCTCTATAATGCAATGATCTAAGACAATTCCAAAAGACTCATGATAGAAAATGCTATTCACATCCAGAGAAAGAACTATGGAGTCTAAATGCAGATCTAAGTATACTATTTTCTCTCTCTGTCTCTCTCTCTCTCTTTCTCATGGTTTTTCCCTTTTTTTATGAATATCAACATATAACACTTATTGGACTTGAGTTAAACATTGCTCTAAACTTTCCTTCCTAGTCAACCAATGGCAAACAACGAAACAAATAACTAAATAGGTATATATCATTCTCTTTAATCTCTCCTTGTATTCAATTTGAACAGGGAAGGCAAGGGCCATTTATGTGTTGGGGTAAATAGGGACCAACTAGGGAAGTGAGGGAGGGGCAGATAAAAAGAAACTGTTAGAATATCACTTTAAATTGATACGATTAAAATTTATCATTTACCCTTACCCCTCCAAAGTTCTTTTTCAAAAACCTCCAACATATCTCTGACACAGATAAATCTCTTATTTTCCCAGTTACTTGGGGCCTTGCAATTTATTACCCCTTTCATGTATTGTCTTCAACATTAGAATATAAGCTCGTTGAGGGCAGAAATTTGTTTGTATTTATATTCTTCATGCTTAGCACAGTGCCTGGCACATAATGTTTAACAAATTATTTACCCCTCTATCTGTATCACCTATCTTACCTGTCATCTATTATCTATCATTTTTTAATCTTATATGTTCTATATATTCTTACCTCACTCACTTTATCTCCATTTTTAATTAACTACCAAGTCATGCAATTTTTTTCATTCAGAATGCTTCTTCCACCTGTCCTTTTCTATCCATTCCCCTGGCCACAACCCAGACCATCATTAACTCTGTATTACTGAAAAATCATACTAGTTGACCTTGCCACCTTTAGGTTTTCTCTAATCCAATCTTGTCCACCACTCACTGCCAGACCAATCCTTTAAGGCAATATATATTATATTCTCTTTCTTAAAAGTCTTGTATATAGTTCCCAGTTTCCTACCCCATCAACTCTTACTGTCTCTCAAGGCCCTCCATAAAATGATCCTCCTCTGACAATCCAAGACCTTCCCTTCCCTCACCCCTACTCTTTGATATGTATCTTTCATGCTAATCAAGTTGGTGTCTTCACTATCACACAAAGATTTCCTTGAATCTGAGGCATTATTCATGCTATTCCCCTAGCCTAATATACCCTCCTTATTACTGTTTCCTATCTAAATCCTATTCATCTTTTGAAACTCAGTGGTCTCAAATCCTCCATGAAGCTTTTCCTTATTCTATCAGCCCACACTGATTTATCTTCTAGAATCCCACACAATTCAGCCATTTTATATAATAATCATTATTGCATGTTATATAATTTATGCATACATTGCAATATATAATATATAGTGTATATGTTATATACATTAATTATAATATAATTAAATTTTATGAAAATTGAAATATACTTTCTAAGAAAAGGGTTTTTGTTTTGGTTTATGTCTCTGAAAAGTTTTATTAAAATATTAAAAAGTCACCTTTAATTACACATTTTAAAATAACTTCAAAAAATGTATGGATAAACCACAGAATCATTATCCATCGAAGGGGACTCATAGCTCTGATTTCAATGGTGTAGGGAAGAAATTCTAAATGAGGAAACTACAAATGCAGGTCGACAACTGTTCTTAAATTTATAGTCTTAAAGAGTTGTCTGGGACAGTGAAAGACTACGTAACTTGCTTCAGTTCAGAGGATTATATTATAGGTCCAGAGCTTGAAGAGACCTCAGAGGACTTCTAGGCCAAGACCTTCTTTTTACAGATAAGAAAACTGAAGTTCAGGTAGGTCAAATGAGTCCAAGTGGTAAGCAGTTACAAAACCAATATTTGTCAGAGGCAGCACTTGAACCCAGACCTTCCTGATTCCAAGGTTGGCCTTTTAACATTGGTTTCACACACACACCCCTTCCAAATTTCTCTCTGCACTCTCAACTTCTGTCCAGAATTCTAAGGATATTTCAAAATTATTGCTGGACATTTCTACCTTGCTATCTCACTGGTGCCTGCACCTTAACATATCCAAAACTGAATTTGCTATTTTCTTCCCAAAATCTACTCTTCTACTTTTTTTCTTTATTTCTTTGGATGGCAGCATTCTCCTTGTCATCCAGGCTCAAATCTATAGTTACCTTTGAATATGCCTTCTCCTTTACTCCTCACAGCCAACCCTTTGCCAAGCCCCATGGATTTTACCTGTGAAATGTTTCACATCTGTCCCCACTATTAAATACCTACTATAAACACCAAAGTTCTCCTCCTCATCTCTTCCTGCCATCTATTAATAATGCTCTGTTCAGGATAGCAAATGAATAAATAAAAAAGGAGAAACAATGCCTGGCCTCAATAAATTTACATTCTACAGGGAGGATAAGTGAAATATAATTTGAGGAGGAAGAGTTGTAATAGCTATGAAGACTAGAAAACGATTCTCATAAAAGTTGTCACTTGGAATGAAGAAGCCAAAATTCTAAGCAGTGGAGGAAAGGATACCTTCTAAGAATTGTGGTGGGGTAAGAATGGGACAACCTGTGTTTAAGCCACAGAAATGGGGTGAAATATTGAGTTCATGAAAAAAAAAAGAGGCCAGTATGGCTAGACCTTGGATTGTGGTAGTCTGGAAAGGCATGATGGAACCAGACTATGAAGGATTTTATTCATTGGTTATCCCACTTCTTCTAGTCCTGAGTCGTTTGTTTTATCTCTTTATGACCCCATTTGGAGTTTTCTTGGCACAGGAACTAGAATGGTTTAATTTCCTTTTCCAGTTCATTTTACAGATAAGGAACTGAAGCAAAGAGTGACCTACCCAGTGCCACATAACTTTTAAGTATGTGAGGCCATATTCGAACTCAGGTCTTCCTGACTCTGACTTTAGTGCTCTATTCACCATGCCACCTACCTGCTCCAATTATAGTCTATCCATTCTCTAGTCTAACCTTTCCACTGTTGTGAAAGTTATCTTTACAGTGTGTAAATCTATATACATTTGCCATAATTGGTTGGCACTTTGTTCACATTGATGAAAATTTAGGCTAGAATATCTGAAATTATCAAAGAAATACAATCTGAACATCTGAATTCTTTTTATTTTTTTCTAAAAAAAGTTTACACACACACCTACTGTTTTCTTTGCAATGTTTCATCTTCAGGGAATAGTATTTTTAAAAAGATTTTTCATGCAAATACCGGAAACCACAGAGCTAACAACAAATGGATTGCTCTTTGAATATGAAGTGTTGGCAAGTATATTACAGTATAAAATGTTAATGTGTTCTTTGAAAAAGTTTTGGGTTTTGTTTTGTAAAACCCCATTAAAAGTACACTCCCTTTGACCATGGCACTACTTCTGATCTAAAATAAAAGTTTATAATTAACTTCAAGCACACTTTAAACAACTTCTAATTATAGAAAACAGAACTGGGGCGGCTAGGTGGCGCAGTGAGTAGAGCGCCGGCCCTGGAGTCAGAAGGACCTGGGTTCGGATCCGGCCTCAGACACTTAATACACACAAAGAAAAACCTAGCCATGTGACCTTGGGCAAGTTACTTAATCCCAATTGCCCTCCAAAAAGCAAAAAAAAAAAAAAAAAACAGAACTACCCACAAGATCCCCAGGAAATATTCACCATCATTATTACCTTTGCTTTGTGGCCTTAGTTGCTAGGGTTTTTAATATCAGGACGATGTTCAATCTTTAAGACTAGAACCATTAGAATGTTGGGTCTAATGGCCATACCAAAAGTAGACCCCCTATTAGCTACATACATAGCTATCTACACAGGTATAGACTTACAGAATACTGGCTACTATGCATGATTTTCATGAACCAACGTGGTGTTTCTTTAGTATTTGATTCTCCAATTTTTGTGGCTCTGAAGATTTTCTAACATGAATATTTAATTATAATACTGACCTGATTCATTGTTGCCAGTTACCAAACAATTAGACTATCTGAGATATTTTAGTAGTTTAGAGAAACAATGAGACAGAATATTCTGGTTATTTTTCTTACTATCTGTGTGATCTTGGTTAAGTCATTCATCCTTTCTAGACCTTAATTTCTTCATGGAAGGAGTTTAGCCTAGATGATTTCTAAGATCCCTTCTAGCTCCATAGAGTATGATCCTGTAAGTTTACAACTATCTTGGAAAACTATGATATACGTACTTCTTTTTATTCATTTTCTAGTTCTGTTAGTATATTATTTATGAATCTTTCCTCCTTTACTATGTCAATGTTTAATATTTTAAGAAACTGGGCTGTGTCTTATACAGACAAGTCTCACTTTTCACCCAATTGTATTCTTGGACACTACAGCAGAAAGCAATGATAAACATGGTTTTTTAGCTTGCAATTATTTACTCCATTAAAGTCCTACTCTGATACCTCATGACACGGAGATGACCCTGGTTCTTGAAGATGATGCAAGTAGAACACAAACCTCTGCCAAGTCCTACAAAGCCTACAAAAAGCTTTGAGAACAGTCCTGTTGACCAACCCACTAATTTGAAGACATTTCAACAAAATGTTGGATCCCAACTGATGACTTTTTTTTTTGGTCATAGTAAAAATGAATCAAATATTAAGTCTTTCTACTATGGTGTGAAGGGGTTATGAAATGCATTGGTGAAAGGAGCACCTATTCTAGATAAAACCATGACATCTTTGAACTGAGCTGGCCATTTTTGTTTATGCGCAACCTTCAAGTTACTAGCTTTTGACACCAAATGGATATATTTAAGGAAAAAATGTTTTAACTATGTTATAGGAATAATTGCATATATTTCAACTATTTTTGGACTTGAAGGAAACTGAGAAATAATAAAATTGAAATACGATGCAGTTAAGTGTAGCTGTTCTTTAAGTACCATCTGACTAGCATATTTGTGAAATTTGGAATCATGAAAAGTATATTCTTAGAGTACCCATAGAGTATTGTCAAGAAATTACTTGTTGACTTACAAGTAAAAGAGGACAAATTGGAGGAGAAAATGGATAGGTTTTGGATGGGGAGAAATAGAGGGGCATAATTTTCTTTTAAATCACATTTTAATATTGGGCCTTTACCATTTTTTTCCTGAATTTTGACATTATTTAGCTCTTTGGTTTGAGAGTGCAGACACCAGTCAGTAACATCTATGTTACATTTAGGAAATACATAACATGGATAGTCCAAGTCTCAAAAAATATTATCCAGACACCAAACATCATTTTATTATCTGGTCAGATCTATAGAGACACAATTACCTAACTAAATGGAGGTACAGGAAGGTGGCATAACAACCACATTATTTTACCCTTTGATATAATTGAGAGGAAATGGAGGTGTTGACCTGAATTCTTTGTCTGTACAAGACAATTACTACCTTTCTCCCTCTCCAGTGTGTGTGTGTGTGTGTGTGTGTGTGTGTGTGTGTGTGTGTGTGTGTGTGTGTGTGTGTTGCTTTTTAAACTTGACCTTTGGGTGCTTTTTACTATCCAGCTTTGGTTAAAGTCTCAAATATTAGTGTGCTCTTAAAAACCAAAACCAAGTCCCATTTAATACAGCATACTCACATTAGTGTGTTTTTCAAATAAATACAGGTAGTCCTTTTGTCACTTATGTTCTTAGAAAAGGTAATAGAAGTTGAAATTATATGATATATAATTTTCCCATGAAAATGGTAGAAAAAAAGATTGTTTCTGATTGAAGACCTGCTACCCAATGTCTTATCAAAATCAGTCCCCAAATTATAGTCACCTATGAATGTTGTTTTAAAAATACCCTATACGTGGGGTGGCTAGGTAGAGCAGTAAGTAGGATGCAGCCCTGGAGTCAGGAGGACCTGAGTTAAAATCCAGCCTCAGATACAACACAAAAGCAGCCATGTGACCTTGGGCAAGTCACTTAATCCCAACTGCCCTCCAAAAAGCAAAAAAAAAAAAAAAAATAATAATCAAAAAACACCCTATACATATAAAAGTATATATAAATAAGATAAGGAAAAATGATAACTAAGCACATAAAATGCTTTTAATATATTTAAAATTCTTGATCGTGGGCAAGTCATAAATTCTGTGGACTTCAGTTTCCTCATGTAAAACAAGTGTTTGAACTAGATCTTCAGTATCTCCTCTAGCTTTCAATCTTGTAATCTTTAACAGCCAATTGTTTATTTTATGCTTGTATTCCCAGCACCCAGCATAGTACTTTACATGTAGTAAGTAATTAATGTTTGGCTTCATAAGTCTCAAAGTTTGAATCAAATTTGAATTACAGTATCAAAAACAAATCAGAATGTGAAAACAACAATGAGCAGAGCCATCACATTCAGATATGGAAGAGGGATTTATTCTTAAATAGGCACCTTTGAGGATTTTTAAGAGGGCCTTCACTCTTCTGTGAACCTAATGTCCATGTTGACATTATTAGAAAAAAAAAAACCCTGTAATTTTCCTATAGGAGAGCAAAAGTGCTACCTGTTATGTAGTTCTGGGAACAGCTTTCTTGAGTTACTCTCTGACTATATTCATGTTATACAAGCATACTTATCTCTAAAATGCATGGACTAATCCTTATTTAATCTGAAATTTTCATCCTTTGATATTCACCACTACTTTTTGACTTCACAAATCTCAAAGTTTCGGTTTAAATGGTAGCCAAACATACATACCCACAAGACTGAGCTTGATCTTGAGTCCACAAAAATCTAATGTTAATATTTCTCAAGTGTTGCACTTTGTCTTCCAACAATGAATTACAACTCTCACTTGAAGACTGTTTCCCTTTTTTCAGCCATTTTAAAGAATTAAATTTGTGGCTATAAAGTAATGCGATGACAGATTCTTTTTTTAAACAAATACATAAAAACTTATAAATCTAAATTCTTCCTGGGGGGTGATAATTATTCAAATAGTGATATTATTGTTCAAAACATTTTTAATATGTTTCTTAGAAATTGCCTTTAGAGAGAATACCCCAACATCCCAAACACTAAAACAACTCATTACTTAATGGATCATCTTGCTTTCTTTAATACCCTTAATAAATCTCTATTTCACTCATTTAATTCAGTTTGCCTTTACCCCCTTCCTCTGCTACTTGAACCAACAGGCCTGAAGTCCATAGAATATATTGCTGAGCTATTTGGGGGTTCAGTGTAAAAGAGAAGCTGTGATGCCATACTGAGTTTAATAGCAAGAGGGTATCTTAAGTATATGTTAGGAACATACTTAAGTGACCTAAATTCACTGTGTACTGTTCTTGCTGTAATTTGAAAACATGGGCATAACTGGCTAAATACCAAATATAGCAGTATAAAATAAGTTGAGGACTGTCTAAATTATGTTCTATTTGGACACATATTTATAATAAATATTTGTTAATTTGTATTTGTTGAAAAACACTATATTAGGCAATAAATCAGAATTACACACATTTTGTAAATACATATGTATTTGTATGTATTATGTGCTAGGGTGGGATGATACGAATTGTCATTTTAGATATATATTGCTATGAACAAAAAGCTAGAAAATAATTTGCTTTCGAAAAAGAATGTTTACATTTCATACTTATGAAAAATTCAAAAGTAGTACAGGATACATTGAAGATACCCTTTCTACTTAAATTCAGGGAATAAAAAAAAAACAGATTAACATTCTAAATAAGGGAATATCCAGCTAATAAAATTCATAGGCCATCATAGGCATAAAGGGTTGATCTTTTTTCTTTGTGTTTAGCAGGGCATTTACAAATTGGCATTTCATCACTATGTGGGCACTACTTCTACAATAGTGCCCACAATCTCTCTATGACCTAATAGTAGTCATAAGTTATATGGTTAGCTATATGGAGACATGACCAACCTTCTGGCCTTTCAAAAGTTAGCTAGGCTGATCCTTGAACAGATTATACATTCTCATTTCCTACCCTTTCTAGCTTAGTAAAATAAGCTTTTGCTCCACTGGCATCCATGATTTAAATTCTAAACTACAGTGGGGCAATTGATTGGATGATTTCTTTTCACACAATCAGAGAATGTAATACATTGAAGGAATTTAAGAAATGATCTGGTAATCTCATTTATAGATAAGAAAACTGAAGGGTCACATAACCAGTCAAAACTGGGAATAAGATTCTGGTTTTTTGCATCTTCACTACTATTTTGTATGGCCCTAAAAAGCAGTAGGAAATGATAGACTTTCCACATCCCAAGCCACCTGAGATGCTGAAAAGCTCTTATCCTACACTTCTAATTTTATCATCAAGACCCTTTTTAATGGAGGGCATGCCCTATTGGAAAAGAGGAGAAAACAATCCTCTCCTTACTCCCTTTTATATCATACCAGAAAACCAGGGTCCTACAGAATACTACTAGCAAAGAACTAGTGTTTCAGAAGTGGAAACATATGCTACTGCTCAGATACATGTCATTACCCACCATACAAAGACTATAACTGCTATTCACGCATTATTCTTGTTTTTAGAAATGAAAATTTCAGGAAAATGCTGTGCTCCTTGAAACATTTCTTCTTTTAGAAATCACAATATAATCATGGGTTTGGAAAAGTTTTTGCAGTAGAGAGAAAGGAGCAGTATTTTTCAATTCAAGAGAATTTAATTTAATAAACATTAAATACCTACTATGTGTAAGCATTAGGCTTAGCAGGTATATAAACATGAAAAGTAACATATTCCTTGGCCCACAGGGAAAGCATCTACAAATTACATATTCCAAGTAAAATTCTAGACTATATTATTATAGGGGTTGTGGATACTTGGAAAGTAATGATCCCCCTAAACCAACATGGCTTCATCTAGAAATGTCATTCCAGAATGAACACACTTTTTCTTAAAAAAAAAAAAAAGTTTTATTGGTACCCTCTTATATTATCTCCCCTCTCTGGAATGAATTATTTTTTGTGACAAAGAAAAATAATTAAAAACAATAGTGATGGCATACTGCAAGCCGTTCTAAGCCCCAGTCTTTCTGCCACAAAGGGGGAAGTATGATTTGTAAAATATTTTTATTGATATATTTTGTTTTGACATTACCTAGATCTCCCCAAGTCCCCTACTCCCTCTTAGACAGTTAGCTTTCATAACCAATAATTTGTTTTTAAAGAGTTAAAAAAAATAGTATTGAAATAAATCTGGTAATAAATGCAGTGTTTAACAATCTTGGACCCTGACCTCTACAAAGGAACGGGGAGGGGTGCCTTCTCATATCTCTTCTTTGGGGTCTGTTTTTTTTTTCTTTTTTACAACACTTTTAATTGTTTTGTGGCTGCTTTTTAAATTTACATCATAGTCATGTATTGTTTTCCTTGCCCTGCTTATTTCAATTTCTATCAGTTCATATAAATCCTTCCATATTTCTTTGTATTCATCATAATTGTTTCTTACAGTGTAATAATATTCCTATTTTTGCACTACAATTTGTTTCCCCAATTAATGGGCATCTATTTTGTTTCCTGTGTGTGTGTGTGCGCGCGCGTGTGCGTGCATGTGCTTTTTTGCTGGGGGGGGGAGGGGACTACCACAAAAAGTGCTGGTACAAATAATTTGGTGTATGTGGAAGCTTTTTTAAAGGAATGCCTTGGATTAAATGCCTAGGAGTAGAATCTCTGGGACAAAGGGTATGGTAATTTTGCTCATTTTATCGGCACAATTCTGATTATTTTGAAGAATGGTTGGGCCAATTCATACTTCCACCAAAAAAAATCTTTATAAAGCAGTATATTTCATTATCTGTTTTTCAGAACCTTTACTGGGTTTTTTAGTAACTGTTTGATTTTTCTTTTAAGCAATATCTTTATTTACATTGTAGTTGTCATTGTGTAAATTATTCTCTTCATTTGACTTGTTCTGCATCAGTTCATACAAATCTTCATGTTTCTCTGAATTCTTCAGATTTGTAATCCCATGCTGCACAGTAATATTCTATAACATTCATATTACTGTCTATTTTTTCACTCATTATCCCACTTTGTCTCCAGTTTCTAGCTACAAGTATGTTACTTTCTATTGACATATAGTGAATTTTTATTTGTCTTTTACTTCCTGCCAGGATATGTCTAGTAGTAGGACTGCTGGGCCCAAAGGTACAGATCATTTCATTGTTTTTATTGCATAAATTCAAATTGTTATCCAGAACGCACAGCTCAACCAGAAATGCATTGATATGCCTATCTTCCCATGCTCCCCTCCATGCCAGTTCCTCCAACATTTACTGTTCTCATCTTTTGTCATGTTTGCCATTTTGTCATGTTTACATTATCTGAGGTAAAACCTCGGAGTTGTTTTTATTTTTCCTACCATTATTTTTATTTTAAAAAATCTGAAATTTAAACATAAAATAGGCATTTCCACATACATAAGGATTGTATATGAAACAGCAGATCTGCCATGTACTTCCTAATTATTATTTTTTTCTTTTCTTTTTTTTTGCTACACTATCTCTAACCTTTATCACCCTCCCATCAATTCTCACTGAGGAGAGGAGGGGAAGAAGAGCTTATAGTATAGTTATGCAAAACAAATTCCCACATTAGCCTTGCCCAAAACTGTGTGTCATGCTGTCTTAGACCCATCACTTTTTAGTCATTATGTGCTTCATCATTAGACTTCTGGAATCCTGGTTGATGATTGCATTGATTAGAGTTCTTAAGTCTTTGAAAGTTGCTTTTCTTTATGATAATGTTATTATTTTATGAATTGTTCACCTAGTTCTGTTCACTTTACTCTTTATTAGTTTATACAAGTTCCATTTATCTCCTTAAGATTATCCGTTTCACCATTTCTTTCGATGCATAACATTACAATACATTCATGTATGATCATTTGTTAGCCATACCCCAACTGATGGACATCTCCTCCCCTTAGTTCCCATTCTTTACTATAACAAATGGGGTTACTATAAATATGGGCTACAGGCAGGGGTATGTCGATAAATGTTTAACAATTGTTTCTCAAACATGTATGCATGACACATTTTTAAAAGTTTAATCTGCATTATTAACATTTTTTCCATCCCTCTAAACCATCAACAAAACAATAAATCAAGTTCCAATTTGTATCATTTGGCAGTTTCTGAGGTGTAACTGTTCACAAACCAGTTTAACCTGGCTCTAGCACATCATTGGTGTAGGCCTACTAGTGGTATTGTCTGGTCAAAGGATGTGTACAGTTTAGTGACTTCAGGGAAGGGAGAGAGCATAGTTCCATATTTTCCAGAATGCTGAAAGCAATTCATAACTCCAACTATGAATTACTGTGTTTTCCCACAGTCCCTTCAACAATTGACTTTTGAGGGAAGGTGACATCTCAGCCAATCTGATGATATAAGGTAGAATATCAGAGTTGCTTTAATTTACACTTCTCTAATTAGTTATTTTAAACATTTTTTTCTTATGGTTGTTGATTGCTTAAATTTATTCCTCTGAAAACTGCCCCTTCATACCCTTTGACCATTTATTTGGTGGGGAATGACTCTTGTTCTTATAAATTTGAATTAATTCTTTTTTTTAATTTATCTTGGGTTGGGAAGTATTTATCAAAGGAACTTACACACTTTTTTCTACTGGTTTTCTTTGTGGATTTTTAAATATTGAGTAATGAAAATTGTCTATTTTATCTTCTGTCATCTTCTGTATCCCCTGTTTAGCAAAGAACTCTACTATTCATAAATCTGGAAAAGTTTACCCTTGTTCCTCTAATTTGTCAATCACATCATCTTTTATTTCTAAGTTATATATTCATTTGGTGCTTGATGTGCTATGTGGATCGGTACCTAATTTCTGCCAGGCTGCTTTCTAGTTTTTCTAACAATTTTTGCTAAATAATTAGTCCTTACCCTAGAAGTGGGGTCTTTGGGGTTACTGAACATTGTGCTACTGAGTTAATATGCTTCTACACATTGTGTAGTTAACCTGTTTTACTGACCAACCTATTTATTAAGCAGGACCAAATATTTTTGACTACTGCTTTATGATTAATTTGAGATCTGATATTGCTAGGCCCACTTTTTTTCCCTATCATTTCCTCAAGATGCTTGATCTTTTGTTCCTCTAAATTTTATTACTATTTTTCTTGCTTTATTAACAACTAGAAATTAAATAATATTTTAAAGTTTCCAAAATGCTTTACAACCTTTAGTTCACTTTATCATTATAACTTTGGGAGGCAGTTGCTATTATTATTCCCAATTTACAGATGAGGAGACAGAGAGAAGTTAACACACACAAATGTGTGGCCATATTTGAATTTGGGTCTTCCTGACTCCAGGTCCAGCGTTCAATCCACTTTACCACCTAGCTGTCTCTTTATAAGATAATTCTTTGGCAGTTTGTTTGGGATGGCACTAAATAGCTTAATTATTATTAAATTTTAGTTTCATGTGGTCATTTATAGTTTGAAATTTTTCTTAACAGAGTTAATGTATTGCACAAGGGTCCTTAGTGTTATGTTTACTGATTTTATTCATCCAAGTGTTTTACATTTTATGTAGTCAAAATTATCTATTTTATCTTTTATGACACTTTTTTCTCTTTAGGAATTTCTTCCTTATCTATATAGTACCGGTTCTCCTCCTCTAATTTTTATATATAGTTAGCCATTTTGAATTAGAGTGTAAGATTTGTTCTACTCTAGATCTAATCTGTGCCAAATTACTTCCAGATTTCCCAACAGTTCTTTTCAAAAAGGTATTCTTTCCCCCCAAGTAATTTATGCTGTTTCATTAAGTTTTGGATGAACTCTTTGGTTGTCAAACTCTGGGCTATGTTTCTAAAAATTGTTTCTTGTTTAGACTACTCCATTAATCCCTTTTCTTTTTTCAAAGTTAACTAAATAGTCTTGATCAATACTGCTTCGATAATGTAATTTGAAATTTTTCTGTCATTCTTCTTCTGAAAAATTTATATGAATTGATATTGCTTACTAGAAAATGTTTATGTGTTTTTCACCTGTGCTGGGAGCTTGGAACCCTAGAAGTTTATTTACCGGGGCAGCTAGGTGGCGCAGTGAGTAAGAGCACCGGCCTCGGAGTTCGGATGACCCGAGATCGAATGCGGCCTCTGAAAATGAGCACCCACACATAAATAATAACTAGTCGTGTAACCTTGAGCAAGTTACTTAACCCCAATTGCTTAAAAAAAAAAAGTTGTTTATTTACCCCTTCCCTTGTAGAATCTGTAAGCACCTATATCAAAGGGATCTTTTATCTCTTGAGGAATCTAAGGCTATCTCCCTGGCAAATGGTAGGCAATTAAAAGATGGAAGTCTCTGGTAATACTCATATCCAATACCGACTGGCTAGTATAGTACTGACTTATGAAATTACAATTACTTCTTGCTCTTCTGCTTGCACTTACATAAGCAATTGAGATGCCCCGCCCTCAACAACCTTGCCTCTGCAATTATAGTTTCATAAATAAATGTTGTATGAGGGTCCATAAAGCAGTAGTCAAAAATATTTGCTTATATATAGCATCTGGGATTATTGAAAAGATATTTGAGGGTTTTTTTTCCTTTTCCATTGCTAGCAGAGGTCAAGTAGTTTGGGGAATTGGGTAGCATTCCAATCTTATCTTATTTCCATCAACCATTAGAATGTTCCAAGATCACAAAGACCATAGCTGGAAGAGGTAGCAACAGATGACATCTTCATCACCAATCATCACCCTAAAGCCCTTGGAAGCAAGACAATATATTAGAGATAGGGCTTTTCTGGTACAAAAGAGGAAAGCTTTAAAGCCATCTTATTTGGACAAAGACAGAACCATCCTTTTATAAGTGGCAAAAAAGCATTGGTTGTGGAGTTAGAAAAGCTTGGATTAAAATCCTGCCTTGTCTTTAGAATGCATGTGACCTTAAGCAAGTTATTTAACCATCCTGAGCCTCAGTTTCCTCACCTGAAAAGATGTAGTTGGACTAGATAGTCTCTGAGGTCCCCTTCAGCTTTAGATCTATGAGCTTGAAGCCTCGATCCACTGTAAAGCATATCTCTCAATAAATGCCATCTGGACAGGAAAATCTTATGTGTGAATTTTCTCCTTTTCCCCTCTCAAATGTGAATGTTGATTTCTCATGTGGAAATGCTTCTGTCAAATGTGATTGGAGAAACCAATCAAATCCCCTCTTATTACAGCTCTGTTCACAAAAATAGCCCCTGTTCAGATTGCTTCAGTGAGTGTCTCTAATTCAGAGGAATAACGCACTGTACAAGAAAGTCAGAATCCAAAAAAGGCTTTTGTTTTTTACAATAAGCCAAATCTAGTAAGATGTTATTGAACAGAGGTAAGAAATAGAAGCAATGGGTATTAGTTGTACAGGCAAATTTTGGCTCACTATAAGAAAAATTTCCTAAATGATTAGTAATACCCAAAAGTGGAATGAATTGTTTTTGGAAGTATAGTTTCCTGCTCAGCAGAAATCTTCCAAGTTAAGGCTGGATGATTAAACTGTAGGGAATGGTTCTTATGTGGGTTATAGATCGAACCAGATGGACTCTTGAGGTTCCTTCCAATTCTGAATGTTTTTGAGTCTATCAAATAGCACAGAATCTTGTCTGTGGTAAAGGAAGTGTTTTAAGAGGGGAAAAATAAACATGACAAAAAGTAAATTGTGAAAGGAGTGAAGGAGACGTTTTGACAAAATGCTCTAGGGAAATTGAAGGATAGTGAGACTGAATTCATTTGAAGGGAAATCTTCATGGAGGTAGAACCTGAACTGCCTTCTTAAAGGAAGATAAGCATTTCAATAACTAACTAGAAACTCAGTAGATACAAGCTCTTTGAAGATAGGGCTTATTTTGTCTTTGTATTCTCGGTGCCTAGCACGATGCCATAGTAGTAATTATTGTATTTAAAATGAATCGAACTTAAATTGAGGAAGTACATTTGAGGCATGAGGGATGGACTGCAAAAAATGTATAAAATGTAGCAGAGTACAGAATGAAATCGATGATCAGTTAGTAGTTCAAGCTAACTGAAATGTAGAACTGATATGAAATAAGTCTGGAAAGAGAGGTTGGAGCCAGATTGTGGACTCTTATTACATGTCAAGGTACAGCAATTTTATTTAATCCTAAAGGCAATAGGGAAACAATGAAAGTTTTTTTAATGTTTTATTGATGCTTTATTTTACATTGCTGTAACTTTCCAAAAAACCCCACCCCCCAGAAAACCTTCCCTCCTAACAAAAAAATAAAATTAATCAAAACAAACCAACACAGGAATTGTGTCTGACAATTACCTCATTATGTACTAGTAGTCTACTACCTCTCCTAAAAACGGAAAGGTTCTTCCACAAGGGAAGAAATGGTCAGATCCACACAATACTCATAGAGCTATCAACCAGAAAAATTATTTTGGAAGCAGTGTGAGGGCAGAGACAAGAAGAAACTGTAGGCAATAAGGATTTATTGCAGTAGGCCACTGCCAACCCCTAATCTGGGGTTGTAGGAGGAATCACAAGATCTAGAACTTGCAAGTACCCATTCTAGTCCATCTCCTTCATTTTACAGAGAATAGGCTGAAGTGCTATGTAAGATTACACGGATAATAAGCTGTAGAGATAGCATGCTTACTATCTATGTAAACTTGGGCAAGCCTCTTAACTTTCCTGGGCATATCTTTATGTGTCAAATGAGGGAGCCGAATTAGATGGACTCTGAGGGTCCTTCACACTCCAAATCCATGTCCTTGTGGTTCAAATCCAGGATTTACATGACCAAATGATCAACAGACTTAGAAATAACAGATGATCTTATCTAATAGTATCATGTCATGGGTGAGGAAACTGAAGGTTATAGAAGTTGGCTGATTTTTCTATGGTCACGTGTCTAGTAAGGAACAGAACCAGGGTTGAAATTAGGTCATATAGCTCCAAATTAAATGGTATTTCCCCTATACCATGTTGTTCACATATGAGACAAGGAAGTGGAACTACAAAGTCTTGGAACCAAAACGAATATGAGCAAATGAACAGAAAGGGTCAAAAATAAATTTGGGATTTTGAGCCTCGGTGACCAAGGGAATATGGACATCATGAATTAAGTTGGGAAGGATGATAGTGTTGGGGGAAAAGATTAGTTATTTTAAACAGGCTGAACTATGACTCAGATAACCCAAATGTAGATGCACAGTAGGCAAATGCTGGACTGGGGTTTTAAGGAGTAGAGCGGAGTAAAGACATTTGTGACTCATCTACATAGTGTTGATAAATAAAACTGTGAATATGATCAATATGGGTGAGAATTTAAAGAAAAGGGATAAGGACTGAACCCTGGGGGATACCCACACTTGAGGGTTCAGAAAAAAGACAGTATAAGCCAATTTGGTAAGCAACGAGTATGATCAGGCTAGTAGAAAGAGAACCAGGAGAGATTAGTGTTACAGAAAACCAAGGGAAAAGAGAATGAAGAACTAAGAGTCAAATGCTACAGAACAGTTAAGAAAGATGAGGACTGAGGAAAGGCCACTGGATTTGTCCAATAGGAAGTTTTTGGTGATGTTGGAGAAAGCAATTTCAGTATCAAGTGAAGTCAGAAGCCAGATTTTAAAGGACTAGGTAGTAAGTAGGTGGCAAGGCAGTGGTGGCAGCAAGTGCATACTAATCTTTCTGTATGATTAGCAGTGAAGGAGAGAGAGCTGTAGGACAAGCTGTTGCTCGTTTGTTTTGAAGGATAGGAAAAACCTGAGTATATTTGTTTTCAGGAAAGGGTTAAGAGAGGAAGACATTGAGATGAGAGAGTATCACTGATATAGCAAGGGCCCAGAGGAGACCAGAAGGAATGGGATATCAAGGCCACAAGTGTCAGGGTTATTAGCCTTGGCAAAGAGGAGGGCCACTTCTTCATCTGAGACTGGAGCAAAGGAAGAGAAGATAAATGAGGACACAGAGTTCTTCAACTTCTTCTGTCACTCTTTATTCTAGTCTTCGATTTATCCAAGTAAAACCCCTCACAAAAACCCATTTTCTACCTTTCCCTCCCTCACCCCTGCCTTCCCACCTTACCTTTTCATCCTTCACTCCTCTTCTCCCTCCACATAGTTTGAAGTAGTGGATGGTTTGGAGCGAGTGCAAGAAGGGAAAGTCAAATGGTAGTTAGAGGATGGTAGGAGCCCCATTTAGTTCCCACCTTTATCTACCACAAGCCCTCATATGAAGTGCTTGAAAATACGCATGTGTGGAATATCAATGACTTGGGTTTATGTATTTCTGTGTTTGTAAAAGCTAAAAAAAAGTGCTTCACTATGCAACTGGAATTTTTTTTTGTCTCAACCAAATAGGATCCTATTTGGAAATCAACTTTACTTTAACTCTATGGCATGCCGCTGACCTAAAATGATAATTCAACTTCAAAACTTTAGTATTTTACTCTCTTTTCATCAGGCTCACTGTTTTAAGTATGATAAACTATGTTCTATTTTTATATCAGACTGCCACTGATGGACATTTACTGCTGTCATTAGATTTACTAGATAAAATTTAGAAATATATACACTGAATTAATGAATTTAGATATATTAATTCCTAACCTCGTATTTATAGCAGCTATAATAGCATATATAATAGTTTAATGATCAGAATTTTTAATTCCAAGTTCCTATTTCTATATAGTAGTAACACTCATTATAATCTTTCAGTAAAGATGATTTATTAATAAAATGACCCAATAATATATATACACATGTGTATATATGTTATTTCACAGTCCATAGCATGTAGGTATTATTTATGACAAGTCAAATAAAGTAAAAGCCCTCCATGTTCCAGGACAAGAACATAAAGTGGGATGCAATTTAAGGAATCCATACTTTCACCCATAAACTAGCACTTTTTCATTGAACAGATATGGAACCATTTCCTGCTCTGTTTGCCGACTTAAAAGGATTTTCCAATATTACCCACTCCATTTGAAACAACCACAGCCTTTTAATGATGTTGTGTGGATAACTGTAAACAGTATTCAAACTATCTGGGACTTTTCCAATTAATACAGATATTTAATAACATATAGACTGTATCACATTAGGGGTCAGAAATGCTTCTTTTCTTCTTTGTTATAAACAGAGGCAACAGTTGGCAAACATATAAGTCAAAGCAATGGCTTTATAAGACATCTTTTTCTAGAAAATGTAGTTAATATTCCTGAGCCATCAAATGGCTGCTTTTAACAATCAAAGAAAAATAGTAATAAAGATTTGTTGAATCAATAAATTACTAAGTGAAGAGATGAACATGTATATACAAAAAAAAGCACATTTAACAAAACACTCATCTTTCTAGTTAGCATCCTTTCAACAAGTTTTTTTCTAAGCTGTAACTATAGTAAATTAAATGTTGAGAAATACTCATGGTATTTCTTCATGTCTGAGTCAAAGCAAAACTAATTTATTAAATACTATGTGCAAGACATATATATTAAAAATGACATACTTCCCACCTTTAACAAACTTATAACCTCATATGGAGATGAAACCTATAGTATTAAGTTAGAATAGTTTTAAGTTTATTGGAGATATATGAGAATTCCTTGAAAAAGAGAGGGAAGAAGGGAAGGGAAGGAAAGAAAGAGAGAGGAGAGGGAGGGATCACTTCTAGTCCCAGAAATCTAAGAAGGTGTCATGGAGGGAGTGGCACCTGGACTAAACCTAGAGTAGTAGTAGGAAAATGATTTCACTAGACGGGAGATGTACCGTAGAGAATAGCACCCACCTAGAAAAGGACATAGGGAAGAGTTGTTTGAGATCAGAGAATAGCTATTGGTTGGAATATGGATTATGCAATGGGGAATATGGAAAATAAGGCTGGAACCTGACTACTGGAGGCCTTAAATGCCCAGTTCTATTTTGAGTTATATTCAAATAGGCAATGGAAAGCCACTGAAACATTATGAACAGGAGAATTATCTTTTCATTCTTCTACACATTGAAAAGAACAGAAAACTAGTGAAGTGGGTACTGTTATAATGCAGGTGAAGGGTTTTGGAAACCTAGATTAGGATGTAAGGGAAAGAACAAACTGGATGTAGGGTTGAAGGAGAGGGAAGTGTCAAAAGATAATTTTCCCATTTCTAGCCTTGGTGACTAAGATAGTGGTGACGTTAAGAGAACTTAATATTGTGCTGATGGAAAGAAAGTGATATTCATAATACTTTCAATTCTTTTGTGTTTATTTAAAGTCACTATGAGTTTTCCTTAATTATTCATTATCCTTTTTATGGATTACTTAGGAACATCAGAAAGAGTAAACTGGACACTTGTCAACATACAAATAGCAAAGAAATTTTTAAGGAATGAATTGAATATTTCCAAAATTTCCAAAGCTTTTCCCCAATTTAGCAAGATTTACTAACCACTTTTTTGTTGCATGACATGTTTCCATAGCTTCACTTCAGCAGGATAACAACTGTATAAGTTTATCATAATTCCAAAGAAATAAATACTGGAGTAGAATATTTTAGATTTGACTTGTATCAACTTGTTGACATTGTACTGCCATGTCACTGCACTCTATGGAATTCTTTTAAACCTTACAGATCTCATGATTGCCAGAATTCCAACATGCCTTTTAAGGCATAAATACAGCTGTCTGGTTCTCCTCTTTCACTCCACGGTTTCTAACCTTAATTCTATTACTGAGACCTGAACTAGTTTTCTTAAACATGATCAATACTAATGAGACTTAAAAACATCTTGTAATTATTTCCTCCCCTTGTGAATGTGTACAGTTCATGTTTCATGTTATCAATAACTTTGGTTTTTTTAGTCATTAAAGGCAATTGTTTAATCATTCAAGAATACTGACTTAATTTTCTAGAAAAAAAGGTTTGTAAACCATTGCTTCTCACCATCAATTTTCAATGGTCCTTAATATATGTTTTATACTATATTAAATAGGGACTAGAGATAGGACCTGGCTCTGTGATTTTATTGGTATCAAGAACTCTCAGAGGAGAAAACTCCCCTAAAAATACCAGTTAGCCCCTTCTCTGGGATTTATCAGTCTTAGATGCCTGGAGCACTGAGAGGCAAAGGGACTTGGCCAGGACCACTGAGCAAGTATGTATCAGAGACAGGCAATGAAACCAGGACTTCCAGGTCCCAAGGCCAGTTCTTTATGCTGTCCCTCTATATTAAAATATCTCTTTTGACTGGCAAAACTCTGGATAATTTCAGTACTGATCACAAAATGTCACTGTGATTGTTTCAAGTGGATGGGGAAATAAAGGAACTTTTCTCATACTAGCACGGATCAGGAACTGAATCCATATCTTTGAGTGGAAAGGGCTGTTTTATGGGCAGAAGCATGAATTCTTAACAAAGATGAGTCAAGGCAAACAAATACTCCAAACAAAATTCGAAAATTGTATTTCCCCATGTGTTTTCTTCCTATATGAAGCTCTGAGTCTTCATAGTAACACATGAGATGGAAGTGTCAAAAACATAGGTATTTACAAATATTAATATTTAGATCATTAAGTATCAGACCCTGGATTCTTGAAGATTATGCCAGGGGAAAAAAAAGCTCAGGAAGGTCCTACCAAGTAAAAAGCTTTGAATATGAGCTAATGTTATTTTGAGAATTAACTAAAATCCAAGAGGTTCCTCAGAAAGATGGGCTACCAGGTGCCCCCCCCCCCCCGGGGTCATAATGGCTCATCAAGCCATCTATTAAAGCACAGATGGCATTACAACTCACATCACTAGAGGGAGAACCCATACACTGAGATATCACAGATCTTTTGAATTATATTAAAATACTTCTCTTATTATATATTAATGCATGTTGTCTTCTGGACCCCATTTAATTTGCCCCTAGTTTGGACTCAAACACCCAAAATATATGGAATGGATGACAGATCTGGATCCAAATGATGTCATAATATCTGCATTGACTAAGATTCAATATTTTGGTCTGCTGTTTAACTGGACAAATATAAAAACATAAGTTTTTAAAGCTCTTAAGTAAAGCTTCTTTTCAGTCTTTTAAAAAAGCCTATAAAGAAATCCTCCTCCTTAGGAGTCAAAACCTTTAGTCCTCTCTAGGTACAATCAATAACTGTCATTTACCTGGAGAAGCCATTCCTGAAGGTATAGGACCAATTCAGCTCCTATTTCAGAGTCCAAATCACTGGATCTCCCGGCTGCAATCAAATCACTGGTAGCCACCTGCGGGATTGATTAGTGAAAGCTCCATCATATGAACAGTCTGATTAGAACTGTGAAATTGATTTACTGCGTAGCCATGACTCTTCCTTTTCTGTGGCTAACAAATCCCTCCAGCTTACCTCCTATCTTCTACTCCTCTCATTTCTCTTATCCCAATAGATACAAGTCTTTTTTTCCCATTGCTTCTCCCTACAGTAATATTATGACCCATCTCAGCAAACCCCTCTATTTTCCCTATCCCCTTCTGCAACACCTATTCTACAGTTAACAACAGACTCCATTTTATTCTCAGACTCTTCCTCTTATGCTCCTTCTCCTTTTAGGGATTAAGCAAAACCTGACTTTTCCAATGCTGGCCACTCCTATTTCCCTTGCTTTATTGTGCCAGAAGGAGGAATAACTCTCCCACTGCCATTTTCAGATGCCTTTCTTCATACTGCTCCCCTCCAAACAAGATGCCACTACTCAGTCACCAACACTGAAAAACCTATTTTCCTCTAAAGTTCAAACTATTAAGCCATTCTTCTGATCTTTGTCACTGCTACCACCTAACCTACAAGCCATTTTCTTACCTGCTTCAAAAACTCTTTTCCCTGTGCTATGCTATCATCCTAGATGATTTTACTATCCATATCAAAGACCCCTAGAACACTTCAGCCTTTCTGTTCCCTAACCTCCTCAATTTTTACTGACCTCCATCTTTGCTGTATTTCAGTTATTTACTGAATGTCATTTGCAGTCATTTAAAAACTAATGAACCTCAACATTATAGAATTCTCAGATTTTTTTCTCTGACCAGTCAGTATCTTGTCCTTCTACCTTCCACATCCTCATTCCTCTTAAACTTGCCATGTCTTCCAGTTCCTTTCAATACTCTATTTTCCTGGTCCATCTAGCTGTTCTAGCTATGCTCAAGTCATTTTGTTCACAAACTCTACTCCATTCTTGAATCCCTAAATCCTTGACACTCCATTGTTCACTTGCTCATAATTTCAACCCTGGAAAACCTCTTTTTGTACCTCTGTACTATTAAGTGCATCTTGGGGAATAACAGACCCCTGAACAAATTTTGACTTTCTCATCTTCCTTGCCACTCCCTTTCCCGCCCATACCATATAATCAGTTGCTAAGAACTACTGATTCTCTCCCTTACCTCTCTCTCTCATTCATCCCCTCCTTTTGACTGTCACCATTATCATCCTCCTTTAGTTCCCCACCACCTCTTTGTAATACTATTAGCTTCCTACCACCTTCCTTTGCTAAACAATTTTATTGGCTTCTCAGGGTTTACTGAACATTATTTGTTATCCTTAGCTTGGGATTCGAGGGCCTCACAATCTGTTTCCATCTTGCCTTTCTTCACATTACTCCCCTTTCCTGTTTTCTATGCTTCCAACAAACTGAATTATTTTCTGATCTTAACCTGTATTCTCCCCCAGATGCCCCCATGTTTGAAATGAATCCTCATCCATTCCTCCCTCTAACACCAACATGTACACATACAATTCTATCTTTTTAAATAATTCTTTTTCTATAAAATCTAGTTCAAATATCTTATCATCTTTGATGCCTCTCTTTATACTGTTCCCCTAAAAACAAGATGTAACCTGTTTTACTATATTTTTTTTGCTGCCACATTTACCTCTCCCCTATGTATTCAAGTGCTAGGCTTGGAATCAGGAAGACCTGAGTCCAAGTTCCAGCTCTGATATATACTAGCTATGTGACCCTGGCCAATTCATTTAGCCTCTTAGTGTCCCCAGGCAACTCTCAAGAACAGCAAATTACTGAAGAGGTGTTGAGCATGTATGTGAGTAGAGGGAATTTCCTCACAAATAATCCCCTACTCCAATAAAATCACAAGTCTGAACCCCCTTTTCCCCCAAAATAAGAAAAAGATTTATATTACAATTACTTGTGTAGATTTCACGTGTCCAACTAGATTTTAAGCTTCTTAAAAGGACTGTGTTGTTAATTTCTATATTTCCAACAACTATCAAAGTGTTATGTGTGTATGACTATTTAATACATGTTGAATTTAATGAATAACATGTTAATTGAGAGTAATACAAAGACAAATAAAATAATTTTGTAAAAATATTTTTTTGGGGGAAATTGAGATGTTAACTATAAAGTTAACTTTTTAATTAAGAAAAAAATAAGCTTGAAGATATAATCTGCATGTACAGGACATTTCAAATGATGTGTGTGTGGGAGGGAACCCAAAAGAGCTTACTGAAAGCTGCAATATGATATAGTGGAATGACTGCTGTGCTGGGAATCAGAGTATCTGACATGAGTTCCACCAGCTGTGTGATACTGAATAACATACTTCACCTTTCTACGTTTCTGTTTTATAAGCTGTCAAATGATGAGGCAGGATTAGTCAGTCTTGGTCTGCAAAGCCAGCCCAACAAAAGCCAATGTCATAGGATCACAGATTTAGGAGCTATACAGTATGTTAGAGGGCATCAAATGGTACCTTCCAATTCTGATGTCTGAGCCTATAATTTCAGACTTTCATAGTCTATATATTCTTTTGTTTTTTGGAGGGGGAAAGGTAGGGAATTGGGGTTAAGCAACTTGCCCAAAGTCACATGGCTGGTAAGTGTCAACTGTCTGAGGCCAGATTTGAACCCAGGTCCTCCTGACTCCAGGGCCAGTGCTCTACTCACTGCACCAACTAGCTGCCCCTAGTCTATATCTGATATACTGATATGAAACTGTATCAATTATGCTATAGGAAGTACTCAATGTTATGTAAGCATACAGTTAATTACATTAACATAGTGTAACAATATATTTAAGTGTTCTAATTTCAAAGTGTTAAATGTAATCATACTCCCAAGGAATACAACAGTTTAAACTAATGGAAGAACCATTTATTTTCCTCAACCCTAATCATCCAGACAGCACAAGAGCACATTAACTTTTACCTACTGGAAGAATACAATCAACTGAATTCAACATTATTAGTTTAGGGCAAAGAATATGGAATAGTTACTAAGCCATCGCTGCAGAAGAAAGAAAATAAAGACCACTGAAATCAGGGCTTAGGGCTTTTTTGTGTGTGTGTGAAAAGGATTGTTTCTGAGCCCTCAATTCTTTAAACACTCACAGCTCCAGAGTAAAGGCTAAATGATATTGCTAATTATAAACATGCATATAAATTTCATTTGTAAACATCCAGGTAATAACTAACTAAGCAATACAATTTCTTCCCCAAAACTGATTTTGGTGATTTGCAGATGGGAAGAAAATACCTACCTAAATGAGAACGAGTTCCCAATGTCTTCCTCCTGAAAGATTTCGAATGTCCGTATTAAGGTGTAATTGCCTAAAAAAGAAAAATAAAAACATAATAATCCCTGCTTTTGTTTAGTTTTTAAAAAATATTTTGATACTTTTAATGTTGGTGTTTGGAGACTTAGCTCTTCTAATAAGCATACAGGGAAAAGAAATTGGTAAAGAATTTTCTTGGGCAACCTATTTTCTTCTTTTGGCAATTAGGGAAATGATGTGGATCAATAAAAGTAGTATGATACAAATTTGAGAAGGCTGTGTTTGCAGGTTCACATCACAAAGATAGCTTTGTGATGACTGTGGCTTTGCAAGTGATTGCATAAGATATGCAAATTCAAATCTTTGAACTGGGAAGATCTTTTTCAGAGGTTTTAATATAAAATTTGAATAAAATCAAAATTGTTTGGGTTAGTAAACACAGTAAACCACCAACATCAAATCCAAGAATAAAATGGATTTTTGCAAATATTTTCATATGAACTTTCTAGATCAGTAAAATTTGAGGAATTTGGACCTTATATGTATAGATCTTAAAGTAGAGGGAAAAAATGGAGATTTGTTTACCTAAATGTATCCAGTAAATCCAGTAAGATTATAAAAATGTGCTTTTCTTTCACCCTTCTGTATTATCTGTTTACAAATACTAAATAGATCATCACCTCCCCAGTGCTTAGGTGGAGCTAATCTGCTTATTTACAAATATAGTTTTCCTAAAAATGAGTTTTAATATAGTTACAATATAGAGAGCAGCATAGTGGTTAATCTAAACTGCAACAGTTTTGTAGAGGTCACAATTCAAAACAAAAAAATTTAGCTATTATAAGAGGTGATTAATACATTGTATTTATCAAATGTGAAAGATTAATCCAGTAGCAAATGGATACAAATTACAGACAAAAGTAGTTGCTGGAACACATTTATAAAATTTACTTGGATTTAGACATTTAATTAAATACAAGAAGCATTTTTTAAAGTGCCTTCTTATGTGCAAAGCATGCTCTTCAGCTAAATATCCTTTATTGACAATTACAGAAAGGCAAAGTATTGCATAAATCCTTCTTTGGTCTTCCTTACAAATCTGATCAACTGCTTTCAAAATGGTCGTCTTTGGCAAGAACAAAGCAATGGTTTTAAAATATTTTTTTCAAGGGCAATAAATGTTGACATCTATATAATAATCTAATTCTTGAAGACGTTCTACTGATGGCTTGCCTTTATACAACTTCCATGTTATTTTATTAAAAGTAAAACCTTTTTTAAAAATTCCATTCATATGATTGCAAATATGAAATATGGACAACAATGGAAAGGCAGAGTTCTAACAACTGTTAACAAATGTGGAAAAGAGGAAGGGAAATATTTGTTTCAGATATAAACTGTAAATAAATTAAAATTAAGCAAATGTTCATTTATAAACTTGTTGCTTTTAACCATGGGAAAGTAACAGTATCCAGAAAAATAGCTGTTATTTGGCATGTTTTCATTCTGCGCTATGCAGTTGGTAAATGGTAATAAGATGAAATAACTTGCAATAAGAGGTTTGAAATTTAATTTTTAAAATATTTGCAAACTATGAAATGTGATTTAAGAAATGTATAATATCTGCCTTGGTGGCTATGGGGGTTGAGGAGTTTGGTATGAGGGAATAGGTAAAGGGTTAGCTAAGGACTTGCTGGTAAGAAACAAGTGGCACTGCAGTTGGTTACATAAGCACATATATATGCATGTCAGGTTCCCATGTCGCCCTCTCCTGAATTTCATGCAGACAGTTGGTAAACACTCAGTCTAACGCCCCCACAGTCTTCATCTCTGCCTCCATCTTGGGTCCCTTGATTCCACATATTTCCTCTCAATATATACTATGCAAAGTCTTAAAAGATACAAATATTGACTATATTTAATATAGAATCAGAGACCTTCATAGTAGTAAAGAACCTCAGAGGCTATCTAAAATCAACTCCATCTGAGTAATAACCCATCTACAATTATCTCCAACAAATATAGTCTCTATTTGAAGAAAAAAAAATTGCAAAAATTATTTAAGGATAGAATGTGATTAACCAACCATTATTACCTCTACAGATGGGCAATCTATTATCACAGAAATATATGTCTAGCAAATGTTGCACAACATTTTGCAGTATTCAATGCCAAAGAGTAAAACAGTTCTTCCTATAATGGGAGGTACAGAACTAGGGTACACTCTAGTGGAGCTCTGCCCAAATAACTTGAGTTATATAAGGATCAATGATCTTGGGGTTCCTGAAAGACAACTTCTTTTCCTACTAAGAAATCTTGTATTACCACCTTTATTACTGTTAGAGTTCTAGAATTATAGTAACATGATTCATAAGCATCTTCCATTGAATATTCGCTTTAAAACATATAAAACAATTTTAACACACACCATACATGAAAACCATAAATTGCCAAAGAAAAAAAGACAATCAGGGTGGGGCAAAGTTCAATTTCTAGTTCAACCCCGATGCATGAAGTAATAGCTTCAACAATGAGGCAATCCTTGACTATCCCTATAAAAGTCTTACTAATTCTACTACTGAAACAGCTCTTGAATTCATCCCTTCCTTTTCATTTCCCCCACCATTTTTCAGGCCTTAATGAGTATAACAGGCTCTGAAATGGTCTGCCTTTCTCCAATCCATATAATACCAGGTTGCTAGATGAATCTTTAAAGATTTCTGCTCAAGTCATTCTCATACTTGAAAACCTTTACTGACTTCCATTGTTTAAATTCCTCACTCTGAACTCCAAGGCTCTCTCATTTATTAGCTTCACCACTTTAAGCAACAGTCTCCTTAATAGTCATGACTTTAAAATATATCCTCTATTTTGTCTTTCTTCTTCAAAGCATACCCTCCTTTTCCTTTTCCTAATTGAATTTTCTGCATATTTTAAGACCCAACTCAAATATCACCTCCTCCACTAACATCTTTCCCCCTCATATCACACATAGAAATTTGTTTTGTAACTCTATAATACAGTACATATCAGGTAACAATATGTATTATAGTTATCTGTGACATTTTATCCCACTACTAGGCTATAAATTCTTTGTGGGAAGGAACCACATCCTTGTGCGTCTCCCAAGATCCAGCAACAAGTACTTGCCTGTTGCATTACATGTAATTTTATAAAGCATCCAATATTCTTTTCCCCCCTTAATAAATGCCCCGAAAACATCAATCATTCTTTTTCTTTTTTTACTTTTAAAGGCAAAATGAAGAGGAAGGATGGCAAATTTCTTATCCTCCAGGGCCTAGGGCTCATTTCCAAATGAGCACACAGCAGTTTTTTACCTTAAATCAACACGTAGATATCCAGTCCCCATTTAGGTTCTTAACTGTAAATAGTATTTTTTTTCCTTCTAGATGCCTAATTCATACTAAAATAAACATTAGAATTCTTTTGTATTCACTGCTTTCACTTTAATCTATTGAGTCTTTTAAATATCTATGCTAATCAATCAATGACGATGGACCAATTGATTGATTCAAATCATCTATGCTAATGAATGAGGAACAAAATACAATTATTTTCTGGAGGTTCTTAGAAGACCAGGGGTGTCGTTGATTTACTTATCTTTCTCAATGGATAAACTAGATTTATCTAGAAACCCAAGACCTAACAAAGGAGGACACAGAGTTAACCTTAAAGCAGGTGCAATATAACAAAGTCTTTGCCATAAAGACTATTCTTCCTCAGGGATTGCAAAGGCTGATTTAGTCACATGTAAATCTTTAATCATTGCTTTGTTACTTTTGATAAATATCTATAGGCACTGAACAGCAGTTCTATCTCCAGTATTAACAAATCTGATACCTTTACAACAAACATCAATAGTTAACTCTTCAAAACTCAATTTTTCTTTTTAGTGGCCTCTTATCCCCTTTACAGCTGTCTTATTTTTGAGACCATTTGGGAAAGAAAATTCACACTAGAACAAGAACTAGTTTTTCTTTGCTTAGGAAGTCCAATTTTAAGGGATCCTATTTGCTTTCACTGTCAACCTTAGAATTATCCACCATCCAGTCTCTCCTCTAATCCAAACAACAATCCTTTTGTCAGATGCAATTTTCCAATCCATCATTTCATTAACTCATGCAAACAATAATTTCCTTAGAGCACTTGAATTTTTACTCTATTCTTTTTTTTTACCTCATAGCATACTTCTATTGCTCCATTAGCTTAAAATCCCCCTAGTGCCTAAAATTTCATACATTCTCATAGAACAGAAATTTTAATTTGTCTATTACAAAAGAGGCATTTAGTCATTCACCCTGTGCAATAACTTGTAATAACCTGCAGAAAATGCATCAAGTCTAACCACCCCTTCATAACTTTCTAGGTTTTTTAATAACCTTGCCCAACCCATCCATAGATGGGTGGACAGCTTTATTTACTACTATTTCCCAACAGGAAGCCTTCACTCCAGTTGGCTTGTTCTCATTATTTCATGAATGCGCTATATTTGGTTCTGCCTTTGCTTAAGATATTTTTTTTTACCCAAAATAACCCGACTCTCCCCATCTCTCCCAATTCGAGCCATTCTTTAAAATCTTTTGGCTGAGAAACAATTTGCGTAAGGAAAACAAAACAAAAAACCCAACTGTTTACTACTCCAAGAAACTCTCTAAAGCCTTTTTTCTTAGCTCTTAAGGACCACCCCACCGCTGTATTCTACATAGCATAATTTTTGCTTTTCCAGTATCATTACTTCAATTACCCAAGAATCACGTCTTTATGCGCCTCTTGAATATTCCCCTCCTCTCCCCAGTGCAAAGCTGGGCACAGAAAAACCGCTCAATAAGTATTCATTTTGTGGTCGCTGACATACCTGTGGCCGGAATGATGCCCTGACAGGGAACCAGAAAGTGCTGCCCTCACCACGTAAGCACTTCTCAGCTTCCCCGGCTAAGCGTCCATATTTACGTTTCCTAGGCAATGGCATCCCACCCATTCTGCGTAAGAGGGGTCGCTGGAAAAAGGCGGCCTACCGATCTCCACACTCCCGGCAACCTTCCAAGATCCCATCGGACACCGCTGCTCTTCTCTATAGATTCTGAAAGAAAGGTACACACTGTCAATATAGCGGCATCAGAAAAAAAATGAAGAAATAAGCTACAAAAGTGTTTTACAGCATAGCGGTCAGGCCTCTAAAAAACCACCGACTCATTGCCCTCTTTCCCAGAAGCGCCAGCTTCTAGCGTGATGACGCCATTCCGCTCCCCACCACAACCTTACGTTTGGGACAGCAGGAACGTGCTGCCAGCTCAGCAGTCATTACGTCACCACGTTTTGCTGCAACGTACTGCCGTATTGCGGCAACGTACTGCGTATTACACACACAAAAAATTTTCCCCAGCAACAGCCTAACCAACCATATTGTAGCAGGTCATCACCTACGTCATCTTTTCCGGAAACTTTTCTGGCCGAACAGCTTAAGCAACTTGGGTGTCATAAACTTTTAGAGGAAGTAAAGCAGATGATAGCGCGTGCCATTCTTGGGTGCCCAAGATTGCACCGGTGTTTTATGGTACTATTTCGGGTTCGTTTTAAACCATTAAATGCCAATAATACTCCTTGAAATGACCTACTTGAATGCTTTCCGGTTCTCAGGTTTCCGCTTCCGCCTTCTTTAACTCCCCTCCCTACCCCTAGTGCTTAGGCCGGTTTGAGCTGGTTGAGGCTGGTTCCATTCCTTCAGGCGGTGTGTAGGAGACTCTGGCCACCCTGCTGCCCTCGTGAGTCTAACCGCTTCCTTTAGTTTTCCCCTCTCATCCTTCCTCCTCTTTGGGGAGCATTTTGGCCATTTACCTTTGTTAGCCCGAGGCCGCCGGGGCCTTGTTCTTGCCCACCTGACTGACTCCTCCTAATTCTTTTTCACCTTTTCCCCTCTCCACCCTCTCTCCAGGCTCCTAGGGGTTTGATCGTTCTGCTCCCTTGAGCCCCGCCCGGAAGTGGAGCTGCTGTGTGTGGCGCGTGGCGCGTGGCACCTGTGCTTCTGTGTGTGGTCAGCAGAGGGCGCTCGGCTCCCACAGTCCTCGCTCCCCGGGCTACACGCGCCCGCTGGCCGGCCGGTTCTCCCTCCTCTCTCCTCCCCAGCACCCGCCCGCCCGCGTGGCTGTTACCGGGTGAACGCGTGAGCTCCTGAGCTCTTAAAAAGAGTCCTCCCCCCCCAGTTCTTGGTGCAGACGTTCCACTTTGGGGCATCTGTGTCCGAGGGCAAGTCGGGTGGGTCCTAGGGACCCAGGAAAAGAGAAAGGGTGGAGGGATAAAAAAGTTAAAGGGGGCCAGGGTGAAAGTAGGGAAAGAAGGTGGACAACAGTGGAAAAGTGAGGGAAACAAACCCAAAAAGTAAGCAAAGTGGCCCAACTTGGGCACCAGATGGAAGGGAAGGAGATGGAGGGGACTGAAGGGAAGGAGTCGGACGGGACAGAAGGGAAGGAGATGGACGGGTCGGAAGGGAAAGAGATGGATGGGGTAGACGGGAAAGAGATGGAGCCCGAGGTGGAAAACAAAACCATTAAAGTAGAGCCCACTGATCCCGGTGAGACCCATCCCAGTGACAGTGACCCAGAAAATGACCCTGACAACGACCCCGACCCTGGAGAGGGACCATCCTCCCTGATCAGGGACCCCAAGGCAGGGCTGTGCGAACCTAAAGCGGGACCAAGCCACAAGATGATCGATGACGATGAAGATGACAGTGAGGATGAGGAGGAGGAGGAAGATGAGGAAGAAGACGAGGATGAGGATGATGCCAACTTGCCCCTGGTGGTCTGGGAGCAGCCCCTCAAAGTGGGCAAGGAAGAGCCCATGGATTATGATGATGACTGCATGCCTGGACCCAGCCGAGCCAAGCCCCTGCACAACTGGGACTCACAAAGGTGTGAAAAAGAGGCCCCCCCCTTGCCCTTCGGGACAGGGGCGTGTGTGTGCCGGGGGAGGGGGGGGGCGGGAAGGGGAGGTATGCGCTGGCCTCATGCTGCGGGCCTGGCGAAGCTCTGGGGCTGGGGGCTTGGGGTTCATGTGCCAAAAATGACTGTTTAACTCGTCTGCCGTTACTCTTCTCCACTAGGCCAGGCTCACCCTTGACCTGTTGATATTTCTGCTCTTGCACCCCCTGCCCCCGTCCCCCAAAAAGTATCTTGTGAATCCCACTGTAAGTCTGAGTGCTTGGGGACGATCTAGCGATATATAACTTTTTACACCATTGATTTTCTCTTCCTCTCCAGAAAAAAAAAGGTCTCGTGCTATTTCTCACTTAAGTTTTCTGGGCTTGAGCAGTAACTTTCGACAAAGAATTTTGCAGTCAGTGACTTGTCTCCAAAATTGCTGGTCTTTTAGGAGAAGCTTTAGATGGCTCCTGCCACTCTCATTCTTCCCCCCAAAAAGTGTTCTTCACAACCGAGTTGCTGTGCCTAGCCATCTCTTTCCCGAGTCAAATGAGCAGATAGTAACGTTACCCTTTCCAACTGCACTTCTTAAAAAAGTGCTTTGTATTTGTAAATTGAGGTGATATGTCCTCCACGTTTCTCCTCCAAGTCTTGAGTATTTAGCAACAACTTCGTTTTTTACTGCCTTTTCCCCTTAAGGGAAAAAAAATTTAACTTGTCTGTTGGGGCGAAGAGCCCTCTTTTCCTGTTTCCCCATAACGCAAGTATTTATTTAGCAATAACTTTTAACCCCGCTTCTATAACCCTTCCCCAAGTGCTTTACTGTCCTTATTTGGGGCGATTAATTTTCCTCCTCACGTAAAAATTTTGCACTTTGAATTTTCAAGGTTGCCGTTCCACCCATTCTTTCCGATCCCGTAGTTTTCTTGGCACGCTTAGTCTGGGGGATTCGCCGTTCTTCCTCCCCAAGTCAGAAGAATTTATTAATAATTGTTTACCTTTCTGCCTTACTGGCCCCAATACCGAAAGTGCTTTTTGATTTTTAATGAAGTGATTAGTCTTCCTCTGTTCACTGGACACAACTATTTAGTAAAATATACTTTTTTGCTCTTCTGCTGCACTTCCAATTCTACCCCCCCCCAAAAAAATGAATTGTAATAATCCTTAATTGGATTGATTAGTCTTTTTTTTCTCACCAAATTACAGCATATATGGTTGGGTTTTGTGTTGTTGTTTTTTAATTTTCAATGCTCAAAAAGTGCTTTGCTATCCCCTTATCAAAATCATCTGTCGGCAATTCTCCCTACCAAATTGGGGAATCTTTGGACTCTGTACTTCTTCCCCCCAAAATGCTTTTCAACCCTAAATTGGGGTAACTTCCCCCCCCCAATCCTGAGTATTTAGCAATAATATTTTACTCTCCTGACTTAACATGCTTTTCAATTTTTAATGAAGTGATTAGCACTCATTCTAATTAGTCATAACTATTTTAATCCTTTCACCCCTTCCAGCCCTATCCAGAATGCTTTGTGATGTTTTTATTGGGGTGACTAGATGTTCCTTTGCCCCCCCAGTCTTGACTCTGTAATTCCCTGCTCAAAAAATGATTTGCAACCTTTAATGGGGTTATTAGTTTTTTCCTCTCCCTTCACCCTCGATCTTGTGTATTTTAGCAATAATTTTTGACTCTCCTGCATTAAATCTCATTGCCTCAAAAAAGGGGTTATGGATTATTAATGGGGTGATTAGTCGTATATTCCTCTCCCAGCCTTAAATGGTCTCCCCCCCCCCCCGCGGCAACCCCCCCTTCAAAAAGTATTTTTGGGGGGTATGCTTAATTTGAGGGACTATTTTGCTCCTCTAAAGTGTAAGATAATTAGTCATTTTTCACCCTTCCAACGGATTCTACCTCCACCAAAAAAAGTGCTCTTTGATCCTTAATCGTTAACTCCTCCCCTTTTCCCCTTAGTTATTGGTTAAGCTTCTGTCAGAGCTGTACATTTATATGGTAGCAGATACTTTGAGCAGATTGAAAAGGAAGGAGAGAGGAATCTAGTCTGGACCCAAGATATTGATACTTGATTCTTTACGCTTATTTCAGAGCCCTTACATTGCGCCTAGCCCTATTGAAAACCTTAGGTGCTTGAGTACCTAGAGCATTCCTTCTTTGCTAAATTAGTTGGATTTTACTTTGAGATTGATACTGAATTGTGAAAGTTTATTTTTTTCTTCTGCATGATTGCACTGATTTAGTATCTTTGGACAGAACGGGATAGAATTATTAGCTGATCGCATTCGTAGTTAGTACTTAAGTATTTTTTTCAAAATGCTTTGCATATATCTTTTCATTTTGTTCTTACAACAAAGGATTGTTGTTTTAGTAATTATCTTGATAATTCCTCCAGATTCCAGTTTGCTCATTTGATGAAGAAATTTTATCTCATAGAGGCTGACTTGCTTATAATTTTAACTGATAAAAGTACTGGAAAGGGGATCGGAACCCCAGGTTTTTTGTTTTTTGTTTTTTCTTTTTATTATTGCCAATTGCCGTGCTCTTTCTACTGCAGAGGAGATAGATTTTTTGTGTAGGTTAGGGGGCGTGGTCCAGGATTGGCACTTTACCCTGATTGAGTAGCGGACTGGGTGCAAGGAGGAGGTTGGGCAGGGTGAGGGGGCTGGGCGTGCTGAGGGGGCTGGGCTAGAGATGGTATATATTGCCAGTGCAGTACTGCAGTATACTTCACTGCTTCTTGGGGAAGAGAAGGAAACTTTCCTTCCTCTCCCTCCTTCACTCTTGGGCTAGATGAATTCTAATACTCCTTCTAGCTCTGAATTTGATCTTAGCAAATTCAAAAATACTTCTCAGAAACTTAGCCGATGTGATGGTACTAGGAAAAAAGTGAGATTTCATTAGTTTATTCTTGAGCTTTTGAGCATCTCAAAATGTTGCTAATGGTACCCTGCAAAGTTTACGAGATTTCGGTGGCCGTTGTTTTTCTTGGGGTGGGCTGTGCCTACGCCTATTTAAGAATCCGAATCCCTGTGAGAATCCGGTAAGTTTTAAGCTGTTAGGAAAAATATGTATCAGAAAGGGGCTCAGTATTTGTGAGAGAAAAAGAAATACTATCATGGTTGTGTTTTTTTTTTACTAGATTTAGTTAAAGTTAATGTTGTTGAAATGAAAAATTGCAACAGGAGATGGAAGGTAGGTGTGCATTGAGAAATGCCCAGAAAATTGGAAAAAGACTTCAAAGAACAGCCTGGCAGGAGACTTTCTTTTGACTGGGAAGACCAGTCCTTTGTTAGAATAGCCACCAGAAATGTATTGGGAGGGGTTTCAACTCATGAAGTACTCTTAAGGTAAGGAATAGATGTAAAACAGGTCTTTTGATGTGATAAACCAGGGTTTTTCCAGTTTGGGCTTAGGCAAAGTATATGTCAATTTCAGCTGTTGTAGGAAGAGTTTGCTAAATTTGTGACTTTTTTTCCCTGCAGTGACTCGGATTCTGGAAGTTCTTTCACATCCTGTAGAATCCGAGAACTTCTTGACCCAGATGATGAGGAAGGAGATGATCAGGCTCGGGCACCGAAACAGAAGAGCATCTTCTGCTTTAAAAAGCAAGATATACCTGCTGCTGATGTAAGAATATGAGCCCTTTTTGTTTCTTAACATAATTTTCCAAACACACTGAGCCCATTTCCCACCTTTCTACCTCAAAAGGCTGAGAAATAAACCTTTTAAAGGTGGTGATATCCTTGACTTTGCCTCAGTTTCCTAATCTTTGAAATTAAGACTTGATTTGGACTGGTAATCTTTAAGGTCCCCTCAGGTCAAATACTCTGTGCTTCTTATTCTAAAATTCCCAATGTCAAAGCATAGGAAATGTATCCCTCTTCCTGCCTCTTAGCTGTTGGTGACACTTCACAGTGTAAATTTACAACTCTATATGCAACTAACCATCCCTTATGATTCATAGGTTAGGGAACTGGGCTCAATAATAATGGGAGATCATTGTTTTACTTAAGACATTTCAAGAAACAGAAGTAGAAATTAATTTGGTTTTAGTATTTATCATTCTTTTACTCCACCAGTGTCTTTTAAGAGACTTGGAGCATTTCAAGAGATGACCAGGACTCAATATAATTGAGAATGGGGTCCTGGCTGTCCTGGGAATATTAAAACTAGCACCAATGAGGCTGTTTATTTCCTCCTGCCTCTGTTTGCAATGACACTTTGATATAAAAAACATACCTTTTAAAAGCAGTAAGTAATAGAGACCTTTAACTGGTCCTTTCTCTTATGGGAGTTTTGGATGTTAATAGCATCCAGGCTCTTACAGACCTTGCTGATACTTAAGATTTGGTTGTCCAGCAACCTTGATTTGTGACTGGCTTCTGCTAGTCCTAAAAAGGCATTAATCACTTTATACCCTAAAAATATCAGTTTGCGTCTTCTAAAATTAACAGATAGGAAAGAGAGAAAACAGCGATGTTTGTCGTATGTGACTATCCTTTTCCAGTCATAATTTTCCTAGCAAGATAGCTTTTACTGTAATTTCCTCAGAGTTTTATAGCCTGGTTTCTGACTATCTATGTCATTTTATTTGCATTTTTTATATGATTGTCTTTGTTTTTCTTCAGCATGTTTAAAAAAACAAACAATACACAACATAAACAGCTGGTTTTGTTTTTGTTTTTGTTCTTTTAAAGATGCTTCACAAGGGGAATGTTTATTTAAGGAATGTTAATTTATGTAGGTCTGACTTAATTTCCTCTTTTAAACCAAGGTCTGTTTTCTGTTGTTACTTATCTTGGAGAACAGGGTTACATGAAAGGTGGTGGTAATTTGTTTGCACAGGGCACACTGACACTGATGCTGTGACAAAGTCTAACCATCAAGCTGCTTAACTGCTTAATGGAGAGTTTACATGAATGATGTGGTGATTGATTATGATTTGTTAAAGTCCCTGTTGCTTTTTGTAATTTGGGAGAATCTGGAACCTTCTGTTGTTTTGCACCTTGGATGGGGGCGAGGAATCAGGGTGTGGCAGGGGAAGGGGGCAACAGTTCAAAGCTTGCCCTTGTGGATTATTTGTAAAATTTTTATGGTTGTGATGGAGGCTGTTGTTTCACCACTGGCATGGTTGCTACTTCTTAAGAGATTTGCAACCAGTATTTGTTTAATAAATTATTTTTGAATTAAATTGTATAATAATTTCAGATGTGCTTTCAGATGCTACAGATTTTGCTTTTTATTAAACTTTGATCTTTTAAATAGGTTTCATTTTGGAGAAAAGTTAACCAAAATTTTGGTTAAAAAATAGTGGCTACTTCTCTGGCCATTGAGTTCATAAAATCCTTATTTGTCACAATCTCCCAACTATGCCTTTTGGCCTTGAGGTCATAGGTGACTTCTTTGGCCATCTCAGGCTAGAAGAAAAAGGATAGATCCTCCCTGGGAGAGAAAGTGAATTTTTCCATAGGAGGACTAGATTCCATTTCTGGTATCAGTAGCTGGAATGGAAGTAGTGGTCCAAAGAGATTGAAACAAAGGCACAAAATGATGTCTAGAATGGCCAGAGAGAAGCCATTGTTAATTTGACCTAGGTCTGTGCAAAAGTTCTACAGGCCAATGTCTGGGAACTTAACTGGAGTTGTTGAGGGACGTCTTTATGAGACCTGTGAAAACCAGTGTGCCTAAAAAAAAGTTAAGCAGAAAGATCAAAATAGGGTTGTTTTGGAGGAAGCTGTTTTAATGGTTTTACCAGATCTTATCTATCTATGTGAGTGAGTAGCAGAAAGCATTGTTGACTTATACTTAATTGCGTCTCTGGGTATAGCAGGTGTGTTGAAAGGATAATCATAATGATGGTGCATTCAAAAAGTGTGCAAAGTGCAAAACTCATTATAACTGTAAAAGTTCTATGGTTTAAGTACTTGATATTTTCCTCATTTTATAATTGAGGACATAGGAGTTGAGTTCAAAGAGAAGAAAACAAAACTCCTGCTCTGTAGGAACTATACTGGATGGAGAACATTCCATAAAACCTATTGTTTTGTATCCGCCAAAGTCAACAAAATTTTGACCATCTTTAGAAGAGATACTAGAAACCAGAGGGGTTTTTGCCTATCTTAAATAATACCACGTCCCTACTTAAAAATCTCAAATGTCTCAATATTCTACTAATTAAAATTCAGATGACTTAGCTAGGCATTTATGCCCCTCGAACTGTTGGCCCCAAACCCTTTATGGCCTAATTTGTCATAATTCTCTAATGCAAAAAGTGTATGTTTAGGATGTCACAAACAGCAATAACCTTCCATAGGTCCCTTGGTATCATTAGCTGTTGGACCATGGGATTGAAGCAGTATGGCATTTCTTACTAAAAACAATATAATTCTTACTGAAAACAGTCTGGGACACAAGTCCTATTGATGGTAGGGTCAAAAACATCTGTCCATATGAAAAAAATTATTTTATGAATTAATAAATATATGTTCCACTTATCCTGTGACACATTAAGTTTTATATCAGCATTAATATTCCTCTGATCTTTAAAATGGGTGTAATAGTGCTTGTCCTACCTACTTAAAAAGGTTGTAAGATTGAATATGGGAATTTGGTGGTGAAACAACTGGACTTGGAATCAGGAGACTTGACCTCTAGCATTTATTAGCTGTGTGACCTTTGGTATATTACTTTCTGAGCCTTGGGCTTCTTACATCTGAAAAGGTTATAATACTTGTGTCTCATCTTTGTTATGAGAAAAGCACTTTATAAACTTCAAAACATAGAAATGTGAATTTCTTTAAAATATGTATGGAAAGGTTTTTTTGAACTATAAAAACGACACAAATGTGGGGACTAAATGATAGGTATCATCTTTCAGGGTGTGGTTCGAGTGACCATATACCTTGTACTCTTATTGTCTGTTGTTTTTTTTTAGTATCACATTGCTTAATATACTGTGAGATTTTATCTCTAATCAGAAGTCTTCATGAACATCTTGTACTCTAGCAGCAAAAGAAATGAATTCCATTCCTCTTAGGAAAATGGAAATTAGCCCTAGTGGCTAATTGATCATAACATGCACTATAAGCATAACTCTTACTTTGTTAATGTTATGGCTTTTGTGTGTTTTAAAATGGGGTTAAATTTGAATTAATTGACCCTAGTAAATCAAAGTGCCTTAAGAAAAATAGCATTTAAATGCACAGACAGCTCCAAATGCCGACATAGAATGGAACTTTTTCAGTTAGCACTAGAACTATAGTTGACTGACATTTATTGACCATTAGAATCACAATCAGCTATAGATACCTCGTGTGACTGCCATATTAGTTCTATTAGGGATTCGAAGATATACTAGTCTAATTTGAAGTTAAATTTCTTCCAAATGAAATGGGAAGAAAATCTCATTTTTCTTAATTTATTGAAAACCATAATTATTCTTGGGCCAAGTACATTTTTAAACATGAAATAACTGACCCATAGAAATTATGCATCCAGTGTAAGTCTTAGAATTCTTAGAAATCTGTGCGATGACTTAGAATTATGAGATGTGCTTGTGCAAAAATACATTTGGCTTCCATTATTAAGGTACATATAATACCCTAATCAGAGCTGTGCACTTTGTATATCTATTTTTGCAATTGAAATGAGCAGGTTGGATAATTAAGATTCCTGTACCTGCTACCTAGAGTTAGATAGTCCATCATAAAGTATTTTAGCAAATGGAGAAAGACTGGGAAAAAAAACATTCTACTTTTATACCCCATTTAAAATCAAAATACAAACACACCTTACTCAGTGAAAATACTTTCCACGATAGATAATTTCGAGAATGATTCTCTGTAGTCCAAAAGAAATAATTTCCATTAATTCCCTCCTTTTGTGCATTTAAAATTTTATTCAGTTTGTAAAGGTCATTTTTCAGGAACATTGTATAAATCAGTGAATTACAGAAAAATTGACTTGTCCTTTGAATTTTTTTTGTTACACTAAATTTTTTGTTGTTGAGATGAGATTTCTGGTTTGGATTTGTGTAGGCTAATTCTCAAATTCTCATGGTCTTTAGCGAGTGACAATAACTTTGGAAAAAATAAGAAGAGGACACTGAGGGAAGTAATTAAAGTTCAAAATAATAAGCATTGTCTTTTAAGAGGAAAATTTAATGGGGTAGTTTGGTTCTGTTGGCACAATGCCTAACAGTGTCATGCACAATTAAACATTTAATTAATTAATGCTTTTTGGTGATGATGTCTAGACAATCAAGGGATTTTCCAAGGGAGCTTATTAAAGTGTTTCTCTAAAGTTGTTGATAAATTAAGATAAATTTTGTGGTTAAAGTTAATGTACAAAGTCCAGACCAAATTCTTTTTCTCTTCAATGTATTTTTTTTTTAACCAGCTCCTAGGTAGGATAGGATGGTAACAAAGTAGTTGATCCATAGTCCCATGCATTCTCCAGGGTCATACAGATCCAACTGTATCTATAGTAGGAAGGATCTCATCATTTCATCACATAAAAGTTTGAAAAAAAAATTACATGACTTAAATTGCTTACTTCGTTAAGGTTATTCTGAGGACTGATTGTATAAGATCATGTATGCAGTGCTGTTATAAATATGAGTAGTAGGTTTCCCTATTGTCTTTAGTAACTAAATTAACACTTTTATTTGTAGGCACCTGCTCCAGCAGATGACATGACTCTCATTCTGCCTGAAACCGTTGAACTGCAGCCCTTTGGGAGGGTTTCAGGTATTATCGAAAAATTAGGTATGTAAAATGTTTTATTAACAATATACACTGTTTATCCTTAACTATTTGACACATTTTCTCAGTGATCTATATTTTCTTTGTTATTTTATCTTGCAATCAATTAAGGAAAAGGTAAAAAGGATTTTTTTTATATTTAAGTACTATGATTTTTATACTACTCTTTAGGGAATCATTATGAAAATTCTTGGATTCACTTGGTTTTGTCGGTACTTTGTATAAAGTCGCAAAATTGTCAAAATTTCCAAATATATAAGAAACTAACATACCATTTATCCCCAAATATGAAGAAAATGCAGTGTGAAATAATTTATCACCACAGTTACCTGTGAGGTAGGTAAGAAGAACATAATTATATTTACTTTGACAAACAGAGAGAAATTTACAGTACCCCCTTTTATTGTTCCATGTCATTAGAGAGAAGGCAGTAGTTATAAAATGAAAGTCATAATCTCAGACCAGCCCTGGGTCACAAAGTAGGCTTTCAGTACTTATGATTCCTTATGACTTTGATAGTAATAAATGTCCAGAGTCTTCCAAATTAAGATGTAGAAAACATTTCATTTGTCATATAAGGCAAAATGCTTCTTCCCTAACATTCAATTTTATTCCTGGCTGTATGACAGCCACCCCAAATTTGTTAATTCATTAATCTTACTACTTGTGAATAAATTGGGTTCATTTACTACCACACATAAATATTTCATCTAACAAAATTTAAATAATTTCACTTTTCAGACAGATTGACTTACTATGTGTATGTATGGAATAATGTTATTTGTTCTTTACATTTTTATGTTAGAATTTTATTAGATCAGCATCAGGATGTATTAGCTCAATGAGAAATTGAGAGATTACAGTGGGTCTTGATTAATTATTTTATTGTTGTTGTTGTTTTTAAGTACAATATAATCAATAGAATCTGGGAAATTCAAAGAGATGGCTGTGATGAAAAAGACCATATTATTGTGCAGTCCATACCTGCTATACCACTACCTGTGCTAGCAGAAGAAGCTTTGAGTCCTGTAAAAGCTTTTCATGTGTCATCAAATAATGCCTGAGGGCAGGATAAAGGGAAATACTTGGGGTGGTGGTAGAAAAAAGTCTTAAAAGTGGGAGGAAGTTCTAAAAATGGGGGTTTTTATGATATTCTAAAATGGCTTTATCAATTGTTTGCTTTTGTAAATATCCAAAACTAAAATTTGGTGATATATAATAATATGGTTTAGTGAATACTTTTAAAATTTTTATGTTTTGTAGGGTTAGTTCTGTCTTATAAACAAGGACTCTTCTTAGTTAATAGCATACTTCCCACAACCAAGAATAGGTTTTAAGGTGTAAGATCCTACCTTCAATTCTTGTTTAACTTGCATTGAAATAAGGTTTAACGTTACATTAACATTTACATCTAAAAATACCTTTAACTAAAGCCTCTTTTAAATGCAACAAATCATTTTGTCTGGTTTTTCAGTGATCATTGAATCTGTGACTGACCTACCACCAGTTTGTGAAGATAGCATGATCTTCAAGAGCAACCGACATGCTGCTGGAAAGGTTTGTATAAATTTAAAAGGAGAAAATTTTGCCTAGTGCAGATGATAGTGCATATTAATAGATTTTTTTCCCCTTCCTCCTATAACTGAGAAAAGAAATTATAGTTTTCAAAGCTACTAGCAGTAAGCCTACCTGCCTCTCTAACACCATACTTGCTATCATGAATGTTGTACTTGAATCATGTTAAAGTCTACAAAATTGCTTTAAAATACTTGCTTTAGAAATATTACCAAATCAGGTTTGTAGCTAAGTTGACCATTGTTGCTTTTAATTATGATATTTACCTCTCTCCCAAACTCCCCCATGCTCAGATCTTTGAAATCTTTGGGCCTGTTGCCCATCCCTTCTATGTCCTGAGGTTCGGTTGTTTGGAACACATCAAGAGAAAGGATATCAAAATCCGGGACATCATGTATTTTGCCCCCTCGATCCAGCACTTCACTCGCTACATCTTCACAGACAGGATTAGGTAAGTGCTTCTTAACCATAATTTTAATGGGCATAGCTAAATTTCATAGTTTTAGTACTTTTTTCTATTACTTGCTGTTTGTTTTATTAGCACTTTCTTTCTTCCTTGAGGTTATGTTGATATACAGTATGCATTGCTTTATTTTCTGCACTTCTAGGGACAGGGGTTCTGATGCTTCCTGGAAGAATGACCTAGAGCCACCTCCCGAAGTAAGTCTGTTTTTCCTGTTTTGTCACACTTTTAGGGACTAGACCAGTGATTTCATTAGTTTTAACAATGCTGGGTGAATCAACTTTCTTCTATCAATGAGGGTCAACACTTTCTCTGCAATTTCATTTCCTGAGAGTGTTGCCTTAAAGCACTGAAAGTTTCCAAGTATATGGCCAAAGTAACACAGCCAGTATGTGTCAGAATCAGGACGTGGAACGAGGTGTTCTGGCTTTAGGTCCATTTTTCTATACACTATATGCAGGCCAATGGTATTCCATAAATGGTTTGAAACTTCTCTTTCCAGTTTATCATCAAACTTTATGAAATAGTAACAGAAGTATTATAAAATCAACAAATGAATTGTTCTCATTACTGAAACCAAAATTAGCATTGCTGAACTTGGTGACATGCGTTTTGTTTAATTAAAATAATGCATTTTTTAAAATGTAGATCTGGAATCCCTATATATCAATTGCTTCCAGCGTCAATGAGAATATCATATAGTAGCAGTAATGTACTTTTTTCCCACTCCAGGCTGTTGATTTCAGTGATGATGAAAAGGAAAAGGCAGCTAAGAACAAGAAGAAGTACTATGGACGTAATCGAAAGAAGCAGAGGGCAGAGTACAGGTCAAAAAGCAGATCCAGTTACAGCAGGGATGGTCGCAAGGGTAACAGACCAGAACCCAGGCAGCTTGGCCTCGAGGAGGATAGGCAGGAGGATAGGCGGGAGGATAGGCGGGAGGAAAGGCGGGAGGAAAGGCGGGAGGAAAGGCGGGAGGAAAGACAGGAGGAAAGGCAGGAGGAGAAGCAGGAGGAGAAACAGGAGGAGAAGCAGGAGGAGAAACAGGAGGAGAAACAAGAGAACAGGCAGGAGAACAAACAGGAAAATAAGCAGAACAAACAGCAGAAGCAGGAGAACAAGCAGGACAATAGGCAGGCCTCCCGCCAGGACAATAGGCAGACCTCCCGCCCAGAAGGTAGGCAGACTTCCCGCTCGGAGAATAGACTGGGTGCCCGGGAAAGATCAGTTGCCCCGCATGACAACAGAGCTCACAGAGATCAGAGAAAAGGTGGCCGGCAGGATCAGAGGAAATCTAACAGACATGATCACAGGCATTCCAACCGCCACCATGATCGCAGGCAGGGTCGCCGGCAGCTGATCCAGCATGATCACAGGCAGCTTCTCCAGCAGGATTTCCGACAGGAATACTGTCAGGAGTTTTGCCAGGAGTTTGGTCAGGAGTTTGGGGCTCAAGAATATGGACAGCTAGAATTTGGGCACCTAGAGTATGGGCAGCAGGAGTTTGCGCAGCAGGAGTTTGTGCAGCAGGAGTTTGCGCAGGAGTATCAGGAGTTCCAACAGGAATACCATCAGGAGTACCACGAGGAGTATCAGGCTGCTGCTGCTGCTGCTGCTGCTGCTGCTGCTGAGTACCACCAGGAGTACAGACCTGTTGCTGAGTTCCCTCAGGAGTACCAGCCTGACTATCAGAATCTTGGTGGGTAAATAATGTGACTTAACTTATGAATTGTTTAGTCCAGCCCAGCTTTCCAGGAATACAGATTTCACCTAAAGTTTTTAAAAAGTAATGCCCAAAACCCATATTTATCTTGAATCCTTTTTTCATTCAAATGCTTTTAAACTTTGTACATTGTAGCTACTTGATAGTGTGGGAAATAATGGGAGAAATCACAGAGAACATTTTATTGGAGTTTGTTGCCTTTTGAGTAAGTAAAAAAGGGCCACTGAGGAGAAAAGACACGCCAGTATATGTCTTAGTTGTACTGGAATTTTGTCTTGTTTTTGCTTTTGTGTATATGGCTGTTTTTCCTTTGTTAGGTGCTTATGGAGGAGAAGTACCCCCTGCTGCTCACTGGTGCCCCCAGGCTCGAGAGGCTGGAAGGAGCTGCTTCAACAAACGCGAGTACCGCCGAGAATTCTCCCGGGGCAGACACCACAAGTCTAGCCACTCCAGGTCCCAGGCAACTGGGCAATTTTACAACGCTGAGCACAGGTTGGCCCAGGATGCCCCTCCCTCCCTGTTTGCGCCTCAGCATAGGCCAGAGAATGCTATCATGCAGCATTCCTATCAGCTGGCTCCTCAGTACTTTGATATGCACCCTTACCAGGCTCACCCATCTCAGCATGTGGCTTGGTCTGGGCTGTCCCCGCATGTGCACAATGCACACTACCAGCAGTTCCAGGGCCATCACGCTAGGGGTGGTGGGCACTGCTCCCAGTACAGACCCTACTATTAGATCATGTTTCATGAGCTCACTACAGAAACAGATGACAGAGCTCCTAAAAAACATGATTCCTCAGTCTGGTTACTAAAGAAAGCGAACTTGATAAAAATTAAAACACTTACTGTAAAATAATTCATTATTCAAGTGTTCAAGTCGTAAATATTTGTGAACTTTAGTGAAATAATGACATACTCTTCTAACATAAAAAATTAGATCTCAGATTGAAAAGAAAACTAAAAACAAAACCCTCTAACAACCTAACCCTCCAAATTATGTATCACTTAACTAACACTGATTATAATCCAAAAGAATTCTCTGTTTTTCCCCATAGTATAGATCTAAGTATTAGAAATAGACCACCTTTCATCAGGGATTAAAGCATGTTGAACCATTGATTGACTTTAGAGTATTTGTGTTAAATCCAGCAAGATAAGATTTTGAAGTCCCATTGAGGATATGTGGAAAAAAAAATAAAGTTGTTTTTTTTTAAACTAAATTTACTTGTTTGGAAATGACTTTTGTAGATGCATTATATAATTTTCAAAAATCTTGAATCATTGATTTTTAAAATTTAGCAAATGGAGATGACAGAAGAAAATACATGCATTCTTTGGCAATTAAAGATTAATGTGAAGTTGTATAAATAAGTATTGTGGCTCTGAACAAATCTTCAATCTTCATTAAGTTGACCAATTTTTAAAACTCTGACAAAGAAACTGTAATAGCCATTCCCTAGTGAAAATCGTTAAATTTACTTCTTTGGCTATCTTCCATTCATTAAGCATCCTAATAATAAATATTACTTTACAACGTGTGTGAGATAGGAAGTCAAAACTTCTCTGGAATTCAGGTTCCTCAGACTGAAAATGCAAGAGTCAGACTTGAGAGGTAATTGATAAGGCCCCTGAAGAGCTGTGAGGGCCCTCAGAGTCCATCTAGGTCAATGCTGTCATTTTACCAGTGTAAAAACTGTGACTTGAGGGATAAATGACTTGCTCAAGGTCACAGAGGTAGTACAATATCTATGCAAAGAAACTAACAAAAATTCGAACCGACAACAAACACAATCTAAACAGTACTACCTATGTGACTTCGGACAAGTCAGTTAACTTCTCTGGGTCTCATTTGTGAAATGAGATTGGAGTAGGTAGTCTCTGATCAGGTCTAGATCTGAGATCCTAAAGGAACCTCATGAATTATCTATTTAGTCTAGTCCTCTCATTTTAGAGTTGAATAATATGTAAACCTTTGCTTGAAAATTCATTACATTGGTAATTCTAGTTCTAAATTCTATCAAAAAATTAGTTTTGTCATAATAGTTTTATCTCCTACACCCACCTCCCTCTTCTCATTAAGAAAATGATAAGAGAATGGTAGAGTTGATCCTCTACCAAATAATTTATCTTGGAAAAAATAATTCAGGACCTGCCATACGTTCACAGTATGTATAGGTCATCCATTCATTGGAAAAACTGGGTACCAGAAAGATTAGAGTTGTTTCAGACCTCAGTTCTGCTAGCTTTAGCATAGCTTTATCTGTGGTAGCCTTTTTCCTTTTGTCACAGGGTCTGAAATAATAGGTTGTGTCTGTTCAGCCTTTTGGTGCCATTGTCCTAAATTTGAATAAACTTGCCTTAAAATCAGTTTTTACAGATCATCTCTATAATACAGTAATGAAATTTAAAAGTATACAAGGAATTCTTGAAGTTTCTGTCAATATTAGTCAAATAAATAAAAAAAAATTAGTCAGATAAAATCTAGCAAATAATTTGCTTTTAAAACATGAGTTATGGGTTCCTAGATATGGAAAATGTATACCGAAGGTATTGAGTGTAGTCACAGTTTGAATCTTTGCAGGGTAAATGCACAGCTATAAAGGTAAGTTAGTAATTATTGATATTCTTTGTGCAGGCAGCAAAGTAGTAGCCTACTTGTGCTTTCAGGTGAATGTTATCTTTTTCATGCATTAATCTACAAGACAAATATATATATATATATGTATATATATCTGTTAATTGTTTGTATATCTTGGATACCAAACCCTTATCAGAGAAATTTGATGCAAGATTTTTTTCCCCATTAAACTACTTCCTTCCTTATCCTAGATGTACAGTACACCTTCCTTTACATTTCACTTGGCATTCCTAAGTAGCATTTACTTCAAAACTAAATGGAAGGACTTGGCCTATAAGTTAAGAAAATTAGCTGTGTAAGATATATTCATTTATATTATATTAATTATGAAGGGACCTTCTTAGTCCTATCAGATCTCATCTTTAAAAGAAAACTTGATGAGGTGAGATTATCCTGAGGCAAATCAAATTGTTGTTTGGGTCTTTATGGAATTTTTCATACTTCATGGGAGCCAACATCTAATGAATCAAATTTTAAAAATTATTTAAAAACCCATATGTACATGAGAAACTAATTTTTTTAATCTGAGTTCAAGGTCTATGCTAAATTTAAAATCTTCAGAAAATCTGACAATTCACAAATACATTCTAGATGTTACCCTCCCACTTGAGAAATTCATAAATATCATTATATACTGATTATTTTTTCAAAGCCTTTTTTCCCTTTTAGATTCTTCCTATCCACGTACCATCATTTTTTATTTCTTTTTTTCTGAGCATGCCATGGGAAAGAGCATATCCTTAAGGTAGTACTACAGCGTGCTAAATGCTTAATGTCACCAGAGCATTGCGAGAGGCGAGGCAAGTCATCTTGTACCTCTCTAAGCCTCTAGTTTCCCTCATCCTTAAGATGGGGAGACTAATACCTGTAGTACTTACCTCACAGGGATGTTGTGAGGGTCCAAAGATTACATTAGAGCAATTGACATTTTACCATCTTAAAAGTGCTACACAATGGCTAATTAACTAAAGTCTATATTAAATATTCTTCACGCTGCAGTGGGGAGACAGTTAAATGGCATGCCATACATAAATATTTCACAATCATAATTATATACCTAAATTGCAAAGGGATTCCATATATCCCTCTTGATCCCTTAACTATTCAAATAAAATTTCATATCTTTAATAATTACTGATTCTAATTTGATCAAATACATACCAACCCATCATTCTCCCAGTTCAGTTCATTTCTTAAAAAAACATGTATGATTAATTTCCAGTACATAAAGTTGAAACCTTTAAAACCACAACAACAAAACTGAGACTTTGAATGATTTCCTCAATACTCTCCTTCACCAGGTAGACCATAACTGTAATGAAAAATAAACATCATCTACATGATTGAAATCATATCAATATACTACTACAATTTAATCCAATTAAATGTATTTCATTACCTATACCAGTTTATTTAACACCTATTAAAATGGTTGAACTTCTTAACAACTATACTCTTGCATGCTGTAGAATTAGGGGCATCTTGGTTTATATGTTGAGTGCCATAGCTGCCAACTTTTGACTGTTTCTTTATGAAATTGAGTGGATACTGGGTTAAAATATCTATATTGGAAATACAATATTTTATCTGGTTCAAACAAACAAACAAACAAAACCTAAATTAATTTAATCAGGCAGGCCCCTTATTCCTGAAAGGGGCTCTGATTCCAAACTCTAGGATGAATAAAATAGCCTTAGAAATGTTTGCCACGATGAATAAATATTAGCAGAATCAGGAAACTTAAGGTTTGGTTGCTTATAGTATTAGTACAAAATACTAAGTATGGTGATTAGCAAGTACTTGAGATGTAGATGGGCATACCAGGGGGAAAAGGGAATATAAAAAACAGATTAGTATTCTGTGATCAAATTTTCTTTTGAAGTAGCTACTGCATATAGTGTGACATGTCTGAACTCAAGAATAAAAACCAAGTTATTTTGTTGTTTATGTGATAACCTCTCTTATAAGTACATCTTATTTCTTGTGGAGACAGATGCTGTGCCAAAAGGAGAGATGATCTTAGGATCATAGGTGACTGGGATACTAATGGAGAAAAAACAAAAAAAACAAGCCCAAAGCAAAAAATCTGCTTGTTAGCATAGAACCCCAATTAAAGAGTGTTGGCTAGCAAAGGTGGTCTCTAACTGGTTTGGGGAAAGAAAACTCTAAAGGGTTCTCAATGTGCTTATTCCATCATCCCACGCTATTGTAAAGGCCTGCACTGTTGAACAACATCCTCCCTAAGAGATGGTTTTACATTGTTGGGTTCAGTTATACAGATTGTGATAAATGTTGCTACCCATTCAAAGCTAAGTAATTTTTATTTAATGTTTAATTTTCTTTTTGGCCAGCTGTAAATACCAAACATTACAATATTAAGTATGTTGTAGAGTATATGTAATCAAATGAATTTTAATACTATTTAAAAGTTAAAGAAAATAGCTAGGCATTAATTTGATCAATACTGTCAAGTTTTGTATGTTTGTAAATATATTGAATCAGAAAAATGCATAATATCACAATCCCGGGTACAGTCATTTTTTCATAGATGGCAGCTACTCAGCCATGTTCAGTAAGTGTGAGTTACATCCACTTGGTTACAAGCTTCTAGTGACTGGCTGTGTGATTTCTAAAGTGGTCAGGAAAACTGCATGAAAATACATAGATGCCTCTAGTTCAGATGAAATATCAGTCTATTGCTGAGGAAGAGAGTTCAGTTGAATAGTTGGACCCACTATCTTTTAGTCCGAATTCTTAATATGCCATTCAATTATATAGCAATGAATCCAATGCCTCACTGCAGCAGTTTTAGAAATATTCTTTAATATTTATCAACATATTTGGTTTCCTAGATCATTTAGCTTGAATGCATCTGTTGCATCTCAGTTTCATTAGTTTGGTGATTATAAAAGAGAGCAATTTTAATTTAAAAAGCAATTTGATGTCCTACTGATGTAATTACTCTACATAATAATTAGAAAAACACTTATTGGTATTTTCTTACTTTATTGCCAAAGATTGCACAGAGATCCAGATCTCCAGGATAAATAAAAGCATTTAAAAAATTTTTAAAGTACTATAAAATGAAAGCATTATCTGCAAGATTTAAGTTCTACATCTAAAGAAAACAAGTATACAAATTAGGAAATCCCCATCTGTTTAGTCTGTTAATAAGAAAGCTTTGAATCCTATTAAATTATGCTCTTTAAGTAGGTATCATATAGGTACAACTCTTGGGTTTTTCCCTCATTCCTCCCTTCCTGTTGTCTTTTAAATCTGACCTTTACAAATAGAACATACACAAAAAATTATTCTTATGAAGCTGGAGGACATTTGCCCACCAAATAAAATGTCCAGATTTATGCCAAAACTATTTACCTTGGAAATATTTTACAGTAAGTTTTTTCCTCTAGAATTGACATTTCATCAAGGCCCAGCCCAAACCCACTTCTTTCATCAAGCCTTCTCTGACCATTAAAAAGGACAATTATGTAAATTCATAATCCATTCTTCTGTTACCTAATTGTATGCTGTCTTACAGGGATTTCTTAGTTGTTCTGAATCATTATTTAACTTTTTATGTATATGTCTTTTTTCCCCAACTAGATTTTAAACTTCTTAAGGGCCAGGACCAGACATTGTACTTCTATATATAACCCCACAGCACCTAGATTGGTACTACATACATAGTAACCCCTCCATGAAATTTATTGGCTAATTCTAGAATATTTATGATCTCAAAACTCTAAAGATTTGTGCATTGGTACTGAAGTGTTGTACATAGCCTCCGGAGCCATCCACAGAAGGTGGCTGTATGCCAAGAGATTGTGAGAGAGAAGTCAATGAGTATCTTTTCTAGTGCTCCCTTTGGGTGGTTTTGCTCCTTTTATAACAACATTACCGTGCAACTAATATCCCAGATGCAGATGGCTTACTTCATTCTTTAATGGAGTCCACTTGTCCAATTGAATGGGAAAGGAAAGTATGAGCTGGACTAGTTGGCTTTCTGAGGACTCTTCTGATGAGATTCTGTGAAGCAGAGAGACTCTTTTAAAGAGTTGCCTATGAAAGAAAAAAAACAGATGAATAATATTTTAAACCATTTATCTATTTTACAGAATCTACAGCAGTTAATATGAGACAGAATGACTCGGGCTTCTGCCTCATGTTCTGCTAGTCCAAATTAGAGCACTGAAATGGAGTATTTTTGTAATTTTCAATAATTATGGAGTATCCTTTCCCCCCAGAGACTTCAATTTGCAGATATCCCATTCTTATAACCAAATGAGATCAATGGGTGGAGTCTCATACATTACATTTTTCTGAACATTATGTCTAAGAAGTTTCTTTGGAAGATGTTGAATTGGAGGGCCTTGTAGAGGAGCAAAGAGTGATCACTGATCACTTCGCACCTCTAAGACCCCAGGGTCCTATTTAAATTGACACAATGTTAGTATGTCACTCATGTAAATTCTGTGTCTGTAAAAGAAGGGTCTAAGGTCCCTTCCAATGATAATGATGTGTATTTCTGTGATAAATAATACTGTAAAAATGCCAAAAACAAAAAACAAAAAAAAAACTGTGAGTAAATGTAGATCTTTAGGTATGCCAAAAAAAAACCCCAAAAAACAAACAAAAACTATATACCTTTAACTTCAGTATTCTCTTCCTTAAGCGCCAGTAGTTTTAAGTGATACTTAGATTATCTTTCTAGATTGTCAGTAGCTAATTAATTCTCGGGCGCTACTTAAATCTTAAACTGATACTATCTATGTCAAATGTATCTTTCTCTATTTGATGTTATTTCTCTTTTAACTATAAGATAAGTAACTGTAGAGTAAACTATAGAGTAAAGCTCTATAAAACTCTAGAGTTAAAAAACACCATTTGGGGCTAAGGGCTATATCGCGATTGGTGCTGGTGAAATTTGTGCCGTAAATGACTTAGTTAATCAACTAAGTTATCGTCCCCGTAAATCTGTTGTGGTGTGCCGTAACCAAATTATATTATGCATGTATATGTTGATATCTTAAATGTTTATCTATGTTTAAATGTTAAATAAATGTTCAAATGGATATTCACATAAATGTTAAAATAAATGTTCGCAAAATCAATGAAATGGAGTAGTGTCATTTGTATTGCCTTTTCGATTTTTCTTTCCCATCTGTCTAAATCACTTCCCTCTCCAATTAAATGAAAAGTTGTCCATATGACTGTCAGAGTTCTTTCAGTTTAATGTTACTTAGTCACATTCAGCTCATTTCAGATCTTTAAAACAGTAGTTGAAAACTTATCTAAACTACTAGAGGCCATAAATGAAAGTTCTTTGAACAAAACAATATTTATCATTTCATTTCCATTCTCAAGTCATATATCACATGGCTTATAGTGTCATTAAAACATTTTTTTGGTGAAAATTGTTCAAATTCTGAAAAAATATTTCCTCCCACCTAGATCTGGTTAATACTCTCCACCCCAAATCTACAAAAGTCCATAATCATACTTAGAACATCTCAGATTCAGAGAGTATAATGTTTACTCGTGGGCCATCACAATGAGCCACTTAAGTAGGGGCTTTGCAAGGAAATGGGTTGTTTTTGTATAGGTAAGGGGCCATGTGTGTTAGGTGGAATTCTGATTTGGGAGTTGGGAAATATAATGGGAACACTACTTATTTTGTATTTTCCTTATTCTCTTTGTGGAAGAGAAAGAGAATTCGAGATTAGCCTGTTCTTTGGATGTACATAGGTTAGGAAGAAAAAAAAAATTCATAAAGCTTCTTTGGTGAGAAGTAACCTGGTGTTATAGAATGGAATTATGAACTTAATCCAGTCCATCTAGGTGGAAAGATCACCGACTTGCCTTGCCTATGTTCAGTGGCAAATGTGTTATTGTCCTCTGAGAGACAGAGCAATAGTATGGTATGATCTAAGTTTTTACTCAGGGGCTGACATGAATGGAAGCATACTGCTACACCCCCAGGATTCTGTGGTCATAACCCAACTCAAATGTGGTCAGCTTTTTCAATAGGGTGGATTCATTACTTGCACTCACTGCCTAGCCTAGGAGATCAGTAGCAAAGATGGAGATGACTTGTCAGATGTTATCCCCACTACCTTCACTCACACACCCTCCTTCAAAAGAAACAGCTATAGCCTTACTCAGTCCTTAATCTATGTCTTTTCTTATTTTGCCCACTGCAACACTTCTGTCTTTAATATGTCCTTTATCCTAGAGCCCCATTTCCTAGGTCTACATGGCCCATATCTAATTTGGGGGGGGGGGCGGTGCATTTCTTCAAAATCCTAACTCCTTGGTTTATAGTTCCACCCAGAGTTAGTAGATACTTATAGGAAATCAGTATAGGAAACTAAGTCCAGAGATGTGGTTAATCTGATCCCATTGAGGTAACAATGTACTTTGGATACAGTATAGCTTTTATTCCACTCACAGAAAACAAAGGAGTACTTCAGTTGGTTATAAAAAGTCAATACAATTCTACCACCGCCTCCTAGCTGAGTCCAGTTTCTCCAGGGTTCTACATGGTTCTCTGGACTCCATGCCACCCTATGAATTGGCCTTTCCTTAGAAGGGAAATGAATTTGGAGTTGCTAGAGGGATTTCTATATTACTGAGTCCTTTTTTCACCCCAGGAATCCATCAGGTTTACAGTCTCTTGATATTTCCCCAAGGGCTTTGACTTCCTGGGATGGGAAATACACCTGAGTCTCTAGGTAATGCCCAGACATTCAAGTGAATCCCAGATATCTGTATAGTTATCTAGCCTGACAGCTTGCATTTCCCTTTCCTATTTCCTATTTCACTGTCTTAGCAGAGCGAGGTTCAAATCTTTTGTCCCTGTATGGTATGGCTTTAGTTCTTAGCTGTTTCTCACTTTGGAGGGGTAGGGGCTCAGCATCTGCATCATCCTTTTGTTTTCAACTAAATAATGCTGCCCAGGAAGCCTCTTCCCTCACTAAAAGGCTAAATACTAGAGTTCATACTCAAGAAAGGCAACTGAAGACTGGTTCTCTCAGAAACCCTGAGATGGCTGTAGTTGTGGAACTCTCACTACCAGACAATATGGTTTCCTTCTGGTTGGGCAACATGTCCCTCTAGGGCTGTGTCTAGGTATGCAGAGTAGAGGATCTCACTTCTTGAGTCTTAAGGGTGACGTCAAATGCGATTCCTATCTTTCTTCTCCAGGGCAGGAATTAACAGCTCTCAAGAGTAAGAGAAAACTCCATTTTCTAACCTGGGAGATGAGGTCTGCCCCTATTTCTGTTACATTCAGATGTATTCTCTTAAAAATACTGTGGTTTAGATGAATACAGCTGTTTATGGGCCCAATATAAAGGTGTATTCCTGACCCACAAAATAGCCAAAGTCAAACAAAACATGTCCAATCAATCCCAATAAGTTTCAAATGGGCTAGATGGATATTTGTGTCCTCTTCATATGGAAAAACAAGGTGTGAAAATCAGGCTTGCCACCCTATAACCACATCAAATTGATGAAAGGACTATTCCAATTAAATCCTTCAGCTATCCACTCCCTATAACCTACTTAGAAATTATTTGCAGGTTTTGAAAAATCAAACCAAGTTTCCTCTAGGTCATTGTTTAATATGTGTCCTTAGCTCTGTCTCTAAGGCCCAAGGAAGAAGGCTCCATGTTGTTTGGCAGCTCACACATGAAATAGTTGACTTATTTCCTATTTCCTTCCCCAGTCCCAAGCATCCTCCACCTCCCCCAAGGAGTCTTCATCAGTGTCTACAATGCACAATTTTTAGATGCTCTCCAAATTAAAAATCTTAGGGAAGATCTAGAACTTCAGTAGATGGGTGGACCTTGAATTTACTTTTTTACCCAACAAATGATTGTACAAAGTCTCTTTAGGCTCATATTTTTCTTGTTACTTGCTAAAAGAGAAATGAATAACAGAAAAAAATATATTTTTTAAAAAGTAAGCTTCCTTCAAAAGAAGGAAAGGATCCAATTGCTAAAGAATAAAGCAATCCTCCTATGAACCATAAGGATCCTAGATGACACTCCCAAATATAACCCAAGAAATAGTATTCCAGGCTCTAGTCTTATTTATAACAGGAATTCAACCTCAAGAGTGACCTAGAATTGTCTCTGGGAAATCTCAGAATATTGCTTCAATTTATCCCATTTAACTCTCCATAGATGGAGACTCAGCTCCTATAAGGACTTCATAGTTCCTCTAAAAGAACACAACATATTGATGCATATTGGGTCTGGTATAGCCTTTATTTCACCCCATAGACAAGGTGGAAGATGCATAAAGTACTTTAAGTAGTCCACAAACAATCAGTAGAATTGTCTCTTGCCACAGTAGGACTCTGCCACCAGACAGGGGAGCTTCCATCTCAAACATTGGGGTCTTCACAACTTCTGGTTCTGGCAAGTTGGATACCCACCCCAGACCTCCCCCCAGATCACAATCCAGATCCAAGCAGGTTAAAGCAAGAGCGATTAACCCTCAAGACTGATTGCTGGATCTCCCTACAGTTTGCAGGCCAGGAGCTGAAGCTGCTACTGAAGCTGCAAAATGGCGAGTGTGTCATGTCTCCTCAGCGGCTTCTGGCACCCAGGGGAGGAAGCTGACCCGTTCCCCAAATACTGGTCCCAAAGTCCATAGAGCACTAACCTCTCACTTTGTCCTAGGCATGTCTGTTTTGATAATTCTGGAATCGCTACAGCTGGCCCAGCCACCCTGGGGCTAAAACCTCGGCTCATGCGGACCTGGGCTCAGCTCCATGCTGCGCTGGCCACTCCCTTCAGGGCTGCTGGGCTGTCCTCAGAGGGAGGTTAGCTTCTCTGTGTTGTTCTATGGGTGCTGAGGCTCCAGAAGTTGTTCAGAGTCCCCTTTTACATGGTTTGGGAGTGGTCTGGGGGGAGAGCACCTTGGATGTGCTGTTTCTACTCCGCCATCTTGGCTCTGCCTAGAATTGTCTCTTTAGTGAGTCCCACTTTCCTCAGGACATTATAAAATTACCCTTACTCATAAAGACTGTGGATGGAAAGAAAGTGAACTCAAGGTTGATTGAAGGGCACCTCCCTAGGAACCACCTAGCTGGTGTAGATTCTAGAGTACTAAGCCTGGAATCAAGAAGACCTGAGTCCAATTCCTTTCTCAGATGCTTAATAGCTGTGTGACCCTGGACAAGTCGCTTAACCTCTGCCTGCCTCAGTTTCTTTAACTGTAAAATTAACATTAAACTAGCATCTACCTCCCAGAATTGTTATGAGTGAGATAATAATTGTAAAGCACTTGACACAGTGCCTGGCACATAGGCATTTAATGTTTCCTTCCTTCCTTCCTTCTTTTCTTCCCTCCTTTTTTCCTAGGAACACAAATAGAACTTCACATGAATAGTCCCCAGGACTTGGAATCTCATAGACAGGAAATAGACTTAGAACTGCTACAGAGAATTGCTTAGAATCTTGCATCACAAGATTCCAATGAGTCCCACTTCACCCCAGGAACCCACATAGGCGTCTAGCTTATAGTACTTACTACTCTGAGGGCTTGGGCTCTTCTAGAAAGGAAATCTTGGATTTGCTAGAGAGTTGCTTTGTCTCCCATTGGATTTTCAATGTTCAAACAATTCTATAATAGCAGAGAAAAAATTCACATATTTCAGTTCCCCGTGTTGTGGTTTAATTTTTTTCTTGTTCTTTATCTTTGGAGTCAGAAATATTATCCTGTCCTCCACCACCACGCTCCCTATCCCCACCCAAGAGGCTTTGTTCTCCAGGACCTCTCATGTTCTCTTTTGAAGGCTGGGTCTCAGAACTCTCAAATTAGGATAGCAAGGTGACCTTGAGGCTAATGCTGCCTAGGAAACTCTTATATCTTTAGAAGCTGTTGCCCCAAATTCTTGAACTAGGGAAGAAACCCTGGAATTTTTGTAGTGATAGCACCTACAGACAAATGTGCAAAAACATAAGTTAGAGGATTGTGGTGACTTCAGAAACCCTTATAATGGAAAGAAGTTCCAGTGATGCACTCTAGAGAATCTCCTATCCTTGGAGCCTTCCTTGGAGCCTAAGAGAGAGCTACACTTGAAGGAAGATGCTTGAGGCCTCCACCAAGGGAGAAAAGCATTCTCAGGCCCAGAAATTTTGACACACCACCTGATCAAAAATGTTCTTTCTTCTTGTGCCTGACAACTTTTGTACTTTCTCCCCAGGAATCTTGTGAGTTAGCACGAGGAGAATGTGCTCTCTGGTTTGGGGACATATTATTGTTCTTGCTACAGCTTTTTGGTAGATGCCCTTTTATAAATGCTGAGTCTACTGGTTGATACTGGGAAAAACACTAGGTGAGGGCTTGTGAATGACAGCACTAGGGCCCCCAACCCTTCAGGATCCTGAAGAGAAGTCTTATCCTTCTCACTAGGAACCTAACCTATGAATCCAATGTGAGTTTGGAGAAGGAGGCCAGAATTCATATTATAATTGAACCCACAGGAGATGATGTAGCAGCAAGCACCCCAGTATCCCCAGGGTGACTGCCAACACAGGTTCTTAGATCTGCTTTTCAAAAGGAAAGCAACTCAAAATGGGTTAACAAGCTTACTTTAATCAAACAAACACACATTACCTAGTTCAGGGGGAAAAGGTCAGCACCCCGAACTTCAGAGTTACAGAACTTATGTATCAAACAGACAGGCTTCCAAACTGTCCAACCATTATATCAATACCAAATCACAGTTACCAGAGAGGGAAGCACCAACATCTGGGTTTTCAAAGCCGGGGGGCTCTCAACAACGGCTTCCCAGAGTCTCATCTGATCAAATCACACAACACTTCTCAAAGTGAGCCCCAAAGCAAAGCCTCTCATCAGAGTTTATATAGCCTTCTCCTAGCTCAAAGATTGTAACAACCTCTTTGACCCACTGCCCAATCACAAAAGTATCAAGGTTGGGCTTCCCTGAAAAACAAGCCTCCCACCACAGGCTCCAGGTGCACTTAAGCTAGGGGCAGGGAAGATCTTTAAATTTGCATTTCCATTACAGATGAAGAGATCACCAAATGAGAAAATATGGGGGGAGGGAACAAGGAAGGAAGGGAAAGAGTGAGAGTAAGAGACAGAGAAGAAGGAGGAGGAGGAGAAAGAGGAAGAAGGGAGGGAGAGGGAACATGGACAGAACATTGGGACACACCCACAGTTAGTGGTTATGACATGTTGGATGTAAAGGAGACAGAAGAGTTCCTTGTCTGTTGACTTGCTCATTTTCTGCAGTGTTTAAAAATATGACTTTCATTTTTTCTATGGGCTTTTTTTTGGAGGGGAAAAATATTGTTAATGGCATTATTTTTATTTCAGTGACCTTGAGCCACCCTATGTTGACATAAAGGAGACAGTGGTTATAGGGAAATGATCTGGCCTGTAATTTCCTTGTTCTAAAACTATGGATCGAGGAAGTGGTTAACACTTGAAGGTCCTCCACCTGTTTCTTCCTTTAATTATTTCAGGAGAACCTTGATTCAAATCCAGCCTCTGGCATTTAAAAGCTTGTATGACTCTAGGAAAAAAATCACTTCCTCTCTCTATTTTTTAATCTATAAAATGAAGTGGTTGGACTTGGTGGTCTCAAAGGTTTTTTCCAGATGGACACCCAGGATATCATGATCCTATGGACTCTGGTTGCAGGATCTCTGCATCCTCTTCCCTTCTATCCATACCACTCCAATGGCCAGATCTTTGCCCTGAGTAGAGTGACACTGAGAGTAGTCATGGTTCCTTTTCCTTCTCTCTTCTCTGAGCCAGGGAAGTCAGTCATGGTGGCAGAATGATCTAAATGTCTCCTGATCACTCCTTCTCTGCCCCTGACCCTGGGCAGTACATGGTGACCTCTCCACAAAAATATTCAAGCCTTTCTCACTTCTTTTTCTCTGATGGGTGTTGGTATACAGTGTTTGGTATCCAGGTCTTTCTAATGCTATTTTAAAGAGTTTGTGTATGTTTGTCTTCCTCTTTTCCTAGGGTTATTATTTATTTGTGTCATTTTCACTGGGGGAAAGGGTTGAATATATCTGCTTCCTTGGTTTCATTTTACTTTACCATTTCAGAAGTCACATCAATAAGACTTCTTCATCCAAACTTTATTATTATTTTTATGACAATAAAGTGCCTGTTGGTAAAGCATATTTCTTTTGTTTAGGTATGCTTTTTTTTGGAAGGTGGTGAGATAGGTAGGGAGGCTTTGGAAGATGACATGAATGTTTAAAAAATTGAAAACTGGAGGATTATACTCAATAGCTTAGCATGTTCTGTATTCCTATATTCCTTTCCTATAGAAGACTATATGAAGCAGTAAAGATAGTAGGATGGGAAGAGGAGAGACTTTTCCCAAATGAGGGAAACTATCCTAAAGTTAACATGGTTCCTAGGTTATAGTTAAAAACCACACAACAGAAACGATGAAAACAACAACAACAAAACCAGAATGGGGCCCTTAACCTGGATTGATACCCATGATTGCCTGCTTCATGTAGATATTCTTAAAACCCTTTGCCTGCTTAACTATCATTGAGGAAAGTAAAGGAATAAGCATCTATATTGTGCCAGACACTCTAAGCACTTCACAGCTATTACATCATTTGATCCTCACAACAACCCTGTGAGGTGGGTGCTATTACTATGCTCATTTTACAGTTAAGGAAATTAAGGCAGACACAGATGAAGGAACTTGACCAGTGTCACACAACTAGTAAGTGTATGAAATAGGATTTGCACTTTCGTCTTTCTGACTCTAGGCTGAGTTCTCTAGGAACTACATCACCTAGTTCTCTATCTTCAGTATTTATCCCCATCCCTGATACATAGCAATGTTTATCATTTAAATTAAATTTTATTTTTAGTTGAATAAAATTCAGTTTTCTCCCCTTCTAACGCCTCCCAAACACTGGGCATGGGGGGAGAAAAGTAAAATCCTTGTTACAAATATTCATAGTCAAGCAAAACAAATTCTCATAGTGACCATGTCCAAAAAAATACATATGTTTCATTTTGTACCTCTCTATTGTGAAGTAGGTAGCATGGTTCATGATCCAACCTATAGAATCACGATTAATCATTTCACTCATCATAAGTCTTTCAAAGTTGTTTGTTTAATAAATGATTGTTGACTGATTTTAGATAGTTGATTATGCAATTTTATCAGTTAATATAGTCTCACTGGCTAGAAACTGGAATTATTATAAATAACTTGATTTTATTTCATTCAAGAGACATGGATCATGTTAGCTCTTCCTATCAAGCCAAAGTTCTAAAATCATAGCATTAAGACAAGAGGAAGAATTAATAATTGGTCAAAGGATATGAACAGGTAGATTTCAGATGAAGAAAATAAAGCTACATAGAGTCATATGAAAAAATGCTCTTTTTTTAAAATTTACAACATTTATTCATTATTCCCTTAAGGGTAGCTTTATGGGGTGGCTAGGTGGCACAGTGAGTAGAGCGCTGGCCCTAGAGTCAGAAGGACCTGAGTTCTGGATCCGGCCTCAGACACTTAACACACCAACAAAAACCTAGCTGTGTGACCTTGGGCAAGTTACTTAACCCCAATTGCCCTCCAAAAAGCAAAAAGCAAAAAAAGGCTAGCTTTACCACTTGCACATGGAGTGAAGGACTAGGTGAGGAACAAAAGGATGAGAGAGCTTTAAGTACATTTTAGGACCATCCCCATTGAGGGTGGCTGAGTCACACAAATTTATGATCCCCATAATGGTTTCATAATTGTATGGGAAAGGAATTTTCTTTTTTAAATTAAATTTTATGTTTATTTTTGGTTTACATCATTCATTTCCACAAGATTTTGAGTTAAATATTTTCTCCACATCTTTCCCCTACCCATGACCCCAAAACCGTGATCCCTCTGTTTACCCTCTCCTCCAATCTGCTCTCTCTTATATCCTCCCCCATGCCCCCTCTAACTTTCCAGTAGGGTAAGATGGATCTCTCTATACCCCCGTGCCTGTATATCTTATTTCCCAGTAGCATGTAAAAAATTTATATATATAAAACATTTGATTTTAAACATTTGAATTCCCGATTCATTGCCTTCTTCCCTCATCACCCACCCTTACTGGGAAGATAAGCAATTCAATATAAGTTGTACATGTGTAGCTATGCAAAACATTTCCATAGTGGATATATTGTAAAAGATTGACTATATTGCCCTGCATCCTATCCGGGCCCCCACTTGTCCTATTCTCTACTTTGACCTTGTCCCTTTTCTAAAGTGGGTGCTTCCAAATTCCTTCTCCTCCAATCTGCCCTCCCCTCCATCCTCTCCCATCTAATCCCTTTCCCCACTACTCTCCTGTAGGATGAGATACCTATTTAGTGTGTATGTCATTCCCTCCCTAAGCCAAATTCAGTGAGAGTAAGGTTGACTCATTCCCTTTTGCCTTCCTGTTATTCTCCTCCATTGTAACAGTTTTCCCTTGCCTCTTCTATATGGGATAGTTTAACCCATTCTGTCTCTCCCCATCTCTTCTCATTATTTTCCTCTCATGTCTCAATTTCACCTTTTAAGTATAATCCCAGCTCCTTTGACCTCTGGAATATCATATTCCAAGCCCTTTGGTCCCTCAATGTAGAAGCTGCCAAGTCCTGTGTTATCCTGATTGTGTTTCCACAATATTCAAATTGTTTCTTCTTGGCTGCTTGTAATATTTTCTACTTGGTCTGGGAATTCTGGAACCTGGCTATAATATTCCTAGGGATTTTCTTTTTGGGATCTTTTTCAAGAGGTGATGGGTGGATTCTTTCAACCTCTATTTTGCCCACTGGTTCTAAAACATCAGGGCAATTTTCCTTGAGAATTTCTTGAAGGATGATTTCTAGGTTCTTTTTTTGATCATGGCTTTCAGGTAGTCCAATACTTTTTAAATTATCTCTCCTGGATCTATTTTCCAGGTCAGTGGTTTTCCTAGAGAGATATTTCACATTACCTTCTATTCTTTCATTTGTTTGGATCTGTTTAACAGCATCTTGATTTCTCATAAAGTCACTAACTACCATTTGCTCCAATCTAATTTTGGAATGCTTCTCTTCAGTAAGCTTTTGAGATTCTTTTTCCATCTGGCAAATTTGGCTTTTTAAGGCATTCTTCTCCTCATTGGATTTTTGAGCCTCTTTTGCCATCTGAGTTAGTCTATTTTTTAAGGTGTTTCAATGAGGTTGTTGACTCTCTTTTCCTGATTTTCTTGCATCATTCTCATTTCTCTTCCCAATTTTTCCCACTTCTCTTATTTGGTTTTCAAAATCCTTGTTATGCACCTCTGTGGCCTGTAATCAGTTCATATTTTTCTTGGAAGCTTTTGGTACAGGAGTTCTGACTTCATTGTCTTCCTCCCGTTCCATGCTTTCATCCCTTTTTTCCCTAAGAAAGGAGTCCAAAGTCGGATTGCTGTGCTTGCTTTGTTTCCTTTGCTTGCTCATGTTGCCACTCAATTACTTGATTTTTGAGCTTTTTCCCACAGTAGAACTCTGATATTAGAGAGGAGAGTGTTGTCCCAAATTGCTGGGGTTTTCTCAGGTGCCAAAGCTATTAGTTGGGTGCCCTCTCAGAAGCCTCCACTGGCTCTGGCATACTCGTCACATACCCTAGGACTTCCACCCTAGATAGCAATCCACATCCAATCAGGTTAAAGCAAAAGTGATTACCCCACAGCCTGGTTGCTTGGTCCCCCTACAATCTGCAGGCCAGGAGCTCTGAAGCAGCCTTGTTGGCAGTTTTACCTCAGCAGATTCTCCCTCCCAGGGACAGAGGCTAGACCACACTCCTGGACCCCCTGTTCCCAAAGTCCACTGACCTCTTACTTTGTCTTTGGCATTTATGGGTTCATAATTCTGGAAACTACCACAGCTGCTACAGCTGCTAGTGATCCACTGTCCTGATGTCCCTCTACCTGGGGCTTATTGGGGTGCCCTGGGGCTAAAACCACAGACATACTTGGGGATGGGCTCTGCTCCCAGTGGGCTGTGATTGACCCTTCCTGCTGATTTGCCAGGCTATATTCAGTGGGAGGTTTGTTTCTCTCTGTCACTTTATGGGTTCTGTAGCCCTAAAGTTTGTTTAGAGTCATTTTTTATAGGTATTTGATGTGGTTATGGGGGGAGAGCAGGGAGTCTTCCTGCTTCTATGCCACCATCTTGGCTCCTCTCCCCCCCAAAATACTCTTGATTAAAGAAATATAAATTAAAACAACTCTGATGTACCACTTCACACTATCATATTGACTAATATGAAAGAAAAGGAAAATGATAAATGTTGGAGTAGATTTGGAAAAATTGGGAGACTATTGCATTGTTGGTGGAGTTGTGAACTGATCTAACCATTTTGGAGAGCAATTTTCAACTATCCCCAAAGTGCAATCAAACTATGCATACTCTGATCCAACAATAGCATTACTAGGTCTGTATCCCAAAAAGAGAATTAAAAAATGAACAATGACCTACATGTAGAAAAACATTTATAGTAGCTCTTTTTGTGGTGATTATAATGGAATGGAATCATTGTAATGGAATACTATTGTACTATAAGAAATGATAAGTATATATATATATATATATATATATATATATATATATATATATATATATATCCTCTCTTCTCAAAAGGAGAAAATGAGAAGAAGCAGGCATTATAACTGTTACCTAGGCATAGCTGATTTCATGGGCAAGCTATTTCTAGTCTATTAATAGTAATATTTCACTACCAGCTAACTCTGTGTGAAAAGGTGAAAAAAAAGTTGAAAACTTTTTATTATCAACAAGCAAAAAAACCTTTTTTTTTTTTTTTAGAAAAACAAAATCAGAACAATAGAACTTAGTAGGTTTGGTTAACTTTGCCACTAAGAAAGAACTAAAAAATATTATCACACAGTAAGAAATAAATATGAAGAATAAAGGAAAATAGGGAAAACACATGAGCTTATGCAAAGTGAAGCATGCAGAATTAGGAAAGCAAAATTACAATTATTACAATGATGTATTTGGAAAGAAAAATAACAAGGAGTCTAAATTGATCACTGTATAAGCTTAGCCCTAAAGAAGAAATATGAAAATGTACCTCCCATCTTTATTTTTCAGAAGTAGAACTATAAATGAGGAATACTACATATACTCTCAGGCTTGACTGATGTATTGGTTAGTTTTGCTAAACAGTTTTTTCATTCTCTTTTCATTCTCCTCTATAAGGGAAAACTCTCTGGGAGCAAGGAATATATACCTACACTAATATTTATATCTATATCTATATAGTTCTGTATATCCCCAACTCTCAGAGAGAGTTATATCCCTTATAACAGATATATTTGTATGTATATGTGTATGTACATATACACATACATACTCATATATATACATATATACATACACACTCATGTATATACATATATAATAAATCTAAGTAAATATAGTATATGTATGGAAATGGAAGTGATGTTAAAAAAAAGTCTATAATTTTTTTTCAAAAATATTGCCTAAATCCTGAGGCATGAGTATTGACCTTGTAAAATGAAGGAGAGTATTCCATAGATCCAGCCTTTTCAATGTCACTTTCCTCAGAGCTTCCCATGATGACATTCCCTAAATGACCCTGCACATGGTATACATGAAAGTGTAGAATAGAAGAAAACTCAGAAATCGAAACCAAAATAAAACAAATACCTTTGTTAATGACAACAATTCTTTTACATATTCATTCATTCACTCATTCATTCATTACTTCCATTTATTCAAAAGATATTTAATGAACTTCCGCTAGGTATAAGACACTAAGGAAGGCACTAGGGAGTGTGCAAAGATGAATAGAAGAGGTAGCTGAAACATTCAGGCACCCTGAGGGAGAGATAGGAACCACTTCATACCAAGCAGGTCAAACCACCACTACCACCTTGACCACCATCTTACCTTAGTCCCTAGGGGAGATAGCTTAGGACCCTGAAACCAAGAGCCCTATAAATAGTATTACTCCTGGCCCAGTGCCTTCAGGTATTATCTAGGGAAGATGCATCCCTGTGGAGAAGCAACCTGGCAACTGTTCCCACAGTATTATAACCATAGATATTGAAGAGACAGAAAAGAAAGTTCTTGCCTGCCAAATGTTTCTACAACCAGATATTGATATGATTTTATTAGTAGAAATGACATTAAGGAAGAAGCATTAGCATTTGCCTTGCTGCACCATAAGAACTGTGGGCCTTTCCATTTGATTTGCTGCTGAAATCTTCCACTTGTGTTAGAGCATTAGCACCTGGACAGCAAAGACTGTCTTTATTTTCTGTATGTATCTCCAACACTTAGCAGGATGCCCTTCACAGAGTAAGCATTTAACAAATGCTTCATTCATTTATTAATTGGTAGCAGAAGGAACACAAGCATTGGGTTCAAATACTACTGAACAATTGACTTTCAAGTCTTGCCCTCATAGAGTGTGCAGGCTAATGGAGGAGGTAAGGCATTCATCCAAGTAACTATACTTCAAGTAGCAAGTATAACATAAACAATAAGACTGTATACACAAGAGATCACTGTCATTTTGTGTCTGGAACATAGACACATCTCAGCACAAATGCGGCTTCATACTCGGCACACCCTCCAAAATATCATTTGATCTTTACTGACATTTACTTGGTAGACACCAAATTAAGCTGCATGGGCTACATCATTGTTTGATCTTTGCTCCTTAAACAACAACCAAATAGTATCCAGAAATTAAAAAACCTTTTATCTTTCCCTGTCTTGTTTGTCTTCCCTTTCCACTTTTTATATGCAGTGCTTGTGTTTTTATAAGGTCAAGGCAAAGTTGGTGATTAAATAAACTTTGTGATACCTGCAGTAATGCTTGAAAAGGGGTTACAAGTCTACAGACAGGCTTGGCAAAACCTCTGATGTTTGACTAAGACCATAATGGAGACTGCCAACATGAGTAATTTTGATGTTTACTCCTCCATGCTGCTTTATAATTGAGGATATCTTAGCCACAGTAGTTCTTGTTTTCAGGGTCCAGATCTCTGTCTCTCTATCCTTGTCTCTCTGTCTCTGTTTCTAGATCTGTCTCTTACTCTGCCTCTTATAGACCCTGTCTCTCTGCTCTCTAGTCTCTGCTCTCTGTCTCTCTCTGTCTCTCTGTCCCTATCTCTGTCTTCCTCTGTCTGTCCCTCTACCCCCAACTTAAGAGAAGCACAAAATTCCAATAAAACAGAGACATGTTTTCATTACTCTTCTTACTCCTAAGAAGTGATTTCATAGGAAGAGAAAAAAGTGAATTTTGACTGAATGAAAGATTTATATGCCTGGGTAAAATTGTATGAATTGTTCTAAATTGGAAACAGTTTTCTTTATTTTCCAGTTTCCCAATTCAAAATTTGCATGTTTATTTTCCCCCCCAAGGAAATCATGAGAAATCAAATTGTTCCTTTTCTATATAAAGACAGTGTTTCTCCAAAGGTTCAGGCAAAAGGGGTAATTATTCTAATAATAATTATTCTAAACTCAGGGGAGGAGGTCAGAAGAATGAGCTGTGTATCTCCTATGTTCAACACTCCAAGTACTCCCTTACCATCTTGTAGGTCCCATATGACCTTAGAATTTTTTCACTTTCTTGCATAGATGTTGAGTCTTTACAGCTGGCCTGTTGAGAAGACTCATGTTTTCAACTTCTTTTGTAAACCATGATGCTAGGCACTGTGTTGGACATATAGCACATTCTTTAAATTTAAAATTTTGAAAAGTATTTTTTTCTTTATTGAGAGAAATGGAATCTACTTGAAGCAATACCTTGAAAAATACCTTTGTCAAGATTATTTTGCAAAATGAGATGCATTTGTATCATAGTTTCGTTTATTTGTACTTCTTCCCTCTCCTACTCCCACATTAAGCTGCAATTACTTTGAGTATTACATGGGCAAAGGGAGAGAGATTGGACAGACAGATGGACAGAAAGCATAGTTAAATAGTGGACAGAGAGATAGCCATGAAATTAGAAAGACCCTAGGTTTAAGTCCTGTTTCTGATACATAAATAACTGTTAAAAATATAGACTATAAGCAAGAAGGCAATAAATATTTATTTATTAAATGTTTACTATGAGCCAGGCACTATGCTAAGTACTTGGAATGAAAATACTACAATAACAACAACAAAGGGTCCTTGCTCTCAAGGAGCTTATATTCTAATGGCAGAAGATACCACATTAAAAAAAGAGCTGAAGGGGAAAGGGGAGAAGATACCTTAATAGGAGGCAGAGTGGTGAAGTCTAGAGGGAGAAAACTATAACCAGAAGGGAAGTGAAGTATGACCAGCTTTGGCAGACACCCAAAATGGAGTCCCTGAAAGCAATTCACCAATGGGAGGAGGGGCCTGGAATGGCAGAAGGATATTCCTTGATGAGAAGGCCCAAGGGAAGTTCAAGGGGGAAAAGGTAGCATGGTATGGTAGTACAAGAAAAATCTGGAATTCAAGTTTTGGCTTAATAAATTGCTATTTGTGTGACCTTGGACAAGTCAGTTAACCTTTAGGACCTTCAGTTTCTTCAACTGTAAAAACAGAGAATTGAGCTAGAAGACCTCCAAGGTCCCTTCTAGCATCAGTTGTGTCTGACTCTTCGTGATTCTATTTTGGGGTTTTCCTGGTAAAATACTAGAGTGGTTTGCCATTTCCTTCTCCAGTTACTTTTACAGATGAGGAAACTGAGACAAACAGGGTTAATGACTTGCACAGGGTCACACAGCTAGTAGTTGTCTAAGGCCACATTTGAACTCATAAAGATGAATCTTCCTGATTCTAAACCCAATGCTCTATTCACTGTACCACCTAGCTGTCCAGTTTTAAATCTATGTTCCTGTAGTCATAATCCCTTAAAGTCTTAGCATCCCAGGCAAATTTCTAAGACTATAATATACAGAAAAATAGCATATGTAAAGGGAATTTGTACACTGGTGTTCTTCAAACTGATGAAATTATAGATCAGGACAAAAAAATTTATATCCTAAAAAAAACCAAACCTATGCCCTTTTAAAAAATTATTATATCCCTAGCTCCTGGCACAGTGTTTGATACACAGTAAATACTTAGTGAGTGTTTGATGAATGAATATTATATGATAGTGGCATATATTTTTGTCATGTGACCTCACTCTTTAAGTTTTTCCTCCAATTCAAACAAAACCGGGACACATCTAGAGATAAACGTTTTCATTACTGAGGGGACTTAATTGCATTAAAGCTGCCTGGGATGGACAGCCATTTAAGGGTTCATATCTAAAGCACCCTAGGCTCTGAGCTCATTAGTTCACCTTCTATTGAGCGGTGCTATGTCTGGCCAATGATCGAAGGAAGGACCTCCAAGAAAAATTCATGGTGCAATGGAAATGGTCTGGATGAATGATAGCCTTCCCCCTTAGTGATAGCAGAGCTAACAGCCCTGGGATAGCTGGAGGAGGTATCTTTCCCATTAGACCTAAAACCTCAATAGTGATCACTTAGCCCTTATGAGAGTCCATGACACTTGAGTCTTAGTGATTAGGAAAACGATTGTTTGTGCCAATTTGCTAAAAATCCAATTTATATAATTACATTCAGCAGCAACACAATTTACCCAGTGGCTTGTTTTCAGCAATTTTTGTCACACTGGAATTTCTCAGACCTCAGTGAAAGAAAAGTTCAGTTGAACTTTTAATGATTAGCCTCAAAATATCATTCTCTCCTGGGTTTATCAAAAATTGTACTACAACTGAGATTAGGAAATCTCTCCCTTTATATTTGTAGTAGATAGTTTCCATTCTCATGCCTAGTATGTCCTGATATATTCTGGGATGGTTCCATGTGTGCTAAAGACTGAAAAACATATTGGAAAACATTAATCTTATTCAGAAATTATAAATACAAGGGGACATACAGACTGGGTGTTCCAAATACCCTGAATGTGTTATGTTAAAACCTGGGTAAATAGTTTGCTTATTCACTATTCAGTTTCAAGGCAACAGCCCTCATCATGGTTAAAACCCATTCTACCCCTCAAAAGAAATTAGACTCTGCCTTCCCTTCAGGGGTTATTGCACTATCCTCCAATCCAGATTTCAATTTTCTAGGCTTTCGAATGTTTATTAAATTCTCTGGATACAATGAATAGAGAAGAATCAAACTTTCAGTATCCTATTCTAATTCATCCAAAGGATATTCTATCTATTATCCTCTGACTACCTCTCAGAAAATTCCCCTTTGAAAGTATGGTAAGCCAAGTTAGCAGAATGCAACAGAAAGAGAATTGGCTTTGGAGTCAAAAGACCTGGGTTCAAATACGGCCTTTAGTGCTCACTTCTTGTGCAACCTTGGGCAGTCAATTCACCCTCCTGAGCCTTAGACTCCTTATTTGTAAAATGAGGGGGTTGGACTAGTTGACCTCTGAGGAGCCTTTCAGCTGTAGATCTAAGACCCTATGATCCCTGTTATGTGCTTCTATCTTTGGAGGGCCTCAGAAAGGCCTGTCCAAGATAGCAGTCCTCCACTGGTCCAAATCATTCATCTAGTTCATCATTAGGTTTTTGGCCTCAATCTATTCCCTACCGCTTTTCCCTTAATCTTGGGATTCTAATACTGACCCCTAGCCACATCTACCTCTCTATGACTGGAGAAAGCAACACTCATTTATTAAGTACCTACTTTGTGCCTAGAACTATACTAAGTGATTTATAGATGTTATCTTTTTTGATCCTCACAACAGCCCTGTCATTTAGGTGCTATTATTCTTCCCATTTTATAATAGTAGAAACTGAGGCAGACAGAAGCCCATGGCTTTTCCTTAGGTCTCAGTACTATTTGAACTCTCAATCTAAGATTCCCTCCTGTCTACCTCTATTATCCCAACACCTGACCAACTCCAGTTTCCACACTGCCCATCTTCTCAGTCTGAATTTTAAAAAAAATTTTATTAGAGCACATGATCCCTTCTCCTATAAGCACATATGACCTGGCCCACACTGGGTTCTCTGATCATCTGTCGTACCTTTCCCAGCTGGGTCTATCAGTTAGCTCTTACCCATCTGTGACTTTTTCAATTGATGCAATGGGATACAGTTACTTTCTTGGTAACTAAAGCCTGTGTACCTTTCTCTGGTTCTTTCCACTTCTCAGATAAGACATTCACTTTTAAACCTCATCTTGGGAGCTCTTAGATGAAAATAATGAATCTGACCAAGCCCTCCACACGAACCCTTCTCCCAGTTTAATTGTGAAGTGGAATGTTTTAATTGATTTTATTTAAATTTGAAATTCATTTAGATAAGAGAACACTAATGTAAATGCAATGTTGTATACTGCAAAGCTTTTTTTTAAAAATAATTTTCAAAGTACTTTGCAGCCTCAATAGCAGTCAATGTACTTCAAAAACAAAGGGTTATTTTCAGATGGGTCATTAAACTAAATCACTGGAGAAATTTACTCTGGCTTTCACTAGCACCCATACTGTAGCTTATAGAAATTAAAATCTATTTTCAAGTTCCTTTCCTTGGGGAAGGAAATCTACGAATTCATTCTAGGTTATTTAGCAAAACAGTTGGGGTGTGGGAAGGTCCAAAGTGAAAACAGAGGTCCTAGGTCATTGGTCTATATCATCCCTTCTAGAGAAGTCCTCTACATTCCTTGGCTCACCCCAGAGAAGAACACATTGATTCCCACCTCCCCCAATTTTATAAAGGTTCACTTTATGAAACCCAGTCAATATCTCTGCAATGTATCTTGAGGAGGAAAAGGGGAAAGCTCATCTAGAATACTACTAACCCTGAATTTTACAATATTTTATTTTTTCCCAATTACATGTAAAATATTTTCAACATTCATTTTTATAAGATTTTGAGTTCCAAATTTTTGTCCCTCCCTTCCAATCATGTTAAACATATTTCTATGTTGGTTGGTGGTTGTTTGGTTGGTTGCTGCCTTCATTCTTGAAGAGGACTAAATGACATCACTATTCTTGAGTGAAGTTCCAGTGTCCTATTGTGTCTGATCAGACCAATACAAGCTGAAAATATTCTACCACAGGTTGGGCACAAATACTTCATGTGAACATTTGGGGTGGATTCTCTAAATTTGTACATTAGACATATTGTGAAAGAAGAATGAACAAAAGGGAAAAGCCACAAAAATGAACACAAAAAAAGGGAAATGCTTCTCTATCTGTATTCAGACTCCATAGTTCTTTCTCCAGATGCAGATAGCATTTTCCAACATGAGTCTTTTGGAATTGTTTTGGATCATAAAATATTTCCTTTAAGAAGAGTTAAATTCACTATGATTCAGCAGAACTGATCTTCTTGCTATTCCTTATACCCTCTATCTCCCAACTTGGTACCTTTGCACTGGCTATCCTCTATGCCTGGAATGCTCTTCCTTCTTATCTACAAATCTCACCTTCTGAGTACTGCTCACTGCTAATGCCTTCTTTCTGAGATTATTTTATTTAATTTGCATGTATCTTGTATGTACATAGTTGTTTGCATGCTGTCTTCTTTAGGATTCGAACTCTTTGATAGTAAATATCATTTTTTTTTTTGGCCTCTCTTTGTATCCTCAGTGCTTAGCACTGTATCTGGCACCTAGTAAGCATTTAGTAAACGCTTGTTCACTGATTAACTGATTGATCTACTGTGTCACTACAATTCTAGTACAATGAGTTGCATTACACAAAACTTGCATCATGCTGATTACCTTCTTGTTCTCTCTTTTCACTGTTAGTGCTTCTCTGCATTTCATTAGTATATTATTTTTAGTGGCTGATAATCATAGGAATCACTTAAAGCAATTTAAAAATTAAAAGGCATCTGGATTTTACCATCCCTCCCCACTTAAAACTTACCAAAATGACCTTTAAAAAGTCTTGTACTAAGTTGGTATAAAGTTGCCTTGAGGAGAGTGGACCAAAAGCCATTTGTTGGCTTTAATTAGCAAGCTCAGAGAGTCCACAGCACCTGAATTGGCCACATTTACTTTGTTTTCTTAGGGTATTTGAATGAACAAGACTTGTAAAGAGCATTTGGTCCACTTTTTCCATTTCATGGTCAGATGAAGTCTGTCCATGCAGGAAAATTGTTTCGAGAAGTCCCTAATAAAGTTCTGGATATAGGGTCTGTCAGGGAGGGTGCAACTGGACTACAGTTAGGGCTGAACTAGTTGTTATTTAATATGTAGCAGAATGGGGATAGTTTAGTCAGGTTTAGTATATTAAGCCTGAAGAATCTTCCTAAGACAATTCAAATGGAAGCAATTCAATTTCCTGGCAGGGTGCTGGTGGACTGTCCAGTTTTCACAGGCATACAAGCATAACAGCTTTGTAGACCTTCAGTTTGGTAGGCAATCTAATACCTCTTCTCTCCCATACTTTCCTTTGGAGTGGAGTCTCCCAAACACTGAGCTGGCTCTGGGAACGTATGTGTCAACCTCATTATCAATGTGTACATCCTTGGAAAGTACACTACCAAGGTAAGTGAATTTATCCATGGCATTCAAAACTTCTCCATTTGCTAGAACCAATGGTTCCACACATGGATGGTGTGTTGGTGGCTGATGGAGCACCTGTGTTTTCTTGGTGTTCATTTTTAGGCCAAAATTAGTACAAGCGGCATAGATTTGATCCATACTTTGTTGCATTTCAGCTTCAGAGGCTGCACTGAGTGTGCACAATCATCTGCAAACAGAAAATCATGTACTTCCTCCTCTCTGTCTTGGCTTGTAGTCTTTTCAAGTTGAAGAATATGCCATCAATGTAGTCTCTGATCTTGATGCCATGTTCATCTTCATTGAAAGCATTTTACAACATGGCTGAAAACATCATGCTAAAAAGTATAGGAGCAAGCACATAGCCTTGTTTACTTCATTGGTGACTTGGAAAGCACAAGAGCATTGTCCAATATCCAGAATCTGGGCAAGGATTCTATCATGAAATTGACATACAATTCGATGAACTTCTCAGGGCAACCAAATTGTGACATAATTTTTCCATAAGCCCATAAGCCCATGACTGACATTATGAAAGGCCTTAGTCAGATCTACAAATGCACTGCTCTCTGTTCTGCTCCTGGCATTTCTCCTAGAGTTGTCTGACAGCAAACACCATGTTGATTGTTCCTCAGCCCTTTAGGAAGCCACAATGGATCTCAGGTAGATGACTATCTTCCAGATAATGGATCAGCCTATTTTTTTTTTTTTTTTGCTTTTTTGGAGGGCAATAGGGGTTAAGTAACTTGCCCAAGATCACATGGCTAGGTTTTTGTTTGTGTGTGCATTAAGTGTCTGAGGCTGGATCCAAACTCAGGTCCTTCTGACTCCAGGGCCGACGCTCTACTCACTGCACCACCTAGCCGCCCCCTCTATCAGCCTATTAAGGAGGACTCTGGCAAGAATCTCTCCAGCAATGACTAAGAGAGACACCACCCTGTCATTGTCACAGGACAATCTATTTCTTTTACCTTTATAGAGATGGGCAATATCCCCTTGAACTCCTAGGGGATAACCTCCTCTTGCCATATAACCTGGAAGATTCTGAAGGCCACCTGGCAGAATAAGATACCAGACACTGAAATCCTTTCTTGAACTAAATTGCCAAGCATTCAAACTCTGCTTCAGAGAGCACAATTTCAACAAGCTGGTCATATTGTTTGAATACAAAATGTATGCTCCCCCAAAAGACTATTTTATGGAGAACTCATACAGGGCAAGCATTCACATGGTAGTCAGAGGAAGTGATATAAGGACACTATCAAGGTCTCTCTTAAGAATTTTGGAATTGATCATGTGACATGGAAGACACTGACACAGGACTGCTCAGCATGGTGTGCCCAAATCAGAGAAGGGGCTGTGCTCTATAAGCAAAGCAGAATTCTCAAAGCTCAAAGGAAATGCAGGATATGCAAATTAGGAGAATTCACCCCAGATGTTCACACAGACTATCTGTACCCAATCTGTGGTAGAGTATTCTGAACTCATATTGGTCTGATCAGTCATATTCAGATATACTGAAACTTGACCCTAGCATAGTAATGTCATTTTGGTCCTCTTCGAGAATGAAGGACAACAACCAACCAACCAAACAACCATTTAGTCTGCACTAAAATTGGAGAGTGATGGTGGTGGTGGTAATATTCAGATAATTTTATCCTCTAAACACTAGAGTTATGATTGTGAGATTGTTCTCACCCTCAGAAGCATAGGTTTAAAGTTTCAAAGGGAAGATGGTGGTGCAGAAGCAGGAAAACTCCATATGCCCCCTCCATAACCACCTCAAATACCTATAAAAATGACTCTAAACAAACTCTAGGGATACAGAACCCACAAAGTGACAGAGAAAAACAAATCTCCCACTGAAGACAGCCTGGCAGGCTGACAGAAAAGGGTCCTTTGCAGCTTGTTGGGAACTGAGCCCAGCCCTGTGTGAGTCGGCCTCAGGGTGGCCACAACCAGGCCCAGCTGGAGGGACTTTGGGAGACTGGATCACCAGAAACTGTGGTGGTTTCCAGAATTATCAACCCACAAATGCCAAAGACAAAGTGAGTGTTCAGTGTGGACTTTGTGGGAACAGAGGGTCAGAGAGTGTGGTCCAGCCCCTGCCCCTTGAAGGGAGAAGCAGCTGAGGCTCAGTGGCTGCTGCCACATGGCTGCTTCAGTGCTCCTGGCTTGCAGATTGTAGGGGCACCAAGCAACCAGTCTGAGGGGTAATCACTTTTGCTTTAACCTGCTTGGATGTGGATTGCTACCTAGGGTGGAGGTCCTGGGGTGTGTGACTAATAAAGTCATAGTGGAGGCTTCTGAGAGGGCATTCAACTAATAGTTCCAGCAGCTGAGAAAACCCCAGCAATTTGGGACAAAGCTCTCCTCTCTGGAAGCAGAGTTCTACTGTGACAAAAATCTCAAAAGTCAAGTAATTGAGTGGCAACATGAGCAAGCAAAGGAAGCAAAACAAGTACAACAATCTGACTTTGGACAAAAAGGATCAAAGCATGGAACAGGAGGAAGACAATGAAGTCAGAACTCCTGTACCAAAAGCTTCCAAGAAAAATATGAATTGGTTACAGGCCACAGAGGTGCATAAGAAGGATTTTGAAAACCAAATAAGAGAAGTGGGAAAAATTGGGAAGAGAAATGAGAATGATGCAAGAAAATCAGGAAAAGAGAGTCAACAACCTCACTGAAACACCTTAAAAAATAGACTAACTCAGATGGCAAAAGAGGCTCAAAAATCCAATGAGGAGAAGAATGCCTTAAAAAGCCAAATTTGCCAGATGGAAAAAGAATCTCAAAAGCTTACTGAAGAGAATCATTCCAAAATTAGATTGGAGCAAATGGAAATTAGTGACTTTATGAGAAATCAAGATGCTGTTAAACAGATCCAAACAAATGAAAGAATAGAAGGCAATGTGAAATATCTCACTGGGAAAACCACTGACCTGGAAAATAGATCCAGGAGAGATAATTTAAAAATTATTAGACTATCTGAAAGCCATGATCAAAAAAAGAACCTAGAAATCATCCTTCAAGAAATTCTCAAGGAAAATTGCCCTGATGTTTTAGAACCAGTGGACAAAATAGAGGTTGAAAGAATTCACCCATCACCTCTTGAAAAAGATCCCAAAAAGAAAATTCCTAGGAATATTATAGCCAGGTTCCAGAATTTCCAGATCAAGTAGAAAATATTACAAGCAGCCTAGAAGAAACAATTTGAATATTGTGGAAACACAGTCAGGGTAACACAGGACCTGGCAGCTTCTACATTGAGGGATCAAAGGGCTTGGAATGTGATATTCTGGAAGTCAAAGAAGCTGGGATTAAAACCAAGAATCACCTACCCAGAAAAACTGAGTATCATGTTGAAGGGGAAAATATGGTCATTCAGTGAAATAGAGACCTTTCAAGCATTTTTGATGAAAAAACCAGAGCTGAATAGAAAATTTGACATTCAGATATGAGAAGCAAGAGAAGCATGAGAAGGTAAACAGGGAAAAGAAATCATAAGGAACTGGTCAAAGTCAAACTGTTTACATTCCTACTTGGAAAAATGATCGTTGTAATTTATGAAACTTTTCTCAGTATGGGAATAGTTGAAGGGAATATAAATGTGCATATATATATACATATATATACATACATATATGTCTATATAGGAGGGTATATGGGCATATGAATACATATATGACTGTGTATATATGTGTACAAGTATACATAAAGGGTACAGGAACAATTGAATAGGAAGGGATAAAGGTGAGAGAGGAATATAATGAGAGGAGATGGGGAGAGAAAGAATGGGATAAATTATCTCATATAAAAGAGGCAAGGGAAAACATTTACAATGGAGGGTAAGAACAGGAAGGCAAAAGGGAATGAGTCAACCTTACTCTCATTAAATTTGGCTTAGGGACAGAATGACATACACACTAAATAGGGTATCTCACCCTACAGGAGAGTAGGGAGAAAGGGGAGGAGAGGGGGTATGATAGAAGGGAGGGCAGGTTGGGGAGGATGGAAGTTGGAAGCATACACTTTTGGAAAGGGACAGGGTCAAAGTAGAGAATAGAACATGTGAGGGACAGGATAGGATGGAGGGAAATATAGTCAGTCTTTCACAATATATCCACTATGGGAATGTTTTGCAAAGCTACACATGTACAACCTATATGGATTTGCTTATCTTCCCAGTAATGGAGGGTGATGAGGGAGGAAGGGAAAGAATCTGGAATTCAAAGTTTTAAAATCAAATGTTCAAAAATATATATTATTATCATTTTTTTACATCCAACTGGGAAATAAGATATATAAGCACTGGGGATATAGAGATCCATCTTGCCCTACTGGAAAGTCAGAGGGGAGATGGGAGAGGATATAGGAGAGAGCAGATTTGGGGAGGGGGTGAGTATACAATGGGATCACTGTTTTGGATTGGTGGGTAGGGGAATGACAGGGAGAAAATCTGTAACTTAAAATCTTGTGAAAATGAATTATGTAAACTAAAAATAAACATAAAATTTAATTTAACAAAAGTTTCGAAGCGACCTTAAAAGTAATTTGGTTTAGCCCTCTTGTTTGATAAATGAAGAAACTGAGGCCCAGAGAATTTAAATCCCTTGACCAAAGTCATACAAGTATCAGAGTTGGGAATTGAACCCAGTTTTCTGACTCCAAATCTAGTACGATTTTCCCCTATATCCTGAGTTTAATATTTCTCTTTAGATATGTAGAGTCCAAAGTGATAGTGAGGCACCAAAATAAGGAATTGCTATATGTATCTGGAGCCTGGGTGGGATGTTAGAACTAGAGTGCTCTCTGGGAGATGTGATGCAAAGGGGATTCTGGGAGAAATTCTGGTGATATAAAAAGCAAAAAGAGATACCAATAAAAATCCATTTAAAGAGAACTAGAATTATAGAATTGAAGATCATCTTTATGTGAGAAATGGAAGACACATTCTCTTGGGGGAATTTCTGTGAGTTGGTATCATTATTACTAGCCCAATGTCATATAGTTTTTATTGTAGGTAAATTATATGCAGATTAGTTTTATTAGGCTTTGGGAACATTTTACCCAGTAAGAAAAAAAAAAGATAAGTGAGGGAAAAATTTTCTGTAAATCATAAATTTGGATTCACAGTTTACAGATAAAGGTAAGAAAGAATAAGATTAAAGAAAGTAGGAAGGATCATATGACTGTGGATATAGAATTCAAAAGGACCCCAAAGGAATCTAGTGCAAGACTCTTATTTTATAGATGAGATAACTGAGGCCCCAAGCAACTAAATGACTTGACCAAACTCATTCAGATGTCACATGGCAGAGCTGAGATTCAAACCCAAGTCAAATCCAGTGGAGTATATGGCACTTGGCACTCATAGTGTCTCATCTCTCTACTAAGAGAAAGAAAATGTGTCTCATTATCGGTTTTCTAAGTAGAGATGGATCATTACAATTAATCAGAGTTCTGTTAGATGACGTTAACATTTTCCTTTTCTCCAAATTTCAATTCAGTCTGAGGATTTTTCCTCACTAACACAGCTCCAATTTGATCAAAGGGGTAAATGGGAAGAGGGGATTGAGTTTTGCTTTACAGAAATTCATTTTATGGCCAAATTTTCTGGAATGTCATTTTTGATGAAACCAATTTAAGGTCATTTAAAATCTTGCCAGGAGATTATTTTGAAGACATCCAGAAACAGAAGTATTTCCTGGCCAACGAGACAAAGGCTTTTAGAATTGTCTTTATCCAAGACTATCTGTCAAAGTTCCTAGCTGCTCAGAATGTGCTAAAGGAAATGTTTAATGAGCTTTAAAACTTAACCTTTGTTTGCTAATAAGGTATTGATCAGGAAGGTGGAGGGAAGCTTGCAGAGCTAGAGTTCAAAAAGCAAAAAGTCACTGGCTGAAAAGCATCTCAGATTGGGAGGGAAAAATCCAATAGGTATTTTTGAATTTTCAGATTAGAGATGTAGTTACATAATTTGTTTTCCCTCTTCTAGAAAGTTGGGAAAAGCAAAAGTTAGAAATAAGCAAAGAAACTTAGTATTAGTTCTTCTTTCCTACAATACACCACCCTCCACCCTGCAACTATCCTTTGGAGTGGAAAAAATAAAGGAGATGTCATAATATCCAAGTTGTGGAGGAAGTTATGGGAACCTTTATTTCAAATGAGAAGGACTCACAGCATCTGGAGCTGGGAGGGTGTTTAGAAAATATCTAGTCCAGTCCTCTCATTTTACATATGAATAAATTGAGGTTCAGAGAACTGAAATTACTTATCCAAGGTCACACAGGGGTAAATAGCACAGCTTGTAATCAAACTGACTTCAGAGCTTTCTATTCAACCAGAGGTGACAAATTCAAATAGAAAGTTGGGTCACTACACCATACATAAAGGTTTCCTGTGGTCTGTGTAATGACTTAGAAAACCATATGGTAACATCATCTATGTTCTGTTGTATTTTTATTCATTTTGTTTAATGTTAAATTTTTCCTCAGCAACACAGACCAAATTTGATCAAGGTGGGTGAATGGAAAGAGGAGATTGAGATTTATTTTCCAGCAATTCATTTTATGGCCAAATTTTCTGGAATGTCACTTTTGATGAAACCAATTTAAGGTCATTTAAGGTATTTTTATTTATTTTGTTAAATATTTCACAATTGCATTTTCATCAGGATCAGGTAGCATTTGGGAATGTTGGGGGTAACAAGGAGGTAGTGTGTTTGACACCTCTAAACTACATGCTGTTGCCTCTCAAGGGACTCTGAATTATGTTGGAGATGTCTATATTAAAGCATGGGAAAGAAGGAAATAAAAAATAAAGTTTAAAAAGCTAGACCACAATTAAACCTATTTAGCAATTCCATATGGACTATTCCCCCAACATGACACCCGAACTGGCAAATTGTTTCCTCAGGTTCTAGGGATAGTGGGGGTGGGGTGGGGTAGCTATTCAATCATATCTGATAAGCTCCCATTCTTGTGTCTCGTATTCAATAGTCCACCAATAGATGGAATTAACACTCAGCAAAGGTATTTACTAAAATGGCATGGTAAAACAAAAAACAAAAGCAAGAGCTAGAAACCATCCCTTCCCTATGTAAACTTGAAGCATCATCTTGGGCATATGCACATAGCATCTATGGGGAAAGTAGGCACATATTTAGAGTACAGTGTAAGGAAAGTGTAGGGAACATATTTTGCCAAAGCACTTCTCAGCTCAAAAACTATAGGTTCTTGAGATCCTTTCTCTCATTGTGCAGTCCTTTCTACAACAGAACTCTTGATTGCCAGGCTTCATTCTTTTAAGACCCTAGCTGCTTTTCTTTGCTGCCACTGGTCACTCTCCTTGAAACTATTAACTTTAAGTGATTGCTTCTATGTATCTGATATGATATTCTATGTTTGATAGATGTGGTGTTTGGGGGTATAAAGTTCCACTGCTGGCTCTCTTGAACTCTCAAAGTTGTTGACTACTTCCAGGCTTAGATATGTAAATACCTTCATCCAATACAAAAAGAAAAGTAAAGATTCTTTTTAATTGCAGCACAGAAAGATGTTTGCTTTTCATAAAGATCTCATTAGGTTTTAAACTTTTTTTTACACATTGACACTTTGTCATTTATGATTATATCCTGTGACTACATTAGTTGAATTGGTTGGTAGAGGAGAGAGGGTAATCAAATTCCTTCTCCCTTTCACTGAAAACATGAAGGGAGAAAACATTAACCATGTATTTAATAAAACATTAACCTTTATTTCTGAAATATGGAATTAGTTACCAGTGTATCTTAAGAAATAAAGGCTTCATATGTACCTTTCCTACACTGGTCAAAGGAGAAATAAAAGGGAGTCTTCTATTGATGAGGATGTGCCACTTTCTCTAAACTTCCCCCAAATTGCTAAAAGAGCAACAAAGGAGACTAATGAGCTTAATAAGTAAAAATAGAAATAGGTTTCATATCTAAATTTTCCTGGTACAGTTAAATTGGTATGAGTTAAAACATTTTCCCATTTTCCCTCCCCCAAATGTTTTCTGCAAAGTTACAAAACAACTAAAACTAGTTTGACATGCAGAATTGGTCCAATTAAGGAAAACATATCTATATCTGCATCTATGTCTAAATCTCTATCTATCTATCTATCTATCTATCTATCTATCCATCTATCTAGGATTTAGAACTAAAAAAACCTTGAGTACATCTGGTCCAGCTAACGCTATCATTTTGCAGAGAAGGAAACTGAGGCTCAGGTAGGTGAAGGAATTTTCCAGAGGTCACAAATCAAGAAAATGACTGGGATAGAGTTCAAGTCTGGATTTCCTGACTCTATCCTTTGTGACTATACTATGGTACCAATACATTCAGTATACATATGTATGGCATACTTAAAAAATAATAATGGTGGGACAGCTAGGTGGCACAGTGAGTAGAGCATCGGCCCTGGAGTCAGAAGGACCTGAGTTTGGATCTGGCCTCAGACACTTAAAACACAAACAAAAACCTAGCCGTGTGACCTTGGGCAAGTTACTTAACCCCAATTGCTCTCCAAAAGGCAAAATAATAATAATAATAATGGTATATATAGCATTTGTACAGGGCTTTAAGGTTTATGAAGTATTTTGATTACGTTATTGAATTTGAGTTTCACCACAACCTCTCATTTTACAGATGAGGGCATCAGATCCCAGAGTGGTTAAACTATTTGCCTATAATTGCAAATTAATAGTTGGTAGAGATATGGTTTGAACTCAGGTTTTCTTATTTCAAGTTCATTCTTTAATGGATTCATAATTTTTTTTGGATGTCCATTCTTCCTCTAATGGTATAGTTCGTCATACAGCCATTCTTCATCTTGTCTGATTCATCTATTAATCCTCCATAACTCAGTATGCTACTGGCTTTCTTTAAACATCTCATGAATACCGGTATAACATTTGAGCCCTCTATTACCATCTCCCTTATTAAATCCATTTTTCCTATCTTGTGTTTCCTGAATGATAAAAGTTTATAGAATCTCCATATAAAATCAAACCAAAGAGAAAACAATCTAAAAATTCTATATAAATAGATAAAAAAAATTGGCATCTGGGCTCACCTATAGCAGGCCTTTTACTATAGTAAGCAAAATGGAAGTAAAATAACTTAAAATCTAAAATGAAAGCCTTGCGAGTTAACAAGAGAAATCAGATTGAAAAATCCTAATCATTTTAGGTCCCTGAATAATTTTTTCTTCTTCTCATATTAGTGAGTATTTTTGTCTGGATTATCTTGATAATACACTCACCCTAAGTTTCAAATCTGGCCCAACCAATGAGTCCCTGAACCATTTCTCCATCTTACCTCAGCTATTTATTCCCACATGGCTTTGTCCTTTAACTAGTGAACTTCCCCCTAGCATCTCCATTTGACCAAGTATCCTCAAGGTGAGCCAGCCTTCTTTACATCAAATTCCATGACTACCTGAAGTACTTTTCCACATTAATCACATTCGGGTACCCCTTCCCTTTGCAGCTCTGTTTTTTATGTTTCCTCCCCGCCTCACCTCCCACTAGGCCTCATACCCCAATTAGAATATACGCTTCTTGATGGTAGGAATCATTTTTCTTTTTGTTCATATTTGTATTCCCAGATATTGCTTATCACATATTAATCGCTAAATAGATGCTCGTCTTTTATCTGTCTTCATATTGACTGTGCTTTCCATCAACAGTGGAAGGTTGGAAGCTAACATTATTCTGTCCTTACCTAACCTCTTTAATCTATCTGACCCCCTAGAAGGAGGGAATCATTGTCACCAGGAGGGTCTTTCAAGAATTAAGCCTGAGCAGGAGAAACTGAGTTCAAACAATTCTACCCAGAAGCATTCAGGCAATGTGTGCTTTTTGAGGTGTAACATCAGTATCACCATCACAGAAAGCTCATGTCTGCTGAGATTTGAAATGTCCTTCCAAATTTGCCTCCTGAACTCAACCAGGGACCAGTTGCTTATCTCTATGAGCTATGTATTCTTAGTGCTCTTTTTATCTGCTGTCATCCAGCTGTTTTCCTCTCTCATCACAATTAAGTGGGGGTGGAATGAGTCTCAGCAGTGCCCCAATTTGAGACCACCTAAGGACTCTGATTTACATTCTTTGACCTTCAAGCACTCTGATCATTGTGTGAGTAATAAATTCCCCCCTGTGATGCCACAACTGCAACAGAAATGGGGGGTTGCTTTAAAGATTCCACATATCTATACCAAACTGTTTGCATAAACTGATCACAATAATGCCTATAAGAGTCCAGTTGTGATGCCTTGCCTCTTAGATGAAGGAACTTTGTGTTTTCAAAGGCTATTAACAGTTCATATAGGCTAAAAAGATATTTCATGCTAACCCTGCTATAGAGTAGCAGACTAGCTAAATTCAGAGATTTGGGCCTTTAGGCAACTAAATTTTGGAGTAAATCATTATGATTTAGGTAGGTGGAGGACATACTTAATATTCCAACACTAAAAGGTTTGGGGATCTCATCAAAGTGAATATTTCCTCCAAAAACAGATTGAAAGTTGTCTGCCCTTGTCTGTTCTGTGATATTCTTGTTCATGCCCTCCCATCAGTAAGCCACAGAGAGGCCACTCAAAGTATTTGGAACCTTTAGCATCTTCTTTCAATGTCACAAGAATATCAAGGGAGCACCTGAACTGTCCATCAGTTTGTTCTTTGTTCTTGTTTTAAATTGAACTACCAAATTTTTCATTAACCTGTTTCCCATACTACACAAAATATTTGTCATACTCTATTGTCCATTGAAATTTATGAGATCTTCCAAGAGAAATTTTATTTGGGGTCAGGGCTGAAAAATAGAAGTCTGGATCTGAGATTTGATGTCCAAGGGTTCTGGACTGTTTACTACATATGCAAAGAAGTCACCATTTCTTGTACATATCCAGTACTTTTCTACCCCTTTGCAACCTTCTTCAGGAAGCTCTCCTTAACCCCTCTTCATTCTGGTGCTCTTGCTCTTTTAATTAATTCTTAATTTATCCTGTACATAGCTTGCTTTACATACATTTGTTTTCATGGTTTTTTTTCCCATAAGCTCCTTGATGGTGGAGAATGTCTTTTGCCTCTTTTTCTATCCTCAATATTTAACACAATGCCTATCACATAGTAAATACTTAATATATGTTTATTGACTGATTGATGGATTGGTTCACGTCATTCCTATTGACTGAAATATGCACTCTTTCTATCTCCACATTTTTAAATGTCATCCATCCTCCAAGATTCAGGTCAAATATCACCTGTCCCTGAAACTAACTTCAACCCAACTACCTTGCTACAAAGGATCTTTTCTACTTTTTTACATGAAACTTTCTATCTCTCATAAGCTATATATTCTTTAGTTTATTCTAATTTGCATTTCTCCCTTCTCCCTCCCATACTCTTCTCCATACTCTATACTCCTCTCCCCTTTCCTTACCTACCATACTTTCCTTTCCCTTTGCTTACTTATTGTATAGTATTACAAAGTAGTCTTCTCAAAGTTAGGACTTAGATAACTCCTCTTGGTCTGGCTGTGACCCTGGTCCTCAAAGTCAAAGCCTTGCAAAATGAAAAATCTGGCAAGTTTGACTGTTCTGGAAAGAATTTTTTAGTATAGTCCCTGCAATGGACTAGTCCAGTGAAATAGGAAGATGTTCATCATCAACAAGCTGCTTATGCAGTGGTGAACTGCCATGACAACCCGGGGAACAATGGAAGTTATAAAATGACCTTCATTCCTGTGTGGTCCTTATCTCCTCAGCTCTTCCATTGATGTGACGGCGGCTGAGTAGTGGAAAAGGACACAGAGGAAGCTCAGAATCTTGGAGTGTTTTAGATATCTCTAAACATCAAGGTAATCGATGGTACTCTGGATGTGATACCTGGTCCAGTGAGCAAGGAGTGGACATACTATGGGAGTAACTGAATTATTTATTTCAATCTTGACATTCTCATTCTGAAGGAAACTAGAAGACAAAGGAAGTTGTTGCTAAAAGGAAAGCTAAAAGGGGAAACTGATAAAAGTGTTGGTCAAACCAATGTTATTCTGTGCAAAGAAATGGCATTTCATGAGAAACTTTGTTGTTTCTTCCTGTGGTGCTTTTAATGTAACTGTTGTTGTTCAATTGTTTCAGTCATGGCCAACTCTTCATGACCCCATTGGAGTCGTTTGCCATTCCTTTCTCTAGTTCATTTTACAGATGAGAAACTGGGGCAAATAGGGCTAAGTGGCATGCCCAGGGTCTTAGGCCAGATTTGAACTCAAGAAGATGAGTCTCCCTGATTGATGATCACAAACACAATGGTAGTTGTACCAACATATATTTTAGAGATTGAACAGATAAAGAAACTGCAAAAACCTCAAGAAAATTTCCAAATTAAATCAATATTTACTTTAATAAGTGGTGACTTCAATACTATAGGATGGTGAAAATATGTTGGAAAACATGGCTCATTTATAATAAATAGGGGAGGCAAAAGACCTATTGATTACACAGAAGAATCATGCCTATATATTAGTCTATACTCATATTTTTCAAGTGGCTGAGGTGGTGCAGTGAATAGAGCACCAGCCCTGGAGTCAGAAGGACCTGAGTTCGAATCCGGCCTCAGACACTTAACACACACACACAAACAAAAAAACCTAGCCGTGTGACCTTGGGCAAGTTACTTAACCCCAACTGCCCTCCAAAAAAATTAAAAATAAAAAAAAATAAAGAAGAAAGTAGCTCAAGAGAGATAGGTTGAGAGAGAGAGAAGAGGGATGGACTTTTGAGTGGCAGACATAAGCCTTAAGCTGCAGACATGTAGGAGAAGCTGTACTTTCTCCACCCCTGCACCTTCATCCATGTCCCTTGACTCCTAGCATCTGCCACACTAATCTGAAAGAAGACTCCTTCTCCATGAGATATGAAATCATTTTCTCTCCTGGTTTGATCGAGTATCTTATCTTACTCCTAGATAAAGAGCTTATTTACTCATATATTTTTTGTTCAGTCATTTTAAAAAGTCATATTCAACTCTTTGTGACCTCGTTTGAGATTTTCTTGACAAAGATACTGGAGTGGCTTTCCATTTCCTTCTTCAGCTCATTTTACAGATGAGGAAACAGAGGCAAACAGGGTTAAGTGACTTGCCCAGGGTCACAGAGTTAGTATTTGAGGTCAAATTTGAACTCCTGAAGATGAGTCTTCAAGTTAGAGTTAGAGTTAAGAAACTTAGATCTGTCACTCTATCCACTGTATTACTTAGCTGCCCCATTGCATATTCTTTAGTTTATTCTAATTTGCATAATTTCTATGATTTATTTGTTGTTGTTGTTGTTTTTTTAATTAAACAAATGCTTTATTAACTTCTGGTTTACATCATTCATTTCCACCAGATTATGAGTTACATTTTCCCCCTATTTTTTCCCTACCCCCCACCCCAGAATAGCAGTCCCACCAGATATCCCCTCATCCAATCTGCTCTCTCCCATATCTTCTCCCATACCCCCTTCGACTTTGCCATTAGGGCAAGGTGAATCTCTGAGCCCCACTGCCTGGACATCTTATGAAAAATTTAATTTTAAAACTTCAATTTTCAGATCCATTCCTTCTCCCCTGTCACCCACTCCCTCTGAGAAGATAAGCAGTTCAGTATGTGTTGTACATGTATATCTATGCAAAACATTACCATAGTAGATATATTGTAAAAGACTGCTTATATTTCCCTCCCACCCATCTCACCTCCCACATGGTCCATTCCCTACTTTGATCCTGTCCCTCTTTGATAGTGGGTACTTCTAACCTCCCCTCTCCCCAGAATGTCCTCCCCTCCATCATCCCCCTTTCCCCTACTCAGGAGAGTGAGGGTAAGATATTCCATTTAGTATGTATGTGATTCTCTCCTTGAGCCAACTTCAATGAGAGTATGCTTTTGCCTTTTTGCCTTCCTGTTCCCCTCCCCTGCAACTACTTCCCCTTGCCTCTTCTACATGAGGTAGTTTGCCCTACCCTGTCTCTCTCCATCTCCTATTGCCACTTTCCTCTCTCACCTCTTGACTTCACCCCTTAAGAATCATCCCTTCCTTGGGGCGACTAGGTGGCTCAGCAAGCAGAGAGCCAGCCCCGGAGCCAGAAGGACCCGAACTTGGATCCGGCCCCAGACACCCAACACACAAACAAAAACCCAGCCACATGAACCTGAGCAAGTCACCCAACCCCAATTGCCCTCCAAAAAAAAATAATCATCCCTTCCCATCAAATTCAACCTGTGCCCTCTATCCATGTATACCTGTGAACATATGCCATGTACCCTTCTGCAATTATTTTCATAATGAGAAAGGTTTCATCAAACACAGTTATTGTTTTTCCATGTAGGACTGTAAATAGTCCGACTTTGATAAGTTCCTTTTGATTGCTTTTCCTTGATTGCCTTCTCAAGCATCTCTTGCTTCTTGTGTCTGAATGTCAAATTTTCTATTCAACTCTGGTTTTTTCATCAAGAATGCTTGAAAGTCCTCTATTCCACTGAATGACCATATTTTCCCCTGAAACAAGATACTCAGTTTTGCTGGGTGGGTGACCCTTGGGTTCATTCCCAGCTCTTTTGCCCTCTGGAATATCATATTCCATGCCCTTCTATCCCTCAATGTAGAAGCTGCCAGGTCCTGTGCTATTCTGATTGTGTTTCCACAATATTGAAATTGTTTCTTCCTGGCTGCTTATAGTATTTTCTCCTTGATCTGGGGATTCTGGAACCTGGCTGTAATATTCCTGGGAGTTTTCTTTTGGGGATCTTTTTCAGGAGGTGATCTGTGGATTCTTTCAACCTCTATTTTGCCTTCTGGGTCTAAAACATCAGGGCAATTTTCCTTGAGAATTTCTTGAAGGGTGATTTCTAGGTTCTTTCTTTGATCATGGCTTTCAGGTAGTCCAATAATTTTTAAATTGTCTCTCCTGGATCTATTTTCCAGGTCAGTGGTTTTTCCATGAGATATTTCACATTGCCTTCTAATCTTTCATTTGTTTGGGTCTGCTTAACAGCATCTTGATTTCTCATAAAGTCATTAGCTTCCATTTGCTCCAGTCTAACTCTGAAGGAATGAATCTCCTCAGTGAGCTTTTGAGATTCTTTTTCCATCTGGCAAACTCGACTTTTTAAGGCATTCTTCTCCTCATTGCCTTTCTGAGCCTCTTTTGCCATTTGAGTTAGTCTATTTTTTAAGGTGTTATTTTCCTCAGTCAGGGTGTTGACTGTCATTTCATACTTTTCTTGCATCTTTTTCATTTCTCTTCCCAAATTTTCCCCACTTCTCTTATCTGCTTCTTAAGGTCCTCTATGGCCTGTAGCCAGCTTGTATTTTCATTTGGGGCTTTTGGTGCAGGAGTTCTGACCTCACTGTCCTCCTCCATGCTTTGAGCCTCTTTGCCCCTAAAATAGGAGTCCAATGTTGAACTTTTCTGTTTATTTTGTTTCATTTGCCTAGGCATATTGCCACTTAATCACTTGATTTGGGGGCTTGTTGCCACAGTAGGACTCTGCCACCAGACAGGGGAGCTTCCGCCCAAACGTGGGGTCTTCACAACTTCTGCCAGTTGGGTGGCCTCTGTAAAGCCTCCACCCACTCTGGCAAGTTGGATACCCACCCCAAACTTCCCCCCAGACCACAATCCAGATCCAGGCAGTTTAAAGCAAAAGCGATTAACCCCCAGACTGATTGCTGGATCTTCCTACAGTTCGAAGACCAGGAGCTAGAGCCACTACTGACGCTGCAAAATGGCTTCTGTGCAGCTGTTTCTTTAGCAGCTTTTTGCCCCCAGGGGAGGAAGCCACGCGTTCCCCAAATACTGGTCCCAAAGTCCATAGGGCACTAACCTCTCACTTTGTCCTAAGCATATCTGTGCTGATAATTCTGGAATTGCCACAATTGCTTTTGTTCTGGGGTTCCACCAGCTGGCTGAAGGCCCGGCCGCCCTGGGGCTAAAATCTCGGACCTGGGCTCGGCTCTGCAGGCTGCGCTGTTGATTCCCAGTGCGCTGTGCTGCCTGCTCTCAGAGGGCTTCGCTGGCCGCTCCCTGCAGGGCTGCTGGGCTGTCCTCAGCAGGAGGTTAGCTTCTCTGTGCCGTTCTGTGGGTGCTGTGGCTCGAGAAGTTGTTTGGAGCTCCCTTTTCACATTGTTTGAAATTTGTGTGGGGCAGAGCACATTGGAAATGCTGTTTCTACTCCTCCATCTTGGCTCCACCCCCGTCAAGAAAACTGTTGTTTTTTAATATAAAGGTTTACTACATATTTATGATGATCTTTTTGTGTAACCAAAATTTGGTGGGAGGGAGCCAAGTTAGTGTAAATAAGGACTACTTTCCCTTTTGAGAGCTACCAAGGAAATAACTTTTGTTCTGGACCCAGGTTCATACTCCTAGACTAGAAATATTTAAGGAGCACATAGGTATAATTCTAGCCTCATACTCCTCTTTGAAGCCTGGAGGAGAGATTTCTAAGCCTCTGTTTACCTGTGTTCCTTTCTAATCTTCTTTCTACTCTTTTCTGTGACTTTTAAAAAGTGTTTTGGGGGTGGCTAGGTGATGCAGTGAATAGAGCACTGGCCCTGGAGTCAGGAGGACCTGAGTTCAAATCCGGCTTCAGACACTTAGCACTTACTAGCCATGTGACCTTGGACAAGTCACTTGATCCCAATTGCCCCTCAAAAAAAAAGAAAAAAAATTCTGTTAAGAACAACTTTGGGGAGGCTAGGTGTCACAGTGAATAGAGCACTGGTGTTCAAGTCAGGAGGATTTGAGTTCAAATCCAGCCTCAGACACTAAATACAACACACACACACAATTAGCCATGTGACCTTGGGCAAGTCACTTAACCCCAATTGCCCTCCAAAAAGCAAAAAAAAAGTGTTTTGACACTTTTTTCTTTTCTTCTTTTTTGTTCATCATTTTTATCACACCCCTCTAAAATAGAAGCCCTACCTTATAATCAATAAATATTTTGTTGTTCAGTCATTTTATTTATGTCTAACTCTCTGTGGTCCCATTTGGGGTTTTCTTGGCAAAAATACTGGAGTGACTTGCAATTTTCTTCTCCACTTCATTTTATATATGAGGAAACTAAGGCAAACAGTGTTAAGTGATTTGCTCGGGGTCACTAGTAAGTGTTGGAGGTTGGATTTGAACTCAGGTCTTCTTGATTCCAAGTACAGTACTCTATCCACTGTGCTAACTAGCTCCCTATCAATAAGTATAACCAAGCAAAACAAACTGATCCCTTATTTATATCTATGTCTATGTTTCTTTTTTGATCTCTTAAACATTACCTCTCTGCCAACAAGGGGGAAGAATGTTTCATTTTCAATATTCTGAAGTTCTGATTGTTCTTTACATTGAATAGAACCCTGACGTCTTTTCATGTATATTTTCTACAAATGACAATTGGGAGATACTGGATATGAAAAACATCAAATAATATCACAAAAATAAAATTGATTATATTTCAACAGCTAAGAAATAACTGGTTATTGATGTGGAAAACATTTTAGAAGCAGCTGTCTATGTGCGGTCAGACCACCTATGTATTACAGCAAAGATAAAAACCAAAGGTCAAATTAGAAGAAAGGATATAAATGGGAAGAAACAAGTCATCACTGAGGCAAATCCAGTCTGGCCTAATTTTTAAAACAAATTGGTACCCCAAAATGGGAAATGGACAAAGGAATAGACATTGACTCCAGCCATCAGTTTTTCCTAATGAAAGTTTTACTAGGATAAATCATGTCTATAACAGTGAAAACAAAAGAATGAATTCACTGCCTTAGCCATCAAACACTTGATCTCTTTGCCATTTATTGTAAACCCAGCACCAACTAGGAATATAAACTGGTTAGCAAAATCTTATGGAGAACAATCATAGCATCCTTGATGAAGGCATGAGAAGGCAATACATAGGTATTTGCAAATTATATTCTATATTAAACTATATCTTGATAGGTCACAGTTTTGGGGAATATGACTCTACTTTTTTAACTACAAAAAAGCCTTTTATTGAGGAAAACAAAATTTTACTTTAAAGTTTTTTTCTGCCGACAAGATATCTCTTATGCATATACAATACTGATGATAGAGCTAGTTTATACCAGCTCTTGATACTGAATTGTTAAATTTTAAATCTGAGCTTTTACACATTGGAAATTGGTAAACATTATAAATTAGGGTTCAATTTATTGTTTTGTTGACTGTCTAGACTTAAGAAATTGGTGAAGAAGTGCGATCAATGTACATAACTTTAAAGTGTGTCAATATGAATATATATGTAATTTTCCAGAGAGTTGGTTATTAACCATTTACGAGCACACTGTTGTGCATATATCACAATCATGCCAGAATCTTTGAAAGATATAGCAATGTAAATAACTTTGTTCAATAACCTTCTAGTTATTAAAATAAAATGTTGCACAGAATAGAGATATAATTGATCATTAGAGGTATATGCCTCTGTCACAGGGGATGTCCAGAATAGACTTCAAATCTAAGATAAATTCCCTAAAAGTGATAAAATATTTCTGATGTTAATGTTTATATGACAATGTGCTGATGGCTTGAGCCCTGGAACACTATGACACCTCCTAAATGAGATCCATATTCATTTAAAAGAATTCAACCTAACTCCATACAGAAAAACCTTATTGTCTATACTATCTTATGCAGTTACAGAAGCAATCTATAAAGTTGGTGTATTATAAATATTTTAGACAGATATAATATATGGTTCTAAACTAGGTCTACAATAAGAAAAGAGTAGCTAGACTTACTTTATAGCAGTGACCCAAAATACCCCAAAGTTATTCCTCAAACAACAATTTTTAAGTTTTATTTCACGTTTCAATATACAAGCATTTATTTTCTTTACTCTCCCCTCCCACTTAAAAGAGAAAAAAGAAAAACAAAACCCCTTTTAACAAATATATAATCAAGCAAAACAAATTTCCATACTGTCCAGTTCTTAAAATATATGTCTCATTCTGCTTCTTGAATCTATTGCCTCACTATAAGGAGCTGAATAGCATAAAGCATTACTAGTCCTCTGGAATCATGCTTGGTCATTGCATCAATCAATATATTTTAAGATCAATATTCTTCTAGTAGATACTGTATAGCTATGAGTCATAGAATGCTATATTGTCTGAAATATAAAAGTTCTGGGTCACCCAAAGGGCAGTGGAGAGGCACATCATGGATCTGAACAGACTGTAATATTTTAACAATGATAAATTGTGTGGAAGAAGGAAATTAAGCATATCATCAGAGATCTATACCTAGAAAAAGGATGAACTGGTCATGTAGCAAGAATCAAGACTAATCAGTGGGCAACAATCCAACCACATAAATATTTACATGTCAAGAGATCCTAATATATTGAATGGACTCCTAGGGAGAATTTATAGGAGAATATAGATAAAACTTACATGGGATGAAAAGACTAGGACAAGTTGTGATCTATATTGTTGTAGAGTTTCCATACTGATGAACTCTCAGATCTGTTAAAAAAAAAAGTAGAAGCATTATAATTCATATATGTTAGATCCCTCTCCACCTTCTACCCCACTCTCTAATTATTAGCTCTTTGAAAATAGAAACCATACTTCTACTATCTTTTTATCTCCCTAGTCTCTTGAATAGCACCATACTCCAGTGAATGCTTGATAAACGGTTGCTTGAATGAGGGACTGAACCAATTTGATAGAACCAGGTAGCTTACTATCTATCTATATCTATATCTATATCTACATCTACATCTACATGTACATCTACATCTATATCTAATTATTTAATCTTTTGATTCTCAAAAGAAAATGAAAAAAGATGATAAAATGGAAAAAGGAACACAATTAATTTCTAAATGAAAAATGGAAAGCTTCCTTAATGGTTGAGGACAACATCTTTGTTTATATATGTTAAACCAAATTCAAGTACAAATTTTAAAGAGTTTCAGATGTTAAAAATAAAGCAACAGGCCTTGGAATAATAATAACTCAAATTCCTATAGTCTTTGGAATTTATGAAGTGTTTTCTTCTCAGAGACCTTGTGTATTCAGGAGTTGATTCTTACAGATGAAGCAATCAAGTTTCAAAAGTAACTCACAGTTTTAAAAGCCGAAAATGGTAATGCTGGAACATGAACCATAATCTGTTTCTTTTCCCACTATACCATGAATCTCTACAATGATATTTTACAATAAAAATCTGGGAAGCACATTTTCACACCAGGATCTTGCATCCTCACTGTGGGTGTACAGAGACAATTCAGAAGGATATAGACACAAGAATCAACTGAGCAAAAGGGAAGTTCAATGGAAGTTCCACAGAAGAACTTTAAGGGGATGGGTTAATTTCTCAGTCAATCTACTCTGACTCCAAGAAAAAGATAAAAATACATAGTAGAAAGAAAGTAAGTTTGGATTGGGCACAGGTCTGCCTGAGACTGCTTCTTAAAATGCTGTTGATCCTTTGCAAAGCCATGTATGAGCCACTTTTCAGAGGACTGATGCTGTGAACAGCTTTCAAGATTCTGATTACATAGTATAGTGAGCCCTCAATTTATTCAATAACAATTCAGAGCAAAACTTTTACAGAAAATCAAGGTACAGCATTCACCATGCCACAACTCAACAACTTATCACTAAAATGGCCACATAGTTTTCACCAAAGTGGTCACATAGTTTTCAATAAAGTACAATCATTTAGTAACTCATTCATTTAATCATCCTTAAGGAGGAGCACAAAGTACAAAAGTCAAAGTTCTCCACCCATGGAGTGCAATTAAGTTACAACTTCAACAGTCACTACTCAGTATGCTCTTAAGGGGAAGTGGAAAGTACAAAAGTCATTTACCCCTAGGTCACAAGTAAATTATAATTTCCTCAGTCACTACTCAGTACACACAGAGAGGTCTTTTCACCTTGACTTGGGGCAGGCTTTCAGCTTCCATGGTCCCAGCTCCTGCCTGAATCTAACTAACTGCCACCTGAGTTCAAAGGCAGACAGCTCCCAGATTCTTGTCCAGTCCTCAATGCAGTTCCTGCTCCACATCGGAGCCCACAGTGTCTAGTCCATCTCAAATCCTTCACAGTCTCTGTTCCTGGGAAGACAAGGCTTAACAAAGCCACAAGAACATTAATATACACAAACAAAGCCACAACAACATTTGTACAAAATACCGGCACCACAGTCATGCTTCCTCAGTCTTCCGAAGCTCTAGCTAGCCCTTAAAAGTGTTGCCACCACAAGTCCAAGTTCTATGTCAGTTCTCAGTTTAGTCTTCAGTAGTAGCAGCCCAACCTCCAGATGCTCACTGAGAGAAATTCTTTCTCTCTCTCTCCTTCAGCAGCTGCCCTGCCTCCATGATGCTTACTCGCAGGAAATTCTGTCTGTCTAGCTTGTGTTCTTCCTTATATAAACACAGTATAGTTCCTCCCTGTTCTGCCCCTTTCTGTTATATCAGCAACTTCTTCCCAAGGTGTTAACTAATTCTGTGTTAATTAAATAGCTTAACCAAGGTGTTAACTTGAAACAAGGTGCTAAGTACCTGCTTACTTACTTTACAAACAAAGGGGCATGGAAGATCTTCAGATTCCATTAACCCTTCAAAAAAATTTAAAATGTTAGTTTTAAGAGGTGCTTGGGGATTTCTTCACAGGTAGAATTGTTTATTTTCCCTTTGTCTAGATGTCATTTCTGTTCCAGGAATTTTTTAAGCATAATTTTTATATAATCAAGATACTTCAGCAATAATTTCCCCATACCATATCATCTATTTACAGAAAGTATGGCAGAGTTGATGAAACAGCAAGCACCCTAGCATACCTGAGATGGATGATAGGATAAGATCTTTGATCTGATTTTCTAAAGGAAACCAACTTAAAAAGGGTTAACAATACTACTTTAATCACACACATATATCATTTACCTAGTTCAGGGGCAAAAGTCAGCACCGTGAACTTCAGAGAAAATACAAACAGAAATTATAAGCAGACAAAAAATACAGACAGAGAAAATAATACAATTCAACAGACAGGGCTTCTAAGTGTCTGACCATTATATACATACATAGTTACCAGAGAGAAGCACTAACATCTGGTTTTCAAAGCCAGGGCGGGTTCAACAGCTATGCAGAGTCTCATCTGGTCAAATCACACAATTCTTCCCATAAGTGAGCCCTGAACCAAAACCTCAGAGTATATATACCCTTCTTCAGGGTCAGAGGACATCACAATATTTGTGACCTACTGCTTAATTACAAAGTAACAAAAGGTGTGGGCCTTCCTGGAAAACAAGCCTCCCCCCAATCAAGCCCCTCCTGTTGGGTTCCCCTGGCCTATTAAGGGGCAGGCAAGATTTTCAAATTTCCTTACCATTACAGTTGATAATGAGCTGGCTGTGGAGTCAGGAAAACCTGAATTCATATCCAGTCTCTGACATGTTGACATTTTGGTTGTATCATCCTGAGTGAGTCACTTAACTTCTGAATGTCTCCAAGTAATTCTCTAATAGTATACACATTAACTATCTCCATTAGTAGAGAAAATGTCTGCACTGAGGATTCTCCAAAATGATGAAATCACAAGTCTGGGCATCCATCTGTGTACACCTGACACCCTCATCATATACTCACAACCTTCGCTCACCAAGGTAATGTCAGCAGTCTGGGAGGAAATCTGTTTTACTCAGTATTTTAGTCAGTATTTCAACCACTTTTCTCTCCTCTACCATCATCCTCCCTAGTCCAACATACAAACAAAAAATAGATGATAGATTTGAGGTTGAAATGGTGGGTCAAGGAAGGAAATCTTTCTCCCTTCTTTTTTCTTTGGTCTAGGAAAAATCATGATAATTAAGTTCATGGTTAATCTCTCATATATACCAATGAATCTTTAGCAAACTTAGACCTTGTAGCATGTTCATGCATTTTCATAAATGTAGCCTGTAAGCACTGAGTATAACCTCTCTCACAGAACTTTCCAGGGGGAGTGAAATTGGAATATATATTGTAGTTCAGAATTCGGTGACATCCATATTCTGCTTCTGTTTATATTCATTTCACTGCTTCCAGAGATCAAATAAGCAAGAAATGCTTGATTGGAGGCAGATTTGAGCAGAGCTGCCTTCATTATGACACTGTTCAATTTAGCCAGTCTGGAAAGAAAGTGACAGGTTAAGGGAAATGTCTTCTCATATGATGAGGTACATCTGCAGTATGCATTGTTATCATCAATAATGGCAGAATTCAAAGGAACTGCTGTTCTGAGCTCTGGCATTGGCCCAGGGCATTGTCAGAGAGTCATTGATTTCTTTAGGATCCTGATCAGTAACAGCAGAGGAGAAAAGGGAAAATCAGTAAGCCATAGATGGCATTTGTTCAGTATCTTCCCTTAAAGTGTCTTTATGTGAAATTCATTTAACTAAACTCTAATCAAATCAACAAATATTTATTGAGCCTCTGCCACATTCAAGGCATGGTCCAAGGTGTTGTGGGGAGAGACAAAGATGAATAAGACACAGCCTCTCTTCAAAAGGAGCTCACAATGTAGTCAGGGAAGACAAAAATACATGAAAAGTGAGATAACAATACGAGAGTTAGAGAATAGTACAAGACAACAGTACAAGACATGTCACCAGGCAGTACATGATTAATTGCCATCTGAGTGGAGTAGATAATACAAGCTATGAATTCAGAGAAGGAAGGGATAGCTGTGGATTATAGTGGTCTGAGAAGCTTTCATGGAGGAGGAAAAATTTGGATACATACTTGAAGATAAACAGAGGGAAGGAGAGCATCTTAAAATGGAAGGATAGTGTAATGGAAAAAAACCTTGGGTTTGGAGTCAAAATATCTGTATCCAAAGACTAGTTCTGCTCCTTGGACTTAGAAAAATAACAACTTCTCTGGGTCTCAGTTTCTTCTTCTGTTAGAGTAGGTGTTAGACCAAGAGATCTTTTCTGCCCCTAAATATATGATTATATTAATGGTAGGACCAAGATAGGGAAGTGAGTTTAATATTTGTTAAATACCTACTGTGTGAAGAACACTGGGATCAGAGATACAAACTTTAGACATGACATGGTCCTGACCTAATGGACTTTACCATCTTGTAGGTGAATAAGTCACCAAGAAAAGTAGCATTAGCACCCAATCTTACATGATACGTGTCAGAAAGGAGTAAAACAAAGTGATATGTGATCACTGGTCCTGCTTCTAGCTCATCTACCAGAGCCATGATTGAAGAGAGTAATTCTTGCAGAGAAGTGGCCTGTCTTCCCTAAAACTAACAACACTAAGAACTGAACAACTATTACTGAAAGGCAGATAAGTCCAAGAGCCCCCAAAACAATAGAACTCCCTTCCATCAGTCCTATTTCTGGCCTGTCCATAAAACCACTATTCAGGGGAGTAATCCTTATGGAGAAGGAGCCAGCCATCTTCACCACCACCAATACAACTATTGAACAACTTCCAGCACTGTTATGCAAAAGTCAGGCTAGCTAAAGCCTGAGGGAAGGGAAAGGGGAAGGGGAAGGGGAAGGGGACAAAATGTGTTAGACAGTTAAACCATCACCACCACCACCACCTCCCCTCAGACTATGATCAAGATAGATAAAAACCAGGCTATCAGAAATAGATAGTAGTATCTCCCAGGCTACTCTTCCTGCTTCCAGCCTGGTGCCCATAGTCATTATGAATAGGAACTATCTTGTAGAAAAGAGTCCTATCATTTCACCATCAATACCGACCTCCAACAACTGTTAATCATATGCAGATAAACCCAAGGGTCCCAGGACTAGAAGTAACCTCTCCCTCCTCCTTCATAGACTGACCCTGTTTCCATCCCCAGATTCTACTTGACAAATGCCTCTACAAGGATTATAACCCCAGCTGACTGTAATAGTAATAGAAATGTGAAGATCTTCTCTGCCACTTAATAGGCTCAGGTGAATCTGAGGACCCTTCCTGATTTGAAAATAATTTTTGCCCCCTAATAGGCTGAATGTGGTCACATGGAGCCTGTGGTGGGAGGCTTGTTTTTCAGGAAGGCACAACTTTTGTTACTTTGTAGTTAAGTGAGTCAGGAGGGTTGTGATGTTCTCTGACACTAGAGAAGGCTCACCCTGATGTGAGGTTTTGCTTTGAGGCCCACTTTGGGAAGAGTTGTGTGATTTGGCCAGATGAGACTCTGGGCAGCCATTGAACCCCCCCAGCTTTGAAAACCCAGATGTTGGAGCTTCTCTCTCTGGTAACTAACTAGGTATGGATGTAATGGTCAGACAGACAGCTAGAAGCCCTGTATGCTGGTCTGTTTCTCTGTTTGTATTTTTTGTCTGCTTGTAACTTCTGTTTGTATTCTCTAAAATTCGGGGTGCTGAGTTCCACCTCCTCCCCCACTAGGTATGTTTTACTAAACTAAGATTGTTAACCCATTTTGAGTTGCTTTCCTTTAGAAAAGCAGATCTAAGAACCTGTGCTGGCAGCCATCCTGCATATGCTAGGGTGGTTGCTTCTACACTGACTCAGCAAACAGTTACTGAGATGGAAAAAAAAGGAATTCTCACCACTAAAGTTCCTGGCATTGTCAAATGACTCAATGTCCGTAATATTTGGTTTTAGAAATGGCAATAACATTCATGAAGATTTATTTCCATCTGCCCTGCTGCAGCACCCACCAGACTGCACATTTTGGTACTTTTTCACTGTGTCCTAAATACTTCTTCATCTTGGAAGATAACTTCAGCAATGGAATTCATACCTCAGAAGTACCTTCCTTTCATTAGATGGTTCCTCAGAACTCCCATTTAAGAAGAATACCCAGAAACCATCTCTTCATGTCCCATCAGGCTGTACTTCTCTTGATTCCACCCTGCCCAGAGAACTCTCCAATGCAATAAGTCTAAAACCAAACTCATCTCTCTCCTAAGGAACCTCTATCCTTCTAGGGTCTCAGATTTATAATCTTGGCCTTTCCATGGACTTCTTATTTCTCCTCACCCCACATATACAGTTGGTTGCCAAATTTTGCCATTTCTACCTTCATAACATCTCTCAATGTGATTCCTTCTCTGTTGACAACACTGCCATCTTAGTTCAAGCTCTCTCGCCTAGATTATTGCAGTAGACTAATAATTGGTCTCCCTGCATTAAATCTTCCATCTCTAATCCATCCTTTACACAGCTGCTAAGGAAATTTTCTTTAAATGCAGATCTAATCCTGTGGCTTGCCTATTTAAGAACAACTCTAATGTTCTCCTATTGCCTCTAGGATAAAATATAAATGTATCTGTTTAGCTTTTAAAACTCTGTCTACACACACTGGTCCCAACCTCTCTTTCCAGCTTCACTGGACATTTCACTCCTTCACTCTGTTATACAGCCAAACTGGCCTTCTCTCTGTTCTTCACTCAACAACTCAACCCTGGATCCCATCTTTTCATTGTCTATCCCCCATGCCTGGAATATATGTTCTTTTTATCTCCACCTCCTAGAATCCTTTCCATCCCTTAAGATAAAGTTCAGGCATTATCTTCTGCATACAGCCTTACCTGATCTCTTCCCCTCCAATTACTAATGTCCTCCTTCACAAGTGACCTAGTGTTCACTTATTTGTATTTATTAACTCCACATTTATGCTGTAAATATTTTATATGTACTTGTTTCATCCATTAGAATATAAGGTCACTGTGAGTAGGTATAATTTCTAGCATTCTAGCACATAGTCGGTACTTAAACATACTTATTGATAAGCTAAACACAACAAAAAGGCTGTGTTTCTTTTTAGTGATGTCAGGGGAAAGACTTTTTAAAGGTATATTTTTGGGGATGGCACAATAATTATAGACAGCAGAAAGAAGACAGAATTGTTCAAACTTTATTTTCTCCCAGGGAGGATGAACAAATATGACAAATAGGAAGTTGATATCCATGGTTAGTAAGAACAGAGTAAGAACATAGTGACTGATAGTTATCGGTGATAAGTTTGTTACTTCGTTCAGATGGATTGAATTCTTAGGTCCTGTTAGTGATTGCTAAAAAAAAAAAGGGGGGGGGGGAGATAGAATACCACAGGATTGGAGAAGGGCAATTGTGTAAATTTTTGAAAAGGGGAAGAGAATGAGGTATATGAACCTGATTGAAATTTCTGGGACAATTAGGCCAGATATTGTTACAGAGATGGTCAGTGAGCATTGGCAAGAGGAAGTGGTCATCACAAAGAGACATGACATTATCAAAAACAAGTTGCTCCGAATCAACTTTGTTTCCTTTTTTTTTTTTTGAGAACTGTCAAAGTTGGTAGACAGACATACTATAGGTGAAAGTTTACTTAGATTTAGCAAAGCAATTATTAAAATATCTCATAACTAATTTTATAAAAAAGATGGAGAGATGTGTGTGGACAAGGTAATAATGCAATTAGAAGAATATGGAATTTGAAGGGCTAGATGAAAGAAGTCATTCATGTTCAGAGTCACTCTGGAAGGAGGTCTTTAGGAGAAAGTCTTATTTATCTTTGACCAGACTTTTACTCTTACATATTTTGATAAGATTATTGGGATAAAGGCATAAATGACACGATTATCCATCTGAAAATGGTATTAACTAGGAGAAAGAACTAAGAAATTAAACAGATGATGACAGACCAGAAGGAGAGATTCAATTGAATTAAATTCATTTAGTTTTTATTAAGTAAAAGTATGTGGTAAGTACTGTGCTTGGTGCTGGAGTTCAAAACAAACAAACAAAAAGGAAATCATTCTTGTCCTTACAGAGCTTAGATTTGACTAGAAGAAAAGAACTTATATGCAGATAAATCAATGCAAAGTATATATTCAAAACAAATGCAGAATTTTTGGAGGGAAGTGACACTAACGATGAAGGGAATTAGCATTTGAACTGAGTTTTGAAGGGAGGTTTCAAGAGAGAGAGGTCAAGAGGATGGGGTGTCGTGTTTGGGAAACGGCAATAGTTTGCTGGAAACTGTGAGTAAAATAACATAAAATCAGTCTAGAAGGATAGGTTGCAGGTGGATTAGGAAGATCACAAAATGTAAAGCAAAAAAATTTGTGTTTTATCCTGAGGGTAAGAGTGAACCACTTGAGTCGGAAAGTGATATGGTCAAAACCTGTGCTTTAGGAATATTAATTTTGTAGTATGTTGAGAATGTATTGTAAAGGGGAGAAATTAAGGGAAGGATAATCAATTAGGAGGTTATTATAAAAGTCCAGACAAGTAATGATAAGTGCCTTAATTAGGATGGGAGCTATCCTAGTGAAAAAAAGGTATAATTCATGATATGGAAATAAAATTGACAAGACATAACAACTGATTGGCTATGAGGAGTGAAAGCTGGTGAAGAGTTAAAGGTAACCTGAAATTTATTAAGCTGGGAGACTAGCTAGAGACAGAGAGAGAAGAGAGGAGATGGAGACATAGAGACAGGTACAAAGAAGGAAAAAGAAAGACAAAGATTGAGAGAAGTGTAGAAAGACAGACAGATAGTAAAAACAGACAGAAAGATAGAAAGGTAGCAAGAATAGAGTGAACCCAAGACAAAAATAATATGAGATTTAATAATAATAAATGTATAGCTTTATGACTGAGTTAAAAATAACAATGACAATAATTTTACTAGTTTAAGGCTAGATAACAGTTGTTCTGAAACAAGATCTGTGGGATTTTGTGTACTTCACACTCAATATGAGTCAATGATGTGGCATGGCAGTCAACAAAGGTTATGTAATTCATAGGCCTCATTGAAAGAGGCATAGTGTCCAGGACGAGGGAATTAATGGTCTTGCTGTACTCTGTCTCAGACAGACTACAATGGGAGTACAGAACTCTGTTCAGTTCTGGGCACCTCCTTTTAAGAAAGATATTGATAAATTGGAGACCATCCAGTGGAGTAAGACTAAAATAGTCAAGTGCTTTATACCATATAATGATTATTTGAAGGAGCTGGGAGGAATTTAGCTTGGAAAAGAAAAAACTTAGCTGGCTCATAAGAATTTCTTTTGGTTATTTGAAAGGCTGACAATTGGAAGAAGTATTAGACTCATTCTGTCTGACCCAAGGAGACAAAAGTAGGAGCAAGGTGTGAAAGTTGCAAAGAGATAAATTTAAGTTTGAGTTAAGGAAATTTTTTTTCCTTAACTAATTGGAACTGTCCAGAAATAGAAAGGACTGCTTTGGAAGGTGGTCAGTTCTCTCTCCATTGTAAGACTCCTAGCAAAGGCTGAATAACCATTTGTCAGGTCCCTTCCAAATCTGCAATTCTATGTATTTCTCTGATTGTGTTTTGGCAATGGGAATGGCAAGAGAGAAGAAAGAATGAATGCAGATGTTATGGTGGTGGACTCAGCAGGACTTGGTAACTGATATGGTCAGTTGAATCAATATATTTATTAAGGACCTAGTATGTGTCAGGCACTGTGCTAAGCCCTGGGGATATAAAAAGAGGCAAAAAATAGTCCTTGCCTTCAAGGAGAATACAATCTAATAGGGAAGACGTCTAAGAAACAAGTTGTGTGTGTGTGTGTGTGTGTGTGTGTGTGTGTGTGTGTGTGTGCGCGTGTGTAAATATAAAATAAGCTATAAACTGGATAAATAGGAAATAATTAAAAGAGACAAAGCAATGAATTAACAGAGGTTAAAGGAGGCTTCCTATAGATAAAAAATAGTTAAAGATAATCCCCACATTATAAGAGAATTGAGTTATTGGAGTTGCCATAGATAAAAATAATGAAGTCAAAAGAAAGATCAGATTTAGTGAGGGAAGGATGATGAGCCTGATTTGGGGCATTAAGACCTTGAACTACTAGTGAGACAATTGGATGATGTCCTATAGGCAAATAGAGATGTTGTACTAGAGCTCAGAAGACAGGTCAAATGTAGATATGAATTTAGTTACAGGCATACCTTGGAGATATTGAGGTTTCAGTTTCAGACTACTACCATAAAACAAATATCATAATAAAGTGAGTCACACAAATTTTGTTGGTTTCTCAATGCATATATATCATACCATAGTCTATTAAGCATACAATAGCATTATGTCTAAAAAACACTAAAATATGTATACATACTTCAATTAAAATACTTTATTGCTAAAAAATGCTAATTATCTGAATGTTCAGTGAATCATAATCTTTTTTGCTGGTGAAGGGTCTTGCCTCAGTGTTGATGGCTATTGACTGATGGCTGTGGAAATTTCTTAAAATTAAACAACAGTGAAGTCTGAACACTTAGAAGCCATTGTAGGGTTATTAATTGGCCTAATTTCAATATTGTGTCTCAGGGAAAAAGGAGACCCCAGGAAAGAGGCAGAAGGAATAGCTGGAGCTGGTCATGTAGCAGTCAGAGCACACACAATATTTATGGATTAAGTTTATCACCATATATGAGAGCATTAGATATAGTAATAACCATAACAATTATAGTAATAATTTAAAAGTTTGAAATGTTGTGAGAATGACCAAAATGCCACATAGAGCCATGATATGAACAGATGCTGTTGGAAAAATGGCGCTGATAGATTTAACACAGGGTTGCATAAACCAATCTGTAAAAAATAAAATGCAGTATCTGTAAAATGCAGTGAAGTACAGTATAACAAAATAAGGTATACATATGCATATATATGTATATACGTGTATATATGTATATATACATATATAATTATTATTATAATTGAAACATGGAGAAAAAATAGAGGCCATTTCCCATCATCTCCATTCTCTTCACCTTTGCTACAGGCTCTGATGAAAAGGTAAACTTTCTCCATATCAAGGCCAACTCCTTAACATATACTCTTGATCTTATTCCCTCCCATTTTCCCCAGTATATTGCCTTACAATTCCCTTACAATTAAGCCCCACTTCTTCCTAATCTACAATCATTCAGTTTTTGCTGGTTTCTTCCCTGATGCCCACAAACCTGCCTAGATCTCTCTCACCTTAAAAAAAAAAAAAGCTTCATTTGACCCCATAGTCTCCTCATGTTATTGTTCTATGTTTCTCCTTCCTTTCACAGTCAAATCTCAAAGGAGAAAAAAAAAGCTTTCTATTTCAATATCCTCCACTTCCTCTCTTTTACTTGTTCACCCTTTGCCATCTGGCTTTTAATTATGTCCCTCAATAGATACTGTTTTTAACAAAATTACCAATGATCTCTTAAATGGCTAGATCCAATAGCTTTTCTTTCTTTCTTTCTTTCAAGTGGCACAGTGACTAGAGAGTGGGACTTGGTGTGAGGAACACTGAAGTTCAAATCTTGCCTCAGATGCTTACTAGCTATTGGACTTTGGGTAAGTCACTCAACCGATTTGTGTCTCAGTTTCCCTATGTGTAAAATTGGGTCAATAGTACCTACTTCCCAGGTTTGTTATGAAGACCAAATGAGGTAACATGTAAAGTACTTGGCACTAGTAAATGCTAACTACTTAATATAAGTGCTAACTGCTTAATCTCATTTTTTCTGACCCTTGGACCATAGGTGCTAAATAAATTATTGTTGATTGATTCATTTTGACAATCACCTTCTACTAGGTACTATATTATTTCTGAGTTTCTGTGAACTCTCTTGATTCTCCTATAGATCTTACATCTCTAAGTTTCCTATACTGGATCATTTTCCATATCACATTCTCTTACTGTATTTGTACCCCAAGGTTCTGTCCAGGGCTCTCTTCTCTATATATACTCTCTCTTGACAACCTCATCAGCTTCCATAGGCTTCATGTGATCATCTCTAAGTAGGTGACTAGCACCTTTCTATTCTGGTTCTAATCTCTCTCCTGAGTTCCAGTGCCACATCACCAATAGCTAATTGGTCTTTTCAAAGTAGATGTCCAAGAATATGTCAAAAAGTGAACTCATCTTTTCCCCAAAATCCACCTCTCTTTTTAACTTCCCTATTTTTTTTCAAGAGCACTATCCTCCTTCCAATAACCAAGATTTTCAATTTGGGAGTTTTTCTTAACTCTTCCCTCTCCCTCACCCTCACATATGTGATTAGTTACTGTCTTTTCCATTATACCTTATCAAAAGCTCTTACATCTTATTCTTCTTTCTACTCACGCAGATGCTATCCTAGTGTAGACCCTCATCACTTAATCTCTTCAAATATACCTTCTATTAGCTATGCTTACCAGCTTAAGTATCTTTTTTTGTTTTTAATTGCATATATTTTGATTTTCACAATTCCTTCTTTCGAGCTAGTTTTGTTGTTGTTCTTGTTCAGTTGTGTCTGATTCTTCATGATGCCATTTGGGATTTTCTTTAAAAAGACACTGGAATCTTTTGCTGTTTCCTTTTCCAACTCATTTTTATAGATAAGGAGCTGAGACAAATAGGGTTAATTGACTTACTCAGGGTCACAAAACTAGTAAGGCTGGATTTGAGCTTGGAAAGATCAGTCTTTCTAACTTCAGGCCTGGCACTCTTTCCTCTGTGCCTTCTGACTTCCCCTTGAACTTGTTTGGGGATTGTTAATTCGTTAATTTTCTAGTCTAATTAGTGACTCAATTACATTTACAAAGACTTCTCATTGGTGATTACTCAAAGCTTCATGTCTGTGTGAAAAGCTGAGCTGGTTTTCAACTTTGAAAGAAAAGAGAAACAATCACCGAATCTCTTAAGGGAGTAGTCTCTAAAGGGAGAGAAAAACTTTGGGAAAAAGCTGATGTATAGAGGCGTACCTCAATCATGTCCCTATCCCCACTTTACTATGGGAAAACTTCTCTTGTGAGATGGGACTCTGTCTCTTGATCTCACTCCTAGTGGCAACTGTCATTCACTCAGAGGACCATTGTCTAGAATACCATCATCTGCATAACTTTTCTTATTTCTCTTTGCCATTAGTTTGGATAAATGGGCTTATTTGCAATTCCTTTTGTATGGTTTTTGTGTAACCAGGATTTGGTGGGAAGGGGAATCAAACTTTGAATACACACACACACACACACACACACACACACACACACACACACACACACTCACACACACACAAAGGGGTGGGCATCTCCATTTGTCCTGATATGTGGATAGATGGCTCTGGAGGAGAAAGTGAGGCTGCTGACTTCCTACAACCCTCTCTCACTTAAGTCCAATTCACTTGCATGTCATAGCATAACCTCTTTGATGCCATGGTCCTCTTGAAGAACAAACAATAACCCTGTGAGTAGTAGGGGCTGCCCCACTGAGGACCCAACTAAAACTGGCCAGTTGGGCAATATAGCTCTTTCTATTCTTCCTCTCTCCCTCCCTCCCTCCCTTCCTTCCTGCCTTCCTTCCTTACCTTTCAGAAAAATGTCACACAACATCTTGGAGTTTACAGTCTAGATTTCTTTCTTAAAGACTATGCCATGCCTTACTCTGGGTCTCATTGATTATCCAACAAGACTTCCTAATGGGGGAACTCCCTTGAATTTTCTGGGCTCTGGGAACCCCCTTGAATTTTCTCACTTGATGAGGCATTTGCCTGAGGCCATAACCCTTTTATTATTATTATTATTATTATTATTGTTATTATTAGGCTCATTCTCTGTTACTCTTAACCTAGCCTAGCTCTCCATTGTCCAGCTACTTCCCACCCTTGATCCTATCAAAATATCTATACCCAAATTTGTTACCCTTAAATTAGCCTAGCCCTCTATTGTCTGTTATCTCCAGGTAGTCTTCAGCTATTTCCCACCCTTAATCCCGTTCCTGGAGTCTGACCTCAGTTCTATCCAACATCCTCATTAGATTTCTCCTCAAGACCCTCTCCAAACCCCTCTTCTACACTACCCCTAGATCCCTCCCACAGTCTTTCTGTAAATAAGATCCATCTTGCCTCCATGAAGGTGCTGATTAATTAATCAATCAATCAATCAATTAACTAATTAATTAATCTAGCACAGACACACTCTGTGTCAGATTATTCTGGTCTACTTGTCCAATACAAACATCAAATTAGGCTCTTTAAGAGCCTACCCATTATGGTGAATCTTTAATAAAATTTGTTTTTCTTTGGTTGAGAGAAGGCTTGAGTCAAATTCATTCAGCAGAACCTGGTGTGTTGGTATTTTGGGGTCTTAAGCACCTGTAAAACCCAAACCTCAGCAGTCCCAGACCAAACCCACTGGGTCATTGTTTGGGCCCTGATTGACTCAGAGTGAACATAAAAAGGAATTGTTTCTGTTTTAGCCAGAAATCCTGAGGTCTTCCCCTCTCAATTTGATTTTTCTTTTTTGAACTAGGTTAGAGAGGTCATTCTTTGTCCCCCCCCCTTTTTTTTTTAACTTCACTTTAATCATTGAATGGACTTTGCCTCAGTCAAACTGAGACCTGCTAAAGAATTTAGCTTTAAAAGGTCTTCTACTGCACCTGGGGCCATCTCCAGTCATCCTGATGTATATCTGGTCACTGGACTCAGATGACTCTGGAGGAAAAAGTATTAATATTAGTGTCTCCAAGGAATATATAGTAATTTAAAATGCTAGTAAGAAATATGCTTTTTCTGAGTGTGATCAATACTCAGGTAAAAAAAAGAGAAGATAAATATCAAAGAAATTTGCAGCCAATATGTCAAAACCAACAAAAAGTATTTATGAAAAATCCATGATGATAGTAAAAGTATGGTCAAAGCTAGTTAAGTTTTTTTTAAAACTTGTATCTAAATATTCAAAGTGTTTTAGTGAAGGTGCGATTGTAAAGGAGTGAAAGCTGTTGAAATTCTTTGGAAAAATTAAAGCTTTTCATAATGTTTCATTATCATGAAATTATTATTGCAGAAAGAATGAAGTTGCCAAAGACCTCAGTGGAAAACTTAAATTAAAATTGGAAAATTGACTTTTTCAATTGTGGTCAATGAAAGCAAGTATATTAGTGGATGTATTTATTTCCACAAGTAATGAAAATCTGATTCTGAGTGAAGAATTGCTTAATATTCTTTCTCTTTTTTATATAATCTTTTTTTGGGTTTTTTTTTTTTTTTTGGAAGGCAGTTGGGGTTAAGTGACTTGCCCAAGGTCACATGGCTAGATTTTTGTGTTGTGTCTGAGGCTGGATTTGAACTCAGGTCCTCCTGACTCCAGGGCCAGTGCTCTATTCACTGCGCCACCTACCTTCCCCAATATTCTTTCTCTTAATGACACTAAAACAGGTAAAAATATTTTTAAGGAATTATGTGGACTTTTAGAAAAGCATAATCTGTCATTACCAAAATGAGTGTGTGTGGTTTCAGAGGATACAGCAATGCAGCAATTATAGGGAAAACAAATGCATTTTTACCTATATTATTGACCAAGCAGAATGAAAGTGCTTCAGATTAAGTTTTATTCACTGCATTATATACCAGGAAGTGTTATGTTCAAAAGTAATGAAAGTGGAACATATGATTAAGTTAGTTAAGAAAAAAGTGAATTTTATAAGTTCTCAAGGCTTTGAGAAAAAACAACAATTTTCTTCATTATTCTTGGAAATTGAAATCGAGCAGGGAAATTTACTTACTGAAATATACAGAAATTCACTGGTTTTCTTGTCATAAGAGTTTAAAGCAATTTCAGCAAATTTACCATGAAATCAAAATATTTTTTTAGAATGATAGGAGAGTTTCCAGAACAATTTAATAAAAAAAAATAACTGGTTTCAGAATTTGGTGTTCATAGTAGATATTATAGGGCATTAAGGTAAGTTGAATTTAAAACTGCAGGGTCAAAATCTGATTGTAATGTTTATATAAGATGACATTAAACAGTTGATGATAAAATTTGACCTTTGGGAACAGCAGCTAAAAAATTGTGATTTAACTCATTTTCTTACATGTAAAAATTATTGAGTCCTTTGCTTCTTGTAAGTTCAAGTATGCCTCAAATATTCAGAAGTTACTTTTTTTAAAGGTTATTTGAAAGATTTAAAATGTATGAAAACGATTTTTTTTTTAACCATTTGGGCCTTCATTTTCGTTTGATGTTGAGAGAACTAAAAGTAACATTCAAATGGAACTTGTTGAAATTCAATGCGACACAATGCTAAAAGAAAAGCTATGATAATGTTAGTGGTTCTATAGTTTTATTTTTGCTACAACATTTTGTTGAAATGCATGTGTTTGGGGCAAGAATCTTAGCAATGTTTGATAGGACATCCCTATAAGGGCAGGTATTTTCACTCAGTCTAGAAGACATTAAAACTTCATATAGATTGAGACTAACAAATGACTATCATCCATATTGAAAATTACATTATCACGGACACTTATGTCTGATATTGATAAAATAGTTAATGGCACAAGATCCCATTTCTAGATAGCAATATTAATTTTGAATCTTACTGTAGTGATATGTTTTGTAATGATTTTGAATCTACTAGATATAAAATATAAACCTTTCTTTTTATCTTTAACTAGTTACCTATTTATATATGTAATTAATATATTTTTTTTTGCTTTTTTTTTTTTTGGAGGGCAACTGGGGTTAAGTAACTTGCCCAAGGTCACATGACTAGGTTTTTTGTTTGTGCGTTAAGTGTCTGAGGCTGGATCCTAACTCAGGTCCTTCTGACTCCAGGGCTGACACTCTACTCACTGCGCCATCTAGCCGCCCCTGTAATTAATATATGAATACATATGAATATTGAAAAATGAATTGTCAAATTCATAATAATACATTTATGTGTTATACTAGCTCCTATATGATTTTAATGTGTTGATGCAGTAATTAAAAAAAATTAAAGTATGGTTTTCTTTTTTTTAGAGGGGGGAAAGCAATGCAGTTGGGATTGTCACTCCAAAAATATTTTTTTTATACATATTAGTCCTTTTCTTCTTTCTTTGATGTCTTAGAGATATAAGCCTAGTGGTGGTATTTCTAGGTGATGGAATATGCATAGATTGATGATTTTTGAGACACTTAGTTCCAAGATCCTTTCCAAAATACTCAGACTAATTGACAGCTCAATTGACAGTGCATTATTACATTATTTTTCCTGTAGCCCTTTCTACATTTGTAATTTTCTGTTTTTGGTAATCTTTGCTGATCTAATGGGTGTGAGATAAAACTTTAAAGTTACTTTAATTTTCACTTCTTATTATTTGAAACTTTTTTACATGGATGTTAATAGCTTGGATTTCTTCTTTTGAAAACTACCTGTTTGACCATTTATCAATAGTACTCCATGTTTCATAGTGCTACCAAAATAATCTCTAATGCCAAAATCAGGTCATACCTATTTTATTCTCAACAATCTTCATTTTTTTGTTTACTACAAAGCAAAGTTTAAGTATTTTAGGCAATATGGAGCACTAGTACTCAAATACACCCTGTGCTTTCTTGTCTCCTTGTCCTTGTCACAATATTTCTTTGATTCTTTATCTTTGACTCTTGAAAGCCCACGTAAACTTCTAATACTTATTAAAATTCTGTCTTCTTCCTGTCTTCTCTGATCACCCCAGTCAGAAGAAATGCCCCTCCTATGAAATCCTATAATACTAAGTTTGTATAAAGTTGAAATGTTCATTATCACATATTTCCTTATATTGAAGAAATTTGTGTGAATTTCATCTACTCAGTTAATGAGCATCGTATACAGAGTTCATCATATAATTTGACTTGTACCCAGGTAGGATTGGGGAAGGGCAGACCAGTATTAAATGCTATATGTTGCACATAGTAGGAGATGTAACTCTTCTTTGTTGGATAGAATACTGAGCTCCATGCTGCATACCCACATAAAAGACTTCCTGAATTAGCTCCAGAGCTTATTCAATAAGATACGTGGACAGAGGATTCTCAAGGAAGGAAAGAGAGAATGAGTTTAGAAAGGTAGGCATTCATGGAAAGCCAGCACCACTGTGTCTTTCTGGACTTGCTTGAAATTCTAGAGACTACTAAAATACACCTCCTCTGGGTGAGATTATTCTTTCTGTCTTGGTTTGAACTAAGTTTTAATCTCACTCTCAGATGAAGAGATCATTCATTCTTATGGATTATTCTTTTTTTAAAAAATGTAAAATATTTTTTGTAAATAGTATTTGATTTTTTCCAATTACATATAAAATAGTTTTCAGCATTCATTTTTTATAAGATTTTGAGTATCCTCCCCTCCCCAAGACAGCAAGCAATCAGATATAGGTTATATATGTGCAATCATGTTAAACATATTTCCATATTAGTCATGTTGTGAAAGAAGAACCAGAACAAAAGGAAAAAATGTAAAAAACAAAAAAAGTGAAAATAGTATGCTTTGATCTGCATTAAGATACCATAGTTCTTTCTCTGAATGTAGATAACATTTTACATCATGAGTCTTTTGGAATCATCTTGTCATAATCTAGTATTGCTAAGAAAAGCTAAGTCTATCATAGCTGATCACCTCACAATATTGCTGTTACTGTATTCTTGTGGGTTATTTTAATCTATACAACATCTCTGATTTCTATTTACTTGGATAAATAGGTTTGTTCATGATATACTATTTGTGATGATCTTTCTTGAGGCAGGCAGGCAGTACAGTGGATAGTGTGCAGGAAGACCTGAGTTCAGATTCAGCCTCAGTCACTTACTGTGTGACCCTGGGCAGATCACTTAATGTCTATTTGTCTCAATTTCCTTCTCTGTAAAATAAGAATAATAATGGCACCTACTTCTCAGGGTCATTGTGAGGATTAAATGAAATAATATTTGTAAAGTGCTTATGTGCCTGTCACATAATAAGCATTAAATTAATGTTAGTTATTATTATTATTGTTATTGTATCTTGGTACTACTTTCCAGATCACTGGGTCTTTTGGCATAACCTTTGAGAGGCCTTTCTAATTTGATAGAATTTTCCAGTAACTTCCTTTTTTTGTGGGGGGAAAGCCTTCAAGAATCTAGATTTACCCTTTACAATACTGAGAAATCAGAGGCTTCTTAATCTTTTTTGTGTGTGTCATAAAACTGTTGGCAATCTGGTGAAGCCTATGGACCTCTTCTCAGAATTACATTTTGAAATGAATGAAATAAAAACACATAGGGTTGTGGGGATACCAATTATATTGAAATACAGCTTTCAAGATGTTAACAAAAAACCAACAAGTTTTGGACCCTTGGTTGAGAATTCCTAATAAGGAAAAAGAATGACTTCCCTTTTTTGGGTGAGAGTGAAGGAGAAATGCAAAATGTTATAATGAATTATGAATAAAGTGATTCTATAAAAAATGGTGAATAGTTTAGATGATATTTTTCTTCCTTGGGGAATATGAAAATGGCTCTTAATTTTGACTACTATGTCAGCTGTTGCTGATGAAATACTGAACAAAAACTCATGAGAAAAACCCTACAATGAGACTGGTCACAAGTTAAGTAAAGTAATGAGGGTTCTATTTCTTCTCCATTAGGGTAGTGTTGGATTACATGTTAGGGTAATTGTACTCCACAGCTTGCCTTTGGAAAGTTGGAAAACCAAATGAAAGTTCTTCTAAAGTGTTAATTTTTCAATTTGAATGCAGCCTTATTACAAACCAATCAATGGGCAGAGAGTGAGGAGCAATAGAACAAATAATAGAATGGTTTTGCATTTTAGTTCAAGATTAGACAATTATACCTCAAATCAGAGTCAGTGGTGGAATTCTAGCTCTGAAGTTTCTTTAAAGTATAGAAGCTCAAGTGATTAGATCAAAATTTATCTTTAAGTAATTCCTCCGTGTGGCAAAACTCGAAAGATCAATTTGATATTTGCTTTGCAGTTTATAAGTAGCAATCACAGAGCAAAGTCCTTTGATTATATGCAACTTTATCATATCTATCTATATATTAAAGTGTTCATTCTAGTGACGTCAAAATAATCTTATTGGCTTCCATGATTGTCTTCCCTTCTAGTCTGCTGAATTCCACTTATTTTCATTTTGACATCAGAAAATTAAGAGTTTAGAAAGTAAGAATGAATTTTGCCTTCTTTTCCTGGACAAGTGGAGGCTAGCAAAGGATTTCAGTGAGCATCATTACCACAAGGGCCACAGTTCTGTTGGAGGGAAATTGGCCCCCAAAGGAGCTCCTTTTTGTAAAATTGTTTTTAAATCTTACAAAAGCTAGGACTTTAGGATTTTAGGTTTTTGCAGCCCCAGAAATTTTGATAAAGAAATATTCTTTGAAGAATGAAGAAATGTAACTTTAAGGGATTTCATACCAAGACGAAAACATTTCCAGAGAGCTAGCTGGGATCAGGACCCAAAGTATTTGTATACTAGACCCCTTAAAACTGCTTTCTTGAAAATGGGACATTTTTATCCTAATCATCTTCATAATTGCCTTGACTCCTCATTTCACCTTGGGCAATTCAATATATGATACAAAATTTGGATTCTGCTTTTGAGCAAAAGAATGCATTAAATAGCTTAAAGCAATGAGTTAATTTCCCATAACAAAGACATCTTTTGAATTGCCAATTTGCATCCTGCCCCTGAATGCCAGAACTGTGGGATTTTGTAGAAGCTCTGTCAGATGAGCCAATGATCCAGTTAGATAGATGGAAAGATGCTAATCATGAAGATGGCTTCTTGGTATCTAAAAGATCTTTGCTCATATCATCTTAGGTGATGATGGACTTAAATGAATAAATGAGCTTCTAGAGATGCTCATTTCTTGTTCTTAAAAGAATTCAAATAATTTTGAGGGGGGAAAAGTCAATAAGTCAGCACTTCAATACAACTATTGTTGTAATTTTGTTCAGTATACATGAGATAAAAAAGAAATCTGATTTATTTTACTTTAAGAGGCAAATCAAACTTTCATCCCCCCCCTCCTCCTTTCTGATGTCTATGATAACAGAATGAAAATTGGCAACACTTAAAAATCATGATGAATTGTGATTGCATAGAGTATATGGCAAAAGATTTTAGGCAAAATCATCTATAATAAATCTTCACGAAGCCAAATCACTCCTGAATTCTGACCTAGATTCTCTGACCAAAGACAAAAACAATTGATGTTTTTATAGATTTTTAAAGTTTGAAAAGTATTTATACATATAGAACTTTATTTAAACCTCAAAACAATTTCATGAAGTAGATACTGGAAGCATTATTATTCTCATTTTCTAAATGAGGAAACTGAACCTGAATTAAATTAACTGACTTGCCCTTGATCACCCAGCTAGTAAGTGTCAGAGGTGGAATATGAATCTTCCTAACTTCACAGCCAACATTCTACCCACCATACCTACTCTCAAGGGTGAGCCAATTAACTAAACATCTATGAACTTTTTGGAAGGAAATATTAAGAGAATGACTAAGTTTTAATAGACCTTTAATGGTACTCACCTATACTTTTAAAAACCAGTATCATTTAGCTTTACAGGCAGTCTGAAAGCTGTGATTCATAGCACTCTTTAACCCCATTTCTACCACAATCATGGCAGTAACAGAAGGAGACTACACAGGAAGGAGGGCCATTTTATGTTTTTATTTGATTCAGTGGTCAAAAAAAGAAAGAGAGGAAGGTCCCTTGCTGTTTGATAAACTATGGGAAAGCATAGACAAGAGTTGTACATGGTGGGTAGGCATGAATGGGTTGCAATTTGCATTGTTCAAGGTTATAGCTATATTGATGAGATCCCAGATCTATTGGAGCCTAGAAAGATGTGAGTAACATTTATGTTTGGGAGTGAGAAGGTTCCTATTTGCTTAAAGATATTACAATGAAAATAGCCTGTTGCTTCACAAATTACCTTCAATAATTTTTATGTAATTGAAACAAAAATTTCTATTTCTTTCCAAGGTTATTGAAATTGTAGTTGGCTTGGGAACATAGAGTACCAAAGAACTACCCAATAAAGAATGATCTATATTGGCTATTGAGGACATATTGGGTCCCCTCCTGTGGCATTTTTATTGGAAGATGGGGATGAGATTCATACAGGATGTATAGGTACTAAGGAGTTGTGATCCGTATTTGTGTGGTTGATCAGGTATGGGTTTACCAGTGAGTTAGCATTTGCCTGGGTTGACCAGAAGCCAATTATTTTTTGTTCCTCCCTACATACCTTTTGTTAGAATGCTGTACTTATAGACAGGAGGACCTGGATTTGAATCTTCCCTAAGATACATACTAGCAATGTGATGTTGCACAAGTCACCTGAAAAGTCTCTGTGCTTCAATTTTCTCATCTGTAAAATGAGGGGGTTGGATTTGATAGTTTTTCAGGTCCTTTCTAGCTCCAAGTCTAGGCACCTATTATTCATTGTTATTAATAATGAATTCTATTTTGGATACGTGAAATTTGGGATTGACATCTTGTCAAGGCTGGCCCTTGACAGTAAAACTTATATTGAATACTACTGATCTACAACTAACATTGAGGCTATTATGTCAACCTAGTGGTCACTTAGGCACTACAACTGATGGGGTTATAAAAATAAGAGGACACTTGAGAATGGGGATAATGGAACTAAAAATCAGGATTTCTCTAAAGGAACAGGACCTTCAGTTTTCTCCCTGAAATCACTACAGAACACACTATTAACATAATATGATAATACCTGAATCTAGCCCTGAGGATTTGTTTGTGGTCATTAGGAATGATAGAGTTATAGATTACTATTACTGAAGAAAGTAGTTCTATGTCACTAGTTGCCACCCACAGGTCAAATTTTAGAAAGTAACAATTTATTATTTGTTCATTACAAAATAAAGCAATATCCATGGGAGAGAGCCCTGTCTTCCTCTGTGTCCAGTGCAGTGCCTAGGCTATTGGCGTGATATTTTTTACTATGGATTTTTTAAGTCTTTAATTAATAAGAGGACTATAATCTTCAGATTTCAGCTATGATGTCTATTTTTAAAATATTCGTCTTCTTTATATTGAGACTGGGTAGCAGCTGAAGTTGGGAAATGAATAACTAGATGGCAGGTCTGGGGAATGAGCATCTTCTTTGGTTACTGTTTTGCTTTTGAAAGTAAGCCAATGTTTTAGAAATGGAGTTGATGTAAGAGCTATAACTAATGATTTTTGCTCCAGAGACAAGTGATATGTTTTCAGTATAGTTGGGGGTGGGAGAAAGGGCATGGTTGAGACCTTTAGGCACCAAAAAGGTCACCAGTGGGAGATATTCATCTGGAGTGTAGCTTCTCTGAAGCATGCCCTCTGGTAGAGTCATGTTTTTTACTTTAGTTATTCTTTTTGTGGAAGCAATTGGCTTCTGCTCAATCTGGCTAAATACTGGCTAAATGTCTGGCAACTCCAAACTTGACCCATCATACAAACATGGATCACAGCTCATTGTTATCAGTTCATCCTGTAAAAATTTCATTCATATCTTCCCACAGGAATGCTACCTGGAGGCCCCTACTCAATAGACCCTAAAAAGCCATCATAGATAATCTTATACTGGATAGTTTGCATTTTGTACTGGACAGTACTTTGGTATTCCATTCTCCCAAAGCACCACAAGACCACCAATGGAAGGTGTTCACCTGAAGTGCAAGCTTCTCTGAAACCTGTCCTCTGGTCTACCCCATTTTAACTTTAATAATTCTTATAAACAGTACAAATCAACCTCTGTTGTTTCTGTGCTAGATATACTGTTAATATGAGCCAAATTTCAAAGTCCTGTGGGAAATCTCCTGTCATTCCACTAGTTCTGGCAGTGGTTGGCATTTATTCCCTGTTTCTGCTGCTCCAGCATACACCAGAGGGAAGTTTATATTTCATGGCTGCCATAATAAAATCTTTTGCCAGTCTTCTCAGAGTTTGGCCAGTAATAACCCAATGCAGATTTCTACTCATAGATCTGGAACTGTAAGGGATATTAGAAATCATCAAATCCAACTCATTCATTTTACAGATGAGGAAATTTAGGTACAGAGAGGAGAAATGACTTGAACCTATGTCCTTTGCCTTAAAATTGAGCATGTTTTCCACAGTATGATGATGCTTTTAATATGAAGACCAGTTCTGCAAATTACCACCCAACTTCTTTGTTTCATCTACTGTTTTGCCCTCCTAATACCTATGGATGGCACTTTAAACTTACTGTCTCCCCCTGGAGTATTCAAAGGGCAAATTTCTTTTCTTCTATTTCTCTCTCTCTCTCTCTCTCTCTCTCTCTCTCTCTCTCTCTCTCTCTCCTGTCTGTCTGTCTGTCTGTCTCAGTTTCTCTGTCTCTTTCTTTCATCTCATTACCTGATACTGGCTCCACTATTCTATCTATACTGATCATTCAAAAATCTACATATCCAACCCTCACGCCTCTCCTGAACTATGACCTCTCGTTTCCAAAAGCCTGCTGGACATTTCTACCTAAATGTCTCTTAAACATTCCAAACTTCACGTATCTAAAAGAAAACAGAACTCATCATATTTCTTTTTAAATCCTTCCCTCTTCAAGGCTTTCTTCTGGCTGTTGAGGCCATTACTATCCTCCCAGTCAGGCATCTTTGCAACCTTGGGGTTCTCCTTGATGCCTCATTCTCCCTCACATCTCCCCACCCTCACATCCATTCATTTTGTCATTTCCACCTTTACAATATCTTTTTATATTACCTTTCATCAGCCTCCTAGGTGGTCTTCCTTTCTACAGTGTCTCCTTCTCCAGAGGCAACTCAGTAGCACAATGGATAGAGTACTGGACCAGAAGTGAGTAAAATAACCAAAATTCTGGCCTCAGACACTAGCTGTGGACCCCTGGGCAAATCACTTAATCTCTGTCTTCCTTAATTTCTTCAACTCTAAAATGGGGATAATAGCACCTACTGCCAGGGTTTCTGTAAGAATTAAATGAAATAATATTTTTAAGCCCTTAGCATAGTGCCTATTATATGGTAGATAATAAATGCTTATTCCCTGCCCTTTCTAATTCATGCTCTCCACAGCTACTAATTTGATATATTTAAAGAACAGATCTGATAAGGGCCCTCCCCCAAGAAGCTTCAAATATTTTTTATTGCCTCCAGATTAAAATACAAGTTTTTTGGAAAGGAAAGTAATTTGAGGGGTATTTAGGTGGTGCTGCTGGCTCTGGAGATAGGAAGAATCATCTTCCTGAGTTCAAGTCTGGCCTCAGACACTTGGTAGCTCATGTTACCTTGGACAAGTCACTTAACCCTGTTTGGAGAAGTAAATGGCAAGCCACTCTAGTATCTTTGCTAAGAAAACCCCAAATGGGTTCATGAAGAGAGGACATTACTGGAAAATGACTGAACATAAACAACAAAAGTTACCTGAAGTCCTTCAAAAATATATATTTCATGTTTTTGCTAGTTTCTTTTGGAGACTGGGTCTCCCTATCTTACCCAGGATGAAAATACAACAACTACTCATGGGCCAAATTCCAGTACTGAATAAACTTAGAAGTTTCAACTGATTGAGCAGTTTTGATTGGGCATCCCTCCTTAGGCACCCCTCCCTCTGGTCCTCTACTTTCAAGGACTCATTTGCCATATTTGTTCCCCTCAGTATTAGAAATCTCCCTGAGGACATGGGTATTTGTATTGTTTTCTTTTTAGTCCCTAATGTATAGCATGGCAGTTGGCACATAGCAGGTCTGTAATAAGTGATTGGTGATTGAACTGAATTCCCATTGAATAAGAATAGGGGAAAAATTACTAATCTGTTCTCTTTTCTTCCACTCCCTCGATCATCCTCAATACCTTGTTCTACCTATAATTCATTTTCTGTCTTGGATAATTCACAATGTATCCTAGTCCTTTGTGAGACAGAGAAGTGAGCCCAAAGGCAGGTTAATGGTGCTGGGTCTTCAGAAGTAATATCTGCCAAACATATGCCATTTTTCACCAGTAACTGAGTGCTTTTAGTGTTCATGCTGTTGTTTCTAACCCTTTGGGGGCACCCTGTAACTGTGCTTAGTTAATAATAACTAATCTATTTCCAAAGTGTTTAAATATTTTTCAAACTTCTTGTACATTTTTAAATCAAATTTACCTTCATAAAAGCCATGTCAAATGTATGGGGCAAGAATTAGTATTCTCCGGGCGGCTAGGTGGCGCAGTGAGTAGAGCCCTGGAGTCAGAAGGACCTGAGTTCAGTTCTGACCTCAGACACTTAACACACAAAAACCTAGCCGTGTGACCTTGGGCGAGTTACTTAACCCCAATTGCCCTCCAAAAAGCAAAAAAAAAAAATGATCTGGAGAAGGAAATGGCAAACCGCTCCAGTATCTCTTCCAAGAAAACCCCAAATGAGGTCATGAAGAGTTGGACACATCTGAAATGACTCAATGACATCAACAAACCAATGGAATCACAGATCAAGTAATAAATAAATATATGAAAAGAAAAGAATTAGTATTCTCCTTTTAATGGTGAAGAACTAAATATAGAGGAGTTAAATCACTTCCCCACTACCCACAAATGCTGGCATAATGGAAGTCTCCTTTAATTTCATATAAAGGACTACAGAAGTCCCTTAGTTGCTGTAACTCACCCAAGCAATTTGAATCAGAATTTCCTAGTTGCTTCGGAGAACTGAGAGCATCAGGAAACCTCTTACTGGTTTTCACTAATGTTTTCACACATTTGTAGATGCTTTTGTGTTAACTCACAGAATACAGTAGGCCTCTGAGAAATTCCATTCTTGTCACCAACACTCAGGAAATTAGCACTGCTCACAAACAATGTAAAAACCAGGCACATGCAATGTTACTGGACTCTGGGAAATTGGCTGACTTTCTGCCCTTCCCCTTGTAGAGTTATGAGTGTCTTGCTATTTCAGATGTGGTAACTACTAAGTCATGTCTAATCATTGCCTCCATCATGGCAACACTTCTTTCAAATGGCACATGCTCTAGACTTGCAAGATGGGCCACTTTTGTCCCTCACACCCTTTTCTTTCCAATATACAACAAACTAAGAAGCTTCATAAATAAACCACAGTGGATTAAAGGTATTTTAAGCATGACATAAGAAAGCATTAAGCAACTGGGCACAAATTTAAAACGTTTTTAGTTTGACCATTATTTCATCAGTTGTATCCGCTAGGGAAGAAATAAAAAGAAACAAACTTGTTTTTCTCTTCCAACTAATTTCCTATATAGGGCCAGGCACTTAAAAGCTACAACAATAAGATGAAACATTTTTCCTAAAAAAAAATAAAGTTAAACTTTTCCCCTACTCCATAAAATACTAACATCTTTCTCAGGTACTCTCCATAATTAATGCTCATAAAAAATTGCCATTGTGTATAAGGTGAGTCATGTTTTAAATTTCTTTTTAGGCTGTGGTTCAGTTATTGTTTTCTACTTTATGAACCTTGCTGAAATAAACATTAAGGAAATTTGCTATACAACGCCATATATAATGGAGAAAGATGACTCAAATAGCCCCTTTATCGGCTATCAGGAGAAATATTCATTTCTTATAGTGGGAACAATATGGAGCTATTCTTCTTGTGAGGGCCCCAGTGAATTACTGTAATGAATCTAAGTAATGGTAGTCAACTCCTCGAGTTGCTGGTTCAGCTAATACTTTTGGATCCACAGGACAGAATGGATGCCAGGTCTGTGTACTTAGACCCATTGAAAGCATCAAGTCAGACTAAGAGCTCTTCTTGATCAATGGAAGATGAAAGGAGAGTTGAAAATGCAGTTGCTACATGAAGGCAAACAGCTTATCAGGCTCTGAAAACCATTTGGGTGGATGAGATTTAAAGGATTCAGAGATGTTAGTAACTGTGTCTTTCAGCACTCTGCCTTACTAGTGCCTTAATGTTTGCTTCCATCCTAATAAGTGTAGCTGCCAGATATACTGAGTAGTTGTTAAGTGTAACACAGAAAGTCAATTTGGACTATTGAAACCCAGAAAGTTAAACAATCAAAGCAATATTTTCCCCCTTTGAGCCCCACATTGCTTTTTAGTGTGACTTGGACAATCACTAATACATCATTTCTAGGGTTTAGGTTTAGTTGTTAGCATTGTTTCTTGAATTTATTTTAACTAACTCATTGAAAATTGCTTTAACATTAGAACTAGAAGAGTTGTGAGAAGTTACATTCTCTAACACTTTCTTTCATTGATGGGGAAACCAAGGCCCAGAAAGGTCAAGGAAATTACCCATAAAGACAATGACTGAACTGGGAGTAGAATCCTGGGTCTTTTGATGCTTAGATTAGTGTTCTCCTACTATACCATTATCACCTCCTTCTCTGAAGAAAGTAGGATTGAATTTAATTTCACATTTTTGAATGCAGAGCTCTATACTAGGCACCAGGGGGTAGGCATATATATATATATATATATATATATATATATATATATATATATATTAAAGACTTTGTCTTCATAAAATTTACAATTTAGTAAGGGCCTTTATAGGCCTTATACAGAAATAGATATAAGACACAGAAAATGACAAATGCAAAAGTAGAACAAATAAAGTGCTTTATGGTGCCTGAAGAGGAATGATCATTTTTATCTGGAAAAGTGGGATAGGATTCTGGGAATAAGTTCATGGAGAAACTATAATATGAAGTAGGCCATGCAATAGAATGGAATAGAAAACATTTCTTGTTGACTGTGTGCCAAGTGCTGTGCTAATCACTGAGATTACATATAGAAAAGCAGGAGAGTTTTTGTTCTCACATTCTAATTAGGGGAGACAATACATGAAGGGAGAGAGGTTCAGCTGTAGGGCAGATGAAAAAGCCAGGTGATATGTAGAGACTGGCATACAAAGCAGCAAGGCACATGGTTAAGATCTTAAGATTCTGAGGAGCAGGGTCTGAGCAGATGATCCCTAATCAATGACTTCTGGGAAAGAGGTGATGGACCCATGGTTGGTGTAGCTATGAAAGACTGGTAAACTTTCCAAAGGCATTCAAGGCAAAGCATTCCAAGGTTAGAAGATAGTATGAGCAAAGAAAGGGAGGTGGGAGATCATGGAATTTATATGGTGGAAAGTGAATCCAGTTTGTATGGAGGGTAGTATTTCTGGAGGATCCTAGTGTGAGACTGGCACCAGACTCTGGAGGGGCTTGAAGTTTGGACTTTATTCAGAAGGCAATAAGAAGTCTACTTTAAAAAGAAAAGGGTTTTGAAGTTATACCATAAAATAATAATTTTTAAACATAAAAAGATTAATCTGATACCAATGTGAAGGATAGATTAGAGGGGAGAAAAAAGGAATCAGGAAGATTAAATATAGGCTATTGAAATAGTCCAATGAATCCTTGGATTGGCAGTGGCAATACAAAGAAGAGATGAATCTGAGAGATATTGTCTACAGAGAATTTTTGAATGAGGGAAATGAGAAAGAGAGATTATGCATTTAAAGCATGGTAAACAGCTTGTGCAGAGGTACAGAGAGATGGGTTGCTAAATCAGGGCAATGGCTATTAGTAGGCCAGATTGACTAGAACATAGTCTGTGTGAAGGAAGCCAATATGAAATGAATTTGAAAAGATAGGTGGGAGCCCAATTGTGAAGGACTTTGAATGTAAGGCTGAGATATTTGGATTTTAATCTAGAGGGAGTAAGAAAACACTAAATATTTTTAAATAGGGTAGTGTCATAGTCTATATGGGGATTATTAATCAGGCAATAGTTTGTCAAATGAAATGGAAGAGGGAGAGATTAGAAATAGGTGAAACACAGGCTTGGAATGAAGAAAGCCTGTGTTCACAATGGGAATGGAAAAAGATATGGAGAATCATGGGTTCTCCAAACATATTTAATTACAAAATTAATCAGAAATCAAAACAGCACCAGAAACTTGATCCCTTGACTACCAGTCCAGTAATTTATCCACTTTCCTTTGCTCAATCCTTATTTATTCTATTTACATAAAACTTGAAATTCCATTTATGCATGCCATCAAATTCATTCTTTAAAATTTAGATTAAATTGCCAAGAAGTAGATATTACTGTTTTGCTACCTTTCCCCAAGGATTGTATCAACACTTCTCAGGCTCATGGACAACTTTCCAAAGAAAGCTCACTTGTGCACAATATAATTGTGGAATGAAATGGATGGTATTTCTTTTTCTAATTGTTGATTACACAATTATATAGGTTTTGTTGTTCAGCACATAAGTGAACTAGTCTTTCCTCAATAATTGTACTGGCTTAAATATAGCATCTCTAGCATATTTGTTTAGCTATAATTGTTAGAGAGGGTTTTTTTTTCTCACTTAATACCTAAAGTTGCATTTCCAATCAATGTTCCTGGCCCTGCCCTTTGCTGCCAAAAGTAATAAGAATCATTGAATCATAGAATTTATGGGTTGGAAGATTTCTTAGAGATCTAATTCAATTCAGTTAGGTTTAAGTGAACATAAATGTTATCTATTGCCTACTATGTGCAAAATATTCTACTGAGGCCTTAGAGAGATACAGAATGTTCATAAAATATGTTTTTCCCCCCATAGAGCTTACAGTCTAGTATGGGAATATTATACATACCCAGGAAAGTATAACACAAAATGTAGAAAAAGGCTCCTTGGAAAACTTCTTTCCCCTCAAGAAGCTGGAGGAGTAATGGCTGCTTCTGTAGAATTTATGATCATATGGAATTCAGAAGTAAGCTGACATCTGCATTGGAGAATAAGAATAACCAGTTGAGTGAAAACAGAAACAGGAATAAGTTAGGCTGGTTCCTAGTAAAAATTGAAATATATCAGGGTGGAGAACTAAATAGAGATGTGTGAGCTACTGTAGGGCTATTGTAGAAAGAGTTTCCAGATGAGGAACATAACTTGGCTCTTCATCAAGTCTTCAACCCTGAGAATGTCCAAGAGAATACCTATGGCTTCACTACCAGAGTCATATCCTCTCCACCAGAATGGTGAATTTGTAAGACATGATTCCCAAACTTTTGTTAGGGAGAAGTGAAAGGACACTCTACTCATGCACGAATTCACTTCTGTATTAATTACAGGTTTACTGTTTCAATGCTATTCCTTATCTGGATATGTTAACATTGTATACAGTTAGTGTATTGAGCTAATGTCAGATCTCTGGTTTTCCAAACTGGGTTGGAAGCAGATAAACCAAGAGAGATAGATTAATTTTAAAAGTCTCCACCATATGAATCTGAGTCCACAAAGGTCTAGAAAGTGGGACCATGGGGTGGCTAGGTGACGCAGTGAATAGAGCACCAGTCCTGGAGTTAGGAGGACCTGAGTTCTAATGTAACCTCAGACACTTAACACTTACTAGTCATGTGACCTCAGGCAAGTCATTTAACCCCAATTGCCCCTATAAAGGAAAAGAAAAGTGGGACCATGTGAGCCAAAAAAGTAATACAGTATAAATACATTACAAAGGAATAAATTAAAATAAAATGTAAAGTATAGGAAGGAGGAAGAGAAGGAGGAATTTTATCATTTGGATGTGAAGGGAGTCATGTTAAGCTTCCAGGAGGAGGTAAGGATTTAATAAATGGTTAGAGATTCAAAAATTGAAATAGGCAACAGAAAGCATAGTATTCAAAGGCATGGAAAAAAATACTAGCACCATGTGAAGTCAAAAGATGCACAGGGGCCCATGAATCCAGGTTCTAATATTGTTCTCTGTGACGATTCACTCTGGGTAATTCACTTATTGTCTAAGCTTTGTTTATAGAGAACACTCCAGGATCACTCCCTTAGTGTGTACTTAAAACTACAATATGGAATCTGAGGGGTGAATACTACTCTCTCAGTGTTATACAGAGCACTGTCACAGAGTTATGCTTCTAAATCTGGAACAATAGCTCCTGAGACCCCATCAGTGTACTCCCTGTTAACAACCAACCAATCAAATTTAGTAATCTTTTAGATTTGCTAAGGAGGTTCAGTTGATACAAAATATTCCCACCCAAACCCCAGGGCCACTATCTACCACAAACAGACATGATATCCATGGAAAGATTGGATAAACCTAAACTTACAATATTATGGTGGTGGAGAGCCTGTGTGCCAAAGTTGTAACTTAGAAGGACTCCTACACTGAAGTCCTTTTCTCTTTCATGAAGCTCCTCTTAGGTATAGTTCTCTGTTGACTCTGACAGGGTTGTTCAAGAATCCATACTTGTAGCTTATGTTTGCCATGAGGAGTCAGCTTCTTGAAGTTGCCTTTCCTCAGGTTACTATTATTTTATATCTGCTGTGTGCTCCTCAGGGTACTTCCACTGCTATTGACCAGTACCACTCTAGTGCTATCCAGCTGTAGCTGCCAAGGAAACATCTGGTAGGACTTCTGGGTCTTTCTAACTCTCAAGGTTGCTTGGACACTGCCATGCCAGAAAAAAATCATTTGCCTAAGAACAGGAAAGAACAGATGGAAAAAGACAAAGTGTCAGATAGAAGGACTGACTAGGGACTATAGAAAAGCATCAACAGTTAGAAAGCTCAGCAGAGAACTACTCCTAAGAAGTTTCCAAGGACTCTCCACAGGGAGAGAAGGACTTTCTCTGTAGGAGTTGTAGGAGTTTGGCACACACACATTCTTTACATGAGTATCTCACTAGCATTATAGTCGGAGTTTAAACCCTCTCTTCCTTTGAACAGTATGTGTATTGTGGGAGAATGTACCCCCAGGATTTTGGAAGAAATCTTCTGTACTAACTCCTTTTACTATACCTTCTTCTTTTCTTTTTTTTGGAGGGCAATTGGGGTTAAGTAACTTGCCCAGGGTCACACAGCTAGGTTTTTGTTTGTGTGTTAAGTGCCTGAGGCCAGATCCGAACTCGGGTCCTTCTGACTCCAGGGCCGGCACTCTACTCACTGCACCACCTAGCTGCCCCCTTTACTATACCTTCTTAATAAAATATCATATGTCGTCACAGTGGCCATAGTCCAGTGAGAGATAGAATAGCTGCCCTTCCATCTTGAGTTCAAGGGAAGTTTAAGGTAATCTCACTTTCTCACAACAAAAAAAATGATGTATGGGTGGGTTGCCCTTAATGGCCACTAGGTGGTACACTGTACCTAAAGTCAGAAAGACCTTAGTTCTAATCCAGCCTCAGACACCTACTTACTAGCTGTGTGACCCTGAGTAAGTCACTTAATCTTTGTTTGCCTTAGTTTCTTCATCCATAAAATGCGGATAATAAATAGTACCCTCCTCCCAGAGTTGTTGTGTGTATCAAATGAGACAATAATGGTAAAACACTTAGAATAATGCCTGGCATATGGTGGGCAGTAAAGAAATACTAGCTTCTTCCTCTTCTTTTCCTTCTCCTCCTCCTCCTCCTTCTCTCCCAATTATCACTTTTTCTTTTCTAAAGTCATTTAAAGACCTCTTCATTATTACACAATTGTTGTTCAGTTTGCTTCTTTGTGACTGTCATCCATAGCACACCAACACTGTTCATGGGGTTTTGTTGGCAAAGATACTGGAGTTGTTTGTCATTTCCTTCTCCAGTGGATTAAGACAAAAAGGTTAACTGACTTGCCCAGGGTCACATAGCTGGTATCTGAGGCCACATTTGAATTCCAGTCTTCCCGACTTCAAGGCCCACTGAACAACTTAGTTACCTTTTTGCACATTACATTATAGGCCCCTAAATCCATATGGCCAGAAGTAAATTTACCCCAAACTTAGAATTATCTGCTTGTACTAGAGCCAAGTACATATATCTGTACATGCTCCAAGTACTCGTCCCCTCCCCTATTAGCTAGTCTATCCCTATATTTATAAAGCAGTCATATTTGACTTCATGATTTCTAAGCTCCCTCACAAGTCTATGCGTCAGTGTAGCTCAACTTCTTTAATTTTGGGGAGAGAGAGCTTAGACCCAGAGATATTTAAGTCCTTGCCCAAAGTTACACAGAGGTGGTCTGCCCATATTATTTCCATTGAATTTTAGAGTTCCTTTATATGTACAGAGATGGGATACTTGAGACAATTTCATTTAGTTGAAGCTCTGGAAACTAAAATATCTTAGTAGAACCTTAGTCATAGGTAGAATACATAGAGAAGATGGAAGAAAATCAGGATAATGGAGTTTTCTGCAAATTCAAAGGAAACAAAAAAACAAAAAAATATTGGAAAGAATGAGTTCTATTGACCTGCAGGTCACCCGTTATCACCAAGACAAAAGGCCTATCTGTGTGTCTCTGGAAGAAGGTATGTGTTTAAATTGAAGGTCATTACATCAGCAGATAGTCTGGAGTCATCAAACACGTTACAAAATTTCCAAATGAAGTTTGGGTTTATTGCACCGTCTTTCTCTTTTTAAATGCTTGGCTCAATTCATGTCTACCTACCTCTCCTAAATATGTGTTGTCAATTTCTTGAGGGCAATAATAATTTTTTTTACCTTTCTTTGAATACCTAGTGCTCAACATAGTATCTTATACATAATAGGTATATAATTGCTGAATAGAAAGGGTGTCTTGGAGTAGGAAAAGACTTGAGGTAGGCAGATCCACCAGCAGGCTATTGCAATAGTCCAGGAATGAAGTGATAAGGGCCTGCACCAGAGTGATGACAATGTCAGAGGAGAGAAGAGGATATATTTGAAAGACGTTGCAAAGGTGAAGTCTATAGGTCTTGGCAAGAACTTGGAGGAGGGTGAGAGATAGTAAGGAATCTAGGACAATGCCTAGGTCATGAGCCTGAGGGACTGTGACAATAATAGAAAAGGGAAGGAGGGGGGAATATTTAGAAGGAAAGAAAAGAGTTTGTTTTGGGGCATGTTGACTTGAAGACATCAACTGGACATCCACTTCAAGATATCTGAAAGGCAATTGGAGATATAAGATTGGAGGTCAGCAAAAAGTTTTGAGCAGAATAGGTAGATTTGAGAATCATCAACTTAGAGACAGCAGTTAAGTCCACAGGGAGCTGAAATCACTAAGGGAAGTAGAATAGAGGGTGAAGAGAACATATCCAAGGCCAGGACCCTGAGGAACACCTATAGTTAAAGGACATGGTCTCGAGGAAGATGTAGCAAGGGAGACAGAGAAGGAAGAGGTCAGATAGGAGAGTGGTGTCAAAAACCTAGAGAGAAGAGTTTCAAGGAAAGAATGATCAGCAAGTGTCAAAGGCCACAGAGAGGTCAAGGAGAATGAGAATTGAGAAAACATAATTGGATTTGGTAACTAAGAGATTTGGTAACTTTGGAGAAATCATAAGGTTGGAAGCTAGATTGTTAGGGGTTAAGAAAAGAGTGGGAAGAGAGGAGTGGAGGTACCTATTGTTTGACCTTTATCTCTTCGTTTAAGAAATGGGGGGGGGGGCGGGGCTAGGTGGTGGCTGAGGTGGTGCAGTGAGTAGAGCGCTGGCCCTGGAGTCAGAAGGACCTGAGTTTGGATCCGGCCTCAGACACTTAACACACATAAACAAAAACCTAGCTGTGTGACCTTGGGCAAGTTACTTAACCCTAATTGCCCTCCAAAAGGCAAAAAAAAAAAAAAAAGAAATAGAGGGGTGGGGAGTTGAAGTTTGTGATTGCTCCCTCCATTCCAATTCTAAATTTGATGTATGGATTAGGAAGGAAAGAGGATACTGGCAGAGATCCAATGGAAGCTATTTCAGCAATCAAGGTAAGAGGTGGTTAACATCAGTATGAGTTATTATCTAGCCCTCTGTCTGCTTTTCCTATTTAGGAAATTATTCTACCTTTTTTCAAGTCTTTCAATTATCCTCCTTGTTTGATATTCAAACAAAAATTTCCTTTCTTTACCTTCCTATCTTTTGCTCATAATAATCCCACCTTGAGATCCTTGGGAAAAAAGATCCTCCTATTTCTTGAGTTTATTACTATTTCTCATTTTCCATATAGTTTAAATTCAATGGGGACCTTTTACATTATAACCCTCCCCCCTCACCCCAGTCCCCCAAAGCATAAAATTATCCCCCACTGACATAACTACTGGGTTTATTTAGAGTATTTGTAAAAAAAATGATTTTACATCCCTTAATTGCCTCAATCTGTTAGAAATATAGCCTCATTGTGGCAGTGAAGTGTATTTACATCTTTTAAAATATTCAGAAGCAGTACCTAACCAAATTCCTTAGCTTAAATGCTTTTTAGAGCATTTAACTTTTAAATTCATGTCATTTTAGTTCTTAGATATTCTGAAGAAAATCTGTCCAATCAACAACTGTCAAGGTGAAATATTTGAAAAAATGTCTATTGTTCACACTTCATTTCAACAAAATCCGTCTTTAGTATTCATGTATTTTTCCCACATAAGCATTGTTAAACTAAGTAAAATCCTGTTGTTTGTGTTTATACGGATTATGACTATGTGCTAAAGACAGTGTTTTGAATGTCTATTAAAAGTGCAATAAATATACATATGGTGAAGTTTATAGTTCATCTATTTATATCAGTGTGATGCAGTAGAAAGAACACTGAACTGGAAGCCTAATGTTTTAAAAAACAAACAAACCTACAAACCTAGGCAGATCTTGTTTTCCCTTTACCTTTTAGTCAACTGCATAGTAGTGAATATGGGCTCTAATGTAGAGTATCTGTGAAGTCTTGCCTGTGCTATCTCCTATTTTCACCAAGGATGCTCTCTTTGAATACTGGAATTGTTTAGGTTTTGTCTTTCTGTTCCAATATAGTAGGCACTTAATAACTACTTGTTGATTTGAATATCATTTCTCCAAATAAAATTGTGTTAAGTTCATCTCATGAAGATTTGATAAAAGTGAAAAAATAAGCATGCACATTGCTAATCTTTTCTTGTCTTTTGGGGGGGGGGTTGGTGCTACTACTTTGGATGATTTTCATATTCTTTTGTTATCTCCTCATTTTTGAAATTCAGTGGATTCAAAACTGTGGTACTAGTGGCACAAATTTCTTCCACATATGACAGATATGTCCTGGTGATGAGGTATGGGCTCTGGGAGCCCCCTTAAGCTCTCCTTGAGGTACAGGCTCTGGGAACCCTCCTTAAACTCTGATTAAGTCGTCCAATTTGATGAAGCCTTTGCATGAGGCAATAAGCCTCACATGGTGGCTGAGCCCAAATCTCTGTTACTAGACTTCCCACCCTTGAGCCTATCAAAATATCAATCCACCCTTGAACTAGCCTTGTCCACCATTGTCTGTAGTCTCCAGGTAGCCTCCAGGAACTTCCCACCCTTAATCACTCACTGACTTTATTAACTCCTTCTGAAGACCCTCCCCAAACTCCTCCTTTAGACCACCTCTAGATTCCTCCCACAACCTTCTGTATATAAGACCCCATCTTGTCTCCATGTTTGTGAGAGTGCCATAGAATGACCTAACACAGACTTACTCTGTGTCTAATGTAAGAGAACTTTTAATAAACTTTATTTTTCTTTGGCTGAGAGAAGACTTGAGTCGAATTCATTCAGCAGGACCCAGCGTGTTGACATTTTGGGGTCTCCAGAGCAACCCTAACCCTCTTTATGGATAACCACTTCACTAGTAAATGTTTAAGTACTGGATATATGAAAAGAAATGTTCATACACTCCACTTCTAAGTTTCATCTTCATTTTTAACATTTTCTCTATCAGTTTCTTAAGTCTAGACAGTCAACAAAATAATAAAACAAGAATTGATTTGTGAGTTATGAATGTTCACCCTAAAAATTGAGTAATGAGCTTTCAGGAACTAGTTCTACCTTTCCCTCTCATATTTACTTCATCAGATCTGGCTGTTCTCAATGTCATCTTTTTACGTACCAATTCCATTTACTTATGTAAGGAGGACATGTTCTCTTTGGGAACCACATATGCCACAAGCGTGTAGAATTTAGCAGGTTATGACACTACCTCAGAACAGATTCTGATGGAATAAAAGCGTTTGCTTTGCATCTAGGGAGAGGGTAGGTGCAAACTCTCAGGAGAGAGGCAAAAGATAGAAAGTTTTAAGCAAGAAAGAGGAGAGTAATGAATACTGGTACCTCAAGGTATAATGGATGGAAGATGGATCTCAGTGTCTTCAGAGTGATGCATTTAATTCATGAAACTATGAAACCTTGGAACTTTTAAGTATCAGTTTGGGGGTAAGAATCATAGCTTAGCAACACTTACAGACATTGATTACCAATACAAAAGGTGTTTCTGCCTGAATATCTGAAAAGTGCTGATGTTTCCATGTCTTGGAGCTACAGATGCCTCAATTTCTGAAAGGCTGGCCCTAGCATCATTAAAGGGAACAAATCTGAATGGTAATGACAGAAGACAGGCAGAATGAAATTCAGATTCTTGCTCCATTTCTGCCTGCCTCCTCTCTTTTCCTTCCATTTCTTTCAGTATTCTTTTTTGTTTCTGCTTTTTTTTTTAAATTTTTTGAATTAAATTTTATGTTTGTTTTCAGTTGTTTTTCCAATGAGATATTTCACATTGCCTTCTATTTTTCATTTGTTTGGATCTGTTTAATAGTATTTTGATTTCTTATAAAGTTACTAGCTTCCATTTGCTCCAATCTAATTCTGAAGGAATGATTCTTTCAGTGAACTTTTGCAATTCTTTTTCCATCTGGCAAATTTGGCTTTCTAAGGTATTCTTCTCCTCATTGCCTTTTGGAGCCTCGTTTGCCGTTTGAGTTAGTCTATTTTTAAGGTGTTATTTTCTTCAGTTAGGTTGTTGACTCTCCTGATTTTCTTGCATCATTCTCATTTCTCTTCCCAATTTTTCCTCCACTTCTCTTATTTGGTTTTCAAAATCCTTCTTAAGCTCCTCTATGGCCTGTAACCAGTTCATATTTTTCTTGGAAGCTTTTGGTATAGGAATTCTGACTTCATTGTTTTCCTCCTGTTCCATGTTTTGATCCTTTTTGTCCCCCCAAAAAGAATCCAATATTGAATTGCTGAGCTCATGTTGCTACTTAATTACTTGACTTTTGAGCTTTTTGCCACAGTATAACTCTGCTTCAGGAGAGGGGAGCTTTGTCTCAAATGGCTGGGGTTTTCCCAGCTGCTGGAGCTATTAGTTGGGTGCCCTCTCTGAAGACTCTACACACTCTGGCTTACTGGTCATGCACCCCAGGACCTCCACCCTAGACAGCAATCCAGATCTAAGCAGGTTAAAGCAAGAGCGATTACTCCTCAGACTGGTTGCTTGACCCCCATACAATCTGAAGGCCAGGAGCTCTGAAGCAGGAACATGGTGGCTGCCTCACCTCAGTCACTTCCCCTCCCAGGGGGCAGAGGCCAGACCACACTCCCAGATTCCCTGTTCCCAAAGTCCACTGACTTCTCACTTTGTCTTTGGCATTTATAGGTTGATAATTCTGGAAACTGCCACAGCTGCTGGTGATCTATTCTCCTGATGTCCCTCTTGCTGTGGCTAGTTGGGGTGCCCTAAGGCTAAAACCTCAGGCTCATGCATGGCTGGGCTCAGCTCCCAGAGCGCTGTAATGGCCCCTTCCTACTGGCCTGAGGGGCTCTCTTCAGTGGCAGGTTAGTTTCTCCATGGGAGGGAAAAGGGAATGTGGGGGTGGGGGAGGGAAGGTGGATAGAAGAGAAAGAAGACTTATAGGGGAAAAGGGAAATAAAATAGAGGGGACTGATAGAAGGGAGGACAGATTGAGGGAGGCAGTGGTCAAAAGTAAAACTCTAGTGAGGAGAGAAAGGGAGAAAGGAGATAGAAAAGAAGAAATCGGGGGGAGGGGAGGGGGGGCAGTCAGAAGGAGTAGGATGGAGAGGAAGACACTGTTAGGAACCAAAACTGTGAATGTGAATGGGATGAGTTCTCCAATAAATGGAAGTAGACAGCAGAGTGAATTAAAAACCAGAATCCTGCAATATGTTGTTTACAAGAAACACATTTGAAGCAGATGCATACACACAGAGTAAGAGTAAAAAGTTAGAACAGAATATATTATGCTTCTAGCTGAAGTAAAAGAAAGAACAAACAAACAATAAAAAAAAATATCAGGGGTAACAATTCTGATCTCAGACAAAGAAAAAGCAAAAATAGACCTAATTAAGAGATACTGCTAAATTTTTAAAAAATAAATACTTTTTTTTAAAAGAGAGATAAGGAAGGAAACTGCCTCCTGATAAAAGGCACTGTAGATAATGAAGTAATATCATTACTAAACACATATACACCAAGTAGTATAGCATCCATTCTTGGAGGAGAAATTAAGTTACAGGAACAAATAGACAGCAAAACTGTACCAGTGGAGGACCCTCTGGTCCTCCTCTCAGAACTAGATAAATCTAATCATGAAATAAACAATAAAGAAGTTAAGAAGGTTAATAGACTTTTAGGTTAGATATGGTAAACCTCTGGAGAAAACTGAATAGGGTTAGAAAGGAATGTATCTTTTTCTCATTGGTACATGTCACCTACACAATTGACCATGTACTCAGGCATAAAAACCTCATAATCAGATGCAGAAAGGCAGAAATATTAAATGAATGCTTTTCAGGCCATGATGCAATACAAATTACATGTAATGAAGGACCATGAAAAGATAGACTAAAAATTAATTGGAAATGAAACAATCTAATCCTAAAGAATGAGTAGGTCAAACAACATATAGAAACAGTAACTTTAGCCAAGAGAATGGCAATAATGAGATAACATACCAAAACTTATGGTATGCAGTGAAAGCAGCTCTTAGGGAAAGTTTTATACCTCTCAATGCTTACATGAATAAAACAGAGAAAGAGGAGAATAAGGAATTGTGCATGGAATTTAAAAAGCTAGAAAAAATACAAATTAAAAGTCTCCAATTAAATACCAAATTAGAAATTCTGAAAACCAAAAGAACGATGAATAGAATTGAAATTAAGAAAACTATTTAGCAAATAAATAAAAGTAAGAGCTGGTTTTATTGGGGGAGGGAGGATATACAATAAAATAGACTAACCTTTGGTTAATTTGATTTAAGAAGAAAACCATATTACCAGTATCAAAAATAAAAAAGGTGAAGTCAATGGAGAGGAAATTAAAAGAGTACTTAGGAGCTATTTTGCCCAACTGTATACCAGTAAATTTGGTAATATAAGTGAAACGGATGATATTTACAAAAATACAAATCACCCAGATTAATAGAAGAGGGAATAAATACATAACTCCATTTCAGAAAAAGAAATTGCATAAGTCATCAATGAACTCCCTAAGAAAAAATCTCCAGATGAATTTACAAGTGAATTCCATCAAACATTTAAATAACAATTAGTTCTAATACTATGTAAACTATTTGGAAAAATAGTCAAAGAAGGAGTCCTACCAAATTCTTTTCATGATACAAATAATGCTAATATATACACCAGGAAGAGCTAACACAGAGAAACAAAATTATAGACCAATCTCCCTAATGAATATAGGAGCAAAAATTTTAAAATATTAGCAAAGTGATTACAGTAACTTATCACAAGTATAATACACTGTGACCAGGTGGGATTTATGACAAGAATGTAAGGCCAGTTCAATATTAAGAAAACTATTAGCATGGTTGACCATACCAATAACAAAATTAACAAAAATCATATGATTATCTCAATAGATGCAGAAAAGGCTTTTGACAAAACACAGTATCCATTCCTATTAAAAACACTAGAGAGAATAAGAATAAATGGAACCTTCTTTAAAATGACCAGTAGCATCTGTTTAAAACCATCAGCAAGCATTATATGTAATGAGAATAAGCTAGAAGCATTTCCAATAAGACCAGGGGTGAAACAAAGATGTCCATTATCACCACTACTGTTCAATATTGTACTAGAAATAATAGCTTTAGCAATGAGAAGAAAAAGGAATTAGAATAAGCAATAAGGAAGCAAAATTATCACTCTTTGCAGATACTATGGTATATTTAGAGAATTCTGGAGAATCAACTAAAAAACTACTTGAAATAATTAGCAACTTTAGGAAAGCTATAGGATACAAAATAAACCTACATAAATCATTGGCATTTCTATGTATTTCTAATAAAGCCCAGCAACAAGAGATAAAAAGAGAAATTCTATTTAAAATACCTATAGACAATATAAAATTGTTAGGAGTCTACTTGCCAGGATAAACTCAGGAACTATATGGACACAATTACAAAACACTTTCCACACAAATAAAGTTAGATCTAAATAATTCAAAAATTTTCACTTGCTCATGGGTAGGTCTAGCTAATATAATAAAAATGACAATTCTACCTAAATTAATTTATGTATTCATTGCTGTACCAATCAAATGAACAAAAATATAATTTTTAGAGATAGAAAAAATAATAACAAAATTCAAATGGAAGAAGAAAAAGTCAGGAATATCAAGGGAATTAATACAAAGGGAAGGTAACCCTTAACCATACCAGATCTAAAGCAGCAATCCTCAAGACTATTTGGTACTGGCTAAGAAAAAATGGTGGATCAGTGGAATAGATTGGTACACAAGACACAGTAGTCAATGACTATAGTAATCTGCTGTCTAATAAACCCAGAGACTCCAGCTTCTGGGATAAGAACTCACTAACTGACAAAAACTGCTGGGAAAACTAAAAAATAGTATGGTAGAAACTAGGCAGAAAACAGCATCTTACATTATGTACCAAGATACAGTCCAAATGGGTACATGATTAGACATAAATGGTGACAGTGTAAGCAAATTAGGAGAGCAAAAAATAATTTACCTTTCAGATTTATGGAGAATATAAGAATTTATGACCAAGCAAGGGATAAAGAGCATTATGAAATACAAAATGGATAATTTTGATTACATTAAATTGAAACATTTTTTTCTCAAACAAAGCCAATGCAGCCAAGGTCAAAAGGAAATCAGAGAGCTGGGAAATAATTTTTAGAGTTAGTGTTTCTGAAAAAGGCCTCAATTTATTTTTTTTCTTTTTCTTTCTTTTTTTGTGCTTTTTGGGGGAAGAAAGCAGGGCAATTGGGATTAAGTGACTTGACCAAGGTCACACGGCTAGTAAGTGTGTCAAGTGTCTGAGGCTGGATTTGAATTCAGGTCCTTCTGACTCCAGGGCTGATGCTCTATTCACTGCACCATCCAGCCACCGCTAAAGGCCTCATTTCTAAAATATATGGATAACTGAGTAAATTTTATAAGAATATGTCATTCCCCAATTGATAAATGATCAAAGGATATGAAAAGGCAGTTTTCAGGGGAATTAAAACTATTGATAATCACATTTAAAAATTCTCTAAATCACTCCATATTAGAGAAATACAAATCAAAACAACTCTGAGGTATAACCTCACACCTATCAGATTGGCTAACATGATAAAACAGGAAAATGATAAATGTTGGAGAAGATGTGGGAAAATTGGAACACTGATGCATTGTTGGTGGAGTTGTAAACTGATTCAACCATTCTGAAGAACAATTTGGAACAATACCTAAAGGGCTATAAAATTGTGCATACCCTTTGACCCAGCAATACCACTACTAGGTCTGTATCTGAAAGCAATCATAAAAAAAGGGAAAAGACCCATGTGTACAAAAATGTTTATAGCAGCTCTTTTTTATGGTGTCAAAGAATTGGAAACCGAGAAGTTGCCTATCATCTGGGGAACGGATGAACACATTGTGGTACATGAATGTAATGGAGTACTATTGTGCTATAAGAAATGATGAGTAAACAGATTTCAGAAAAACCTGAACTTACATGAATTGACACTGAATCAAGTAAGCAGAACCAGGAGAATATTGTATACAGTAACAGTAATGTTATGGGATGACCAATTTTGATATACTTGGCTCTTCTCAGCAATAAGATAATTCCACAAGCCTCATGATGGAAAGTGCAATCCACATCCAGAGAAAGAACTATGGAGTCTGAATGCAGATCGAAGCATACTATTTTCTCTTCTTTTTGGATTGCTTTTTCTTTTTCATGGCTTTTCCCTTTTGTTCTGATTCTTCTTTTACAACATGACTAACGAGGAAATATGTTTAATATGATTCTACATGTATAGCCTATATCAGATTGCTTGCTGTCTTGGGTGGGGAAGGGTGAGAGGGAGAGAAAAACATTAGAACTCAAAATCTTATAAAAGTGGATGTTGAAAACTATACATTTAATTGGAAAAAAATAAAATACTGTGAAGTGAGAAAAAAGAAAGGTATAAAATAAACTATGTAGAATTATAAAACAAAAAACTGTTGAAATGTTTATATGTGTACATATATACACATATATTTTGTATATATATGTAGTATATGCAATAGATATATTTATATGTACATACACAACTTATGTGTGTATGTGTATGTAAATACATGCATTTTATGTGTTTATATAAGGATATGTACATACATAACTCATATGACACATATTTATATATATATATAAATATTTTGCATGTGCATGTGTGTATATATCTTAGGTTTGTATATAGGCATATCTCTATATGCATGTTCTGTGTATGTATGCATGTGTGTATGTTCATATATCCCAGCTTAAGAACTCCTGACTTAAACAAATCTAAATGATTTGACTTATTGTGAGATGCTTAAAGACTGCAGGTAAAGTTTTTAAATAAATGAGGGACCACTAGATAAAATTTGCCTACTGATCTAGAAACCTTAAAATACTTATTCCCTTATGAGCACCATCCTTTTGGGGTGCTCATTTGATCTTATTTTCTTAAATCTTTAAATCTATTTTTTCTATTATTAAGTGTCTTTATAATTCAACTAGGATTGTTCCTACTTGGGAATCTACTGCAGGGAAATTTTAGGTGCCCTTTGGTATAGGGACTCAGAAGAAATTTCTCAGGACCATAAGGAAGAGCCTATAGTGTAGGGACCCTGGAGAAATTTTGGTGGGCTCTGTCTAAATTTTGTTCAGACTTCAACTGGGTTGTGACTGTGCTTTGAGGGAGTAACAGAAGTGTTTTCCTTCAAAGTAGTTTGCTTTCTCACATAAATAGTCATAATAGCTAGCATTTATATGGTGGTTTAAGATTTGTAAAGTGTTTTACAAATATTATCCTCACAACAATGCTGAGAGGCAAGAGCTATTATTTTAAGTAAGTAAGTGCTATCCTTTTTAGAGGAGAGGAAAGTGAAGCAAAACAATAGTGAAGTGACTTACTGAGAGTCACATAGCTAGTAAGTGTCTGAGGATGAATTTGGACTCCCCTCTTCTTGACTCCAGGTTCACACTCTATCCACAGTACCACCTTGCTTACTAAGGAGTGAGGGGGTGACTTCTAGTCATTCCCAGGTTTCTAATTCTTATATGGAGAGAGTCTCATTCTCTGGGATCACTGTAGAGACTAAGCTTTCCTTCTATTACAGGAAGTTTAATTTTCTTTTCTTTTTAAAGTAAAGCAGTGATTAAATTTGCTCTGTCCATATGAATCCAAAGAAAGGCTTATAGTATAGGGGAGATAGCCAAGTGCCCCTGCTTCCCTGGGACTTAGAGCTTATTCATAAGCACAAAATCAAATTAATTTGGTTTCTCACATGAAAGTGAGAGGTTTACTTACTTCTAGTTCAACCCCTGGTCCTAAATCCCAGTGGGTAGAGATTCATATAGTCTGGAAAGCTCTCAAGGGATCAGGTTTTTTTTTAAGAAAGGAATAAAATTTTATCTTTTTTCTTTTCTTATTTCCTTGTGCTGGAGGAAGACCCATTTTGAGCATCAAGACAGATATTTGTTAAGTACAAAATAAGCAGTAGTCTTTGATAAACTATGTAAAATATTCTTTGGTAAACCTGCAAAACTATATTTGGAGACAATTGTGATTCTTTGCCTGTATGTGTGGTATTGTATTAGGTTGTATCACATTGACTTGTTTGAGATTTTTTTCTTTATGGTGGCTAGGAAACAAGTGAAAATAAAATATTAATGCCTCCCTAGAGTCCTATAGGACTATTTTGGATTGGGGTCATGGACAGTGTGTTCACAATATACCCAGGTCAATTTGCCAAGGATGGGAAATTTTTTAACACAGGAGATTGTCATAGGGGTAACTGGGACTGGCCAGTAAGACAATAAGTCCTGTCTTTCTTAGAATATACAGCTTTCTTGGCCAATGCAATCCATTTGGGCCCTGGATTATCTCATGTATTGTGTAATTGGTTCTGGAATACTCCCCATATGATGAATTGGTGACTTTTGGTTGGCTGCTGAGACTTCAGGTATATGTGTCTCAGGGCAGGAAGCATAGAAAGTTTCTCCAAGAAAGCCCCAGGGAAACTAGAAAGTTTCAGGGTTGTCATAAAGTCTGAGGATGTTGGAAACCAAAAAGCTGCCTTGACAAGCGTGGTTCAGCAGTGCTCGGACAAGGCCATCTCAGGTCCATGGGCTTTGAGACCTCTAGCACTCTGTCTTGAGATACTATACAGAGCCTTAAAGACCCAGATCTCTGAATCTTGAAGATCTTGTGGTAGGAGTAGTTCTAATCCTGGGAGGGAGAGGCCAGTGAAGATAGGTGAACCCCAGAGTGAGATCAAATATTCTCAACTACTCCCACTGAAAAATTCAGCAGTGGCTGGAGACTAGCCCTGGCATAAAATTTAATTTCAAAAACTAATGGGGGGGGCAGGGCAGAGTCAATATGGTGGGGTAGAAAGAGGACTTCCATGGGGCTCTGAGTTTCACCTCCCCAAATTCATGTAAAATGGGACTCTGAACAAATTTTGGAGCTACAGAACCCACAAAATGACACAGAGAAGCTAACCTTCCCTGGACAAAAGCCCAGAAGGCCAGCAGGAATCAGGCAGTGCAGCACTCTGGGAGCTGAGCCCTGCCCCACACTAGCTGGAGGTTTTAGCTCCAGGGTGGGCCTGACCAGCTACTGTCTGGAGGGACTTCAGATCACCAGCAGCTGTGGCAGATCCAGAATTATCAACCATAGATGCTAAGGACAAAGTGAGAGGTGAGTGCAGTGTGGACTTTGGGATCCAGTAGTTGGGAGTATGGTCGGCCTTTGTTCCCAGGGTGAGAAGCCGCTGAGGAGCCGCAGCCTAGCAGCTGCCACCACGTGGCAGCTTCAGCTCCTGGCCTGCACAGTATAGGGGGGCCAATCAAATAGTCTGAGGGGTAATCACTCTTGCTTTAACCTGCTTGGATCTGGATTGTGATCTAGGATGGAGGTCCTGGGGTGTGTGACCAGCTTGCCAGAGCATGTGGAAGCAAAAGGGCACCCAAATAATACCTTTGGCAGCTGAGAAAACCCCAGTGTTTGGGATGAAGCTCGCCTATCTTGTGGCAGAGTCCTACTGTGGCAAAAAGCCCAGGGGTCAAGTGGTCAAGTGGCAATATGAGCAGGCAAAGGAAGCAAAATAAACAGAGCAAACCAACTTTACACTCCTATTTTAGGGACAAAAAGGATCAAAGCATGGAACAGGAGGAAGACAGTAAAGTCAGAAGTCCTGCGCCAAAAGCTTCAAAGAAAAATACGAGCTGGTCACAGGCCATAGTAGACCTTAAGAAGCACATAAGAGAAGTGGAGGAAAAATTAGGAAGGGAAATGAGAATGATGCAAGAAAATTATGAAATGAGAGTAAACAGCCTGACTGAGGAAAATAACACCTTAAAAATAGACTTACTCTAGGGGCGGCTAGGTGGCACAGTGAGTAGAGTGCCGGCCCTGGAGTCAGAAGGACCTGAGTTCGGATCCAGCCTCTGACACTTAACACATACAAACAAAAACCTAGCCGTGTGACCTTGGGCAAGTTACTTAACCCCAATTGCCCTCCAAAAAAGCAAAAAAAAAAAATAGACTTACTCAAATGGTAAAAAGGGGCTCAAAAAGCCAATGAGGAGAAGAATGCCTTAAAAAGCCGAATTTTCCAGATGGAAAAAGAATCTCAAAAGCTCACTGAGGAGAATCATTCCTTCAAAATTAGATTGGATCAAATGGAAACTAGTGACTTTCTGAGAAATTTAAGATGCTGTTAAACAGGTCCAAACAAATAAAGGAATAGAAGGCAATGTAAAATATCTCATTGGAAAAACCACTGACCTGGAAAATAGATCCAGGAGAGATCATTTAAAAATTATTGGACTACCTGAAAGCCATGATCAAAGAAATAACCTAGAAATCATCATTCAAGAAATTCTCAAGGAAAATTGCCCTGATATTCTAGAGCCAGAGGGCAAAATAGAAATTGAAAGAATTCACTGATCACCCCTTGAAAAAGATCCCCTAAAGAAAACTCCTAGGAATATTATAGCCAGGTTCCAGAGTTCCCAGATCAAGGAGAGAATATTACAAGCATCCAGGAAGAAATAATTTGAATATTGTGGAAACACAATCAGGATGACACAGGATCTGGCAGCCTCTACGTAGAGGGATCAAAGGGCTTGGAATATGATCTTCTGGAGGTCAAAGGAGCTGTGATTAAAATCAAGAATCACCTACCCAGCAAAACTGAGTATAATGTTTCAAGGGAAAATATGGTCATTCAGTGGAATAGAGGACTTTCAAGTATTCCTGATGAAAAAAACAACAACAACAGAGTTTAATAGAAAATTTGACATTCAGATATAAGAAGCAAGAGAAGCATGAGAAGGAAAATGGAAAAGAAATCATAAGGAACTTATCAAAGTTGAACTATTTACATTCCTACATGGAAAAACAATAATTTTAGCTGATGAAACTTTTCTCAGCATGAGAAAAGTTGAAGAGAATAGAAATATATATATGAGGGTATAAGGGCATATGAATACATATGTGAATGTGTGCATGTATATTTACAGGTATACATAGATAGAGGGCACAGGACCAATTGAATAGGAAGGAATGGCATTTAAAAAGTGAAATTAAGAGGTGAGAGAGGAATATAACGAGAGGAGATGGGGAGAGACAGTATGGGGTAAACTATCTCATATAGAAGAAGCAAGGGAAAATGGTTATAATGGAGGGGAAGAACTAGAAAGCAAAAAGGCAAAACCTTATTCTCATTGAATTTGACTCAGGGAGGGAATGACATTCACACTAATCAGGTTATCTCACCCTACAGGAGAATAGGGGGGAAGGGAATGAGAGGAGGTATGATGGTGGGAGGGGGGCAGGCTGGGGGGAGGGAAATTGGAAACATCCACTTTTGAAAAGGGACAGAATCAAAGTAGAGAATAGAACAAGTAGGAGGTGGAATAGGAGGGAGGGAAATGTAGTCAGTCTTTTACAATATATCTACTATGCTAATGTTTGCATAGTTACACATGTGTATATATTATACTATATATAATATATATTATACATATAATATTACATATATAGTATATATATATACATATATATATATATTCTACATATAATATACTATACACAACCTATATTGAATTGCTTATCTTCCCAGTAAGGGTGGGTGACAAGGGAGGAAGAGGATGAATCTGGAATTCAAAATTTTAAAATCAAATGTTTAAATATATATATACATGTATGTATATATACACATATACATGTATATACTATTATTAATACTACTTTACATGTAATTGGCAAATAAGATATACAGGCACTGGGGCATAGAGATCCACCATCCCCTACTGGAAAAGTCGAAGGGTGTATGGGAGAAGATATGGGAGAGAGCAGATTGGAGGAGGGGATATCCTGTGGGACCACTATTTGGGGGCAGTGGGTAGGGGTAAAATGGGGGAAAAATTGTAACTCAAAACCTGGCAGAAATGAATAATGTAAACCAGAAGTTAATAAAACATTTGGAAAAAAAAGAAAGAAAAGAGCTAAATAGAAGAAAAATTAAAGAAAAAAATCAGTCCATATAAAAATTATTACTTCTAAAGATCCATACTCCTTACTCTATACAAGGAATCTGTAACAAGTACAAGCAGACACTCAAAGGGGAAAAAATGGATTTCCTGTAAGGAATATATGAATATCTAGATGAAATAAAGTAAAACATTAAAAAATTTCAATTTCTGGAGGACTGAATTCAAAGAAGAATAAATAGCTTAGAAGAGGACATGGTAAACCTTACCCCAATAATAGACTTCTTGAAAACTAGAATAGACCAAATAAAAATCAGTGGATCGGATAGAGAATAAGAAATATTAGAACAAAATCAAAAAAGAAAAAACAGAAGAAAATGCAAGATGGTTGATACTTTTTTTTAAAAAGGACTGATATGGGAAACAATTCAAGGAAAAGTCATTTAAGAATTATTGGATTTGAGGGTAGAATTAAGATGGAGATGCAGAAGGCAGCATATTTAGCTCCTTCCCACAAAATTCTTCTAAAAAGATCTAGAAATTGCACCAGCTTGAATTTTGATGGAGAAATCCAAGGAAAAGAGACTTCCAGAGAGTCATTTTTTCTAGCATAGGCTGGCATAAGACAGAGAAGTTTGTTGACACTGGGAGGGGGTATGACTATTTTGGAGCTCAGACTAGGGGGACAGCAATTAGACTTTTCTTGAAATAGTCCTCATTGTGAGCGGTGAAAGCTTAAAGATTCCCAGTTTGAGCTGTGTCTGAGATCCTAGATAATACAGCATCTGATACTCCCAAGAAAATAACATTATGACCAGCCCAGTTAATCCCTGCAGAAGTAATCAGAGTAACTTCTGCATAAGGTCCAAAGTCAGGAAGGAGTTTGGAAAGAATAAACAAGCGAACAAATGAAAACTTTCACCATAAAAACCTGTTATGGTATCAGGGATGCTCAATAAACAAACCCAGAAGAAGAGAATGACTCTAAAACACTACACAAGCAAGATCTGAAAGAAAAAACAAACTTAGTTTGGGCATAAGTTCAACTAGAATTCCCGGAAGAGATGAAAAAAATGAACGAGATCAGAAATGTTTCATAAATTAAATTCTACTACTAGAAGAAAAAATGGAAAAGAAATGAGAGTTATGGAAGAAAGAATTGTAAAGTGAATTAACAGCATATTGCAAGGGCCACAGAATCTTGCCTAAGCAGGATTGAAAATTAGAATGGATCAATGTTTTGTGAAAAAAAAAATATTTTAATAGCAAAATACTAAAAGAAAGAATAAGAAAATTTGAAGTATCTTAGGAATAAAAATTGAACTGGAAAACAGAACTAGGAGAGAAAAAGGTAGTCAATTTAAGGATCATTAAAATCCATGATAAAAAAGAAGAGCATAGACCTTATATTTCAAGAAATTATAAAGGAAAAGTACTGCAATATTGCAGATCCAGAGGGTAAAAATAGAAATGAAAAGAATTCACCAATAATCCCCTGAAAGTGATCCCAAAATGAAAACTCCACGAATATTATAGCCAAATTCTAGACCTGCCAGGTCAAGGAGAAAATGTTGCAAGCAGTCAGGGAAAAAAACAAACAAACAAACAATTTAAATATTGTTTAGCCAGAGTCAGGATAATGTAAGATTTAGCAACCTTGACAGTAAAGGATTGGAGGTCTTGGAATATGATATTCTAGAGGGCAAAGGAACTAGGGTTATAACTAATAATCACCTGCCCAGCAAAATTGAGTATAATCTTTTGGGGCAAAAATGTATATTTATTGAAATAGAAGACTTTCAAGTGTTTCTGATGGAAAGGCCAGAACTGAATGTAAAATTTGGCATTCAAACAGAAGAATCAAGAGGAGCATAAAAGGTAAACATGAGGGAGTAATCATAAGAGACTGATTGGAGTTAAACTGTTTACATTCCTGTATGAGAAGATGATACGTGGAACTCCTAAAAACTTTATTATTATTAAGGCAGTTAAAAGGAGACTGCATACATACTTACTGCATATGTATAAGTCAACTATGTTGGGATGATCTCCAAAAAAGAAGATGGTGATGAGAAAGAGGGACATACTGGGGAAAAGGGGAAAGGAACAGGAAAAAAAACTTTTCACATAAAGAAGGCACACAAAGAAGAGCTTTTATAGCAGAGGGGAAGAATGAAAGGGTGGCAGGCACATGAGTGCTTAAAAATGGTCTGAATCACTATCGATTAGAGAAAAGCAAATTAAAACAACTTTGAGGTAGTAGTTCGTACTTATTAGAAAATAGAATGCTGGAGGGGATGAGGAAAAATTGGTAGATTAATAAATTGCTGGTGGAGTAGTGAACTCATCCAACCATTCTGGAGAACAACCTGGAACTATGTTCAAAGGACTATAAACCTGTATGTACCCTTTGATTCAGCATTACTACTACTAGGTGTATACCCCAAAGATATCAAAGAAAAAGGAAAAGGCCAAATGTACAAAAATATTCAGAGAAGGTATTTTTTTGGAGGTAAAGAGTTGGAAATTGAGGGAATGCTCAATAATTGGGGAAATGCTAAACAAACAGTGGTATATAATTGTGATGGAATACTTGAAATGACAGTAGGGGTGGTTTCAGAAGAACAAGGCAGGGCCAATATTAACTGACACAAAGTGAAATGAGAAGGATGGAGAGATCATTGTACATAGTAACAGCCATGTTGTAATGATGAACAACTGTGAAAGACTTGGCTAATCTGATCAAGACAATTCTAAAGGACTTATGATGAAAAAAATGTTATCTATCTCTAGAGAGAGAATTGATGAACTCAGTAGAAACTGAAGTATAATTTTCTCATTTTCTTTCTTTTTTACATTGTTTTTCAATATGGCTAATATAGAAATATATTTTGCATGATTTCACATGTATAATTAATACCATATTGTTTGCCTTCTCAGGAAATTGAGAAAGGGTAGAAGGGAGTGTAATGGTAAGGTGATTTGAAGATCTTCCTTTAGAACCAGAGGGAAAAATAGACATCAAAAGAATTCACCATTCACCTCTCAAAAAGATCTCAAAAAGAAAACTCCTCAGAATATATAGCCAAATTCCAGAGTTCCCAGGTCAAGGAGAAAATACTGCAAGTTTTAAGGAAGAAACAATTTGAGTATTGTGGAAACACAATCAGGGATAACACAAAACCTAGCAGCTTCTACATTAAGGGATTGAAGGGCTTGGAATACTATATTCTGGAGGTCAAAGGAGCTAGAACTAAAACCAAGAATCAACCACCCAGCAAAACTGAGTATAATGCTATAGGAGAAAATGTGGTCATTCAATGAAATAGAGGCTTTTCTTTTTCCAAGGAAAAATTTCTCAGGGAGATTGAAGATCTTCCCTTACCCTTAATGGGCTTCACTTGGAGCCCAACAAGAGAAACTTGCTTAGAGTAGGCTTGTTTTCTTTTCTTTTCTTTTCTAAATTTTAATCAATCAATCAATTAATTAATTAATTTTTAGTTTTCAACATTCATTTCCAAAAGATTTTGAGTTACAATTTTTTTCTCCCTGTCTTTCCCCTACCCCCACTCCAAAATAGAAAGCCTACTGAATACCCCTTCCCCTAATTTGTTTTCTCTTATATCCTCCCCCATGACCCCTTTAACTTTCTAGTAGGACAAGATGGGATATACAGTACCTGTATATCTCATTTCCCAGTTGCATGTCAAAAAAAGAAAAACAAATTTTTGAGTTCCAGATTTTTTCCCTTTTTCCCTCACCCACCCCCACTGGGAAATAAACAATTATTTGTATAAGCAAATATATGTACATGTGTAGTTATCCAAATCTTTTCCATAATTGTTACATTGTGAAAGACTAACTATATTTCCCTCTATCTTATCCTGCCCCCCACTATTCTATTTTCTCCTTTGACCCTATCCCTTTTAAAAAATGTTTACTTTTAACTACCTTCTCTCCCAATCTGCCTCCCTTCTATCATTCCCCCTCTCTTATCCCTTACCCCTCTATTTTCTGGTAGGGTAAGATACCCAATTGAGTGTGTATGTTATTCCCTGTTTAAGTCAAATTCAGTGGGAATCAGGTTGTCCCATTCCCTTTCACCTTCCTGTTCTTCCCCTCCTTTGCAACAGTTTTTTCTTGACTCTTTTATATGAGAAAATTTACCCTCATCTATCTCTTCCTTTCTCTTTCTCCCAATAAATTCCTCTCTCACCTCTTAATTTTATTTTTTAGATATCATCCCTTCATATTTAACTCATCCTGTGCCCTCTATGAATACACGAACATACATATGCCCACACTCACATACATATTTTTATACCCATACACCCTCCTATACATACATATATGTGTATATATATACACATATATATTCCCTTCAACTATCCCCATACTGAGAAAAGTCTTATGAATTACAATGATCATTTTTACCATGTAGGAATGTAAATAGTTCAGCTTTAATAAATTCCTTATGATTTCTTTTTCCTGTTTACCTTTTGATGTTTCTTTTGCTTCTTGTATTTGAAAGTCAAATTTTCTGTTCAGCTCTGGTTTTTTCATCAAGAATGCTTGAAAATCCATTTCAAGGGTGGCTAGGTGGCGCAGTGAGTAAGAGCACTGGCCCCGGAGTTGGAGTCTTGAGGACCTGGGATTGGTTCCGGCCTCAGAAAATTAGCAGCCACACTTAAAAATAAATAGCCATGTAACCTCGAGCAATTTACTTACCCCCAATTGCTTTAAAAAAAAAAAAAAAGGAAATCCTCTATTTCATTGAATGACCATATTTTCTCCTATAGCATTATACTCAGTTTTGCTGGGTAGTTGATTCTTGGTTTTAGTCCTAGCTCCTTTGACCACCAAAATATCATATTCCAAGTCCTTCAATCCCTTAATGTAGAAGCTGCTAGGTTTTGTGTTATCCCTAATTGTGTTTCTACAATATTCAAATTGTTTCTTCCTTAAAGCTTGCAGTATTTTCTCCTTGACCTGGGAACTCTGGAATTTGGCTATAATATTCTGAAGAGTTTTCTTTTTGAGATCTTTTTGAGAAGTGAATGGTGAATTCTGTCCATTTCTATTTTGCCCTCTGGTTCTAAAACATCAGGGCAATTTTCTTGATAATTTCTTGAAAGATGGTTTCTAGGCTCTTTTATTTTTATCATGGTTTTCAGGGATTCCAGTAATTTTAAAATTATCTCCCCTGAATCTATTTTCCATGTCAGTGGTTTTTCCAATGAGATAATTCACATTGCCTTCTATTTTTTCATTTGTTTGGATCTGTTTAATAGTATCTTGATTTCTCATAAAGTCATTAGCTTCTATTTGCTTCAATCTAATTTTGAAGGAGTTATTCTCTTCAGTGAGTTTTTGACATTCCTTTTCCATCTGGCAAATTCAGCTTTTTAAGGCATTCTTTTCATTGGCTTTTTGGGCCTCTTTTGCCATTTGTGTTAGTCTATTTTTTAAGGTGTTATTTTCCTCAATGTATTTTTGGGTCTCCTTTGGCATGCTGTTGACTCGCTTTTCATTGTTTTATTGCATCATTCTCATTTCTCTCCCCAATTTTTCCTCTACTTCTCTTACTTGATTTTCAAAATCCTTCTTGAGCTCCTCCATGGCCTGTAACTAGTTCATATTTTTCTTGGAAGCTTTTGATTCAGGAGTTCTGACTTTGCTGTCTTCTTCCCACTCCATGCCTTGATCCTTTTGGTCCCCCTAAAAGGATTCTGTGGTCTCCTTTTGCTTCTGTTACTTGCTCATATTGCCAGCCAATTACTTGACTTTTGAGCTCTTTGCCAAGGTAAAACTCTGCTTCCAGAATGGAAAGAGTTATGTCCCAAATTGCTGGGGATTTTGCAGCTGCCAGAGCTATTAGGAGGGCTCCTTTTCTATAGCTCCCATAAGCTCTGGCTCACTGGTCACAAACCCTAGGACCACCACCTGAGACTGAGATCCAGATCTAAGCAGGTTAAAGCAAGAGCAATTACCCTCTGAATGATTGTTTGGTCCCCGTACAATCTGCAGACCGGGCAAGGACTGGACAACACTCTTCAGTCCCCCTGTTCCTACAGAGTCCTGCACTGACCGGTAGTCTTGTTTTTAAGGAAGGCCCACATCTTTTGTAACTTTGTAATTAGGCAGTGTGTCACAAAGGTTGTGATGTCTTTTGACCCAGAAGAAGGGTATATATATATATATATATATATATATATATATATATATATATATATATATACTCTGAGTAAAGATTTTGCTTTGGGGTTCACTTATGAGAAGAGTTGTGTGATTTGGCTAGATGAGACTCTGGGTAGCTCTTGAGCCCCCAGCTTTGAAAACCCATCTGTTGGGACTTCTCTCTCTTGTAAGTAACTATGTATGTATGTCAGACAGCTAGAAACCCTGTCTGTTAAATTGTGCTATTTTCTCTGTCTCTATTTTTTGTCTCCTTGTAATTTCTGTTTGTATTTTCTCTGAAGTTCAGGGTGCTGTCTTTTTCCCCTGATCTAAGTAAATGATATATATGTTTGATTAAAGTAATATTGTTAACCCCTTTTGAGTTGCTTTCCTTTAGAAAAGCAGATCAAGGGGCGGCTAGGTGGTGCAGTGAGTAGAGCATTGGCCCTGGAGTCTGAAGGACCTGAGTTCGGATCCAACCTCAGACACTTAATGCACACATACAAAAACCTAGCCGTGTGACCTTGGGCAAGTTACTTAACTCGGATTGCCCTCCAAAAAGCAAAAAAAACAAAACAAAACAAAACAAACAAACAAACAAAAAAAAAACAAAACAAAAAAAAAGAAAAGCAGATCAAAAAACCTATGCTAGCATCCATCTCAGGTAGGCTAGGTGTTTGATGTTACATGGAGGGAGAGAATATGGAATTCAAAATTTAAAAAGTAAAGAATGTTAAAATGAATAAATAAATAATATTTAAAAAGAAAAAAAATCATTAAAAATTCTGTGTAGACCTTTTAGAACTGGAGGGCAAAATTAAATTTTAAAGGATCTACCACTTACCTCCTGAAAGAAATCCAAAATGAAAACTCCCAGGAACATTATAGCCAAAATTTAGTGCTAAGTAGCCACAAAAATGAATTCAAGAACCAAAGAGCCAAGAATCTATAGTGGATCACACTATTTAGCAATCACCACCATAAAGGAGCTTGGAATAAAATATTCTAGAAGACAAAGTAAATAGGCTTAAACAACCAAGAATAACTGACCCAGCACAACTGATTGTAATTCTGCAGAGGGGAAAAAAATGGCTCTTTAATGAAACAGAGGACTTCCAAAGCATTTCTAATGAAAAAAACCCAGAATTTAGCAGGAGCTTTGAAATATAAACATCACGATAAATGAAACTTAGATAGGAAAATTATTTTAATTAAAAGGAGTTGTATAATGATATAGTGCTGGAATTCTATTGGGAGAAAAGAAACAAATAATTTTTCACAGTCTTAATGTCTTCCAAGGACATTGAGGGAGTCAAAGAAGAAATACTGAGGTCCAGGAATGGACTCAAATGCAAATCTCCTGACATCTAGTACAAGTCACTTTCCAGTGATTTTTTTTTTTTATTTCTTTGCTGAGCTCTGTACAGGTGACATTGGTTTATAGCTAAGAAGTGAGAACTTCTCTGTATAGAGGTGTAAATACCCAAATCATAAAGTAATTAAGGGAATAGAGGGAGATTTGTTGACTAGGCAAGCCTTGATTAGTTAAGCTTACCCAACTCACTTAACTAGATTATGGAATATAAGGGGCTGGTATACCTGGTGAAGCCCCTTTCAGATTCTGATTGCATCACATTATTCCTTCTAAAGAAAGGGGAGACCATGACTTCCTCAAACCCTGAATGACTTATTTGCAGACTTTGTAAAGAGTGACCCATTTACAGCTTGTAATGGAAGTATGAAGAAGTTTACACCTTGTTGCTCTTTTAAGGGACACAAATTTCTTTCATCAGTTTGGTAGAACTATATTGCAACTAGTCATTGTTTAGCTGAGGATCAGCTACACTCCTAGTGCCTTTTTTTTCTTTTTCTTTTTTTTTTTAAACAAATACTTTATTAACTTCTGCTTCACATCATTCATTTCCGCCAGACTCTGAGTTACAATCATTTTGCCCCATTATTCCCCTACCTAACCTCCCAGAATAGCAGTCCCACAAGATATCGCCTCCTCCAATCTGCTCTCTCCCATACCTTCTCCCATGCCCCCATCGACTTTTCCATTAGAGGAAGATGAATCTCTGTGTCCCAATGCCTGCACATCCCATCTCCCAATTACAGGCAAAAGACTATGAATAATAGTATTTATATATATATTTGAAACATTTAACGTTACGACCTCGAATTTCAGATCCACTTCCTTCCTCCCTTGTCACCCACTCCCCCTTGGGATATAAGCAATTCAGTATATGTTGTACATGTCTAGCTATGCAAAACATTATCATGGTAGATATATTGTACAAGGCTGCTTATAATTCCCTCCCACTCATCCCACCCCCCACCTGGTCCACTCCCTACATGATCCTGTCCCTCTTCTATAGTGGGTACCTCCAACCTCCCCCCACCCCAAGGATGCCCTCCCATCCATCATCCCTCCTCCCATCCCCCCTCCCCCTATCCTGCCGCAGGTTGAGATATCCCATTTAGTATGCATGTCATTTTCTCCCTGAACCAAATTCAATGTGAATGTGGTTTTGCCTTTTTAGCCTTCCTTATTCTCCCCCTCCCCTGCACCCACTTCCCCTACATGAGATAGTTTACCCTACCATGTCTCTCCCCATCTCCTCTTGCCACTTTCCTTTCTCACCTCATAATTTCATCCCTTGAGTACTCTCCCTTCCCAACAAAATCAACCTATGCCCTCTATCCATATATAACTGTAACCATATACACACACATTCACATATGTATTCACATGACCACACCCCCTTCTTCCATTATTTTCATAGTGAGAAAGATATCATCAGTCACAGATATTGCTTTTCCATATAGGAATGTAAATACTTCAACTTTGATAAGTTCCTTTTGATTTCTTTTCCCTGATTACCTTCTCAGGCATCTCTTACTTCTTGCGTCTGGATGTCAAATTTTCTAATCAACTCTGGTTTTTTCCTCAAGAATGCTTGAAAGTCCTCTATTCCACTGAATGACCATATTTTCCCTGAAACAAAATACTGAGTTTTGCTGGGTAGGTGACCCTTGGGTTCATTCCCAGTTCTTTTGCCCTCTGGAATATCATATCCCATGCCCTTCGATCCCTCAGTGTAGAAGCTGCCAGGTCCTGGGCTATTCTGACTGTGTTTCCACAATATTGAAATTGTTTCTTCCTGGCTGCTTGTAGTATTTTCTCCTTGATCTGGGGATTCTGGAACCTGGCTATAATATTTCTGGGAGTTTTCTTTTTGGGATCTTTTTCAGAAGGTGATCGGTGGATTCTTTCAACCTCTATTTTGCCTCTGGATCTAAAACATCAGGGCAGTTTTCCTTGAGAATTTCTTGAAGGGTGATTTCTAGGTTCTTTCCTTGATCATGGCTTTCAGGTAGTCCAATAATTTTTAAATTGTCTCTTCTGGATCTATTCTCCAGGTCAGTGGTTTTTCCCATGAGATATTTCACATTGCCTTCTAATCTTTCATTTGTTTGGATCTGCTTAACAGCATCTTGATTTCTCATAAAGTTATTACCTTCCATTTGCTCCAGTCTAACTCTGAAGGAATGAATCTCCTCAGTGAACTTTTGAGATTTTTTCCATCTGGCAAATTCGACTTTTTAAGGCATTCTTCTCCTCATTGCCCTTTGGGCCTCCTTTGCCATTTGAGTTAGTCTATTTTTTAAGGTGTTGTTTTCCTCAGTCAGGCTGTTGACCCTCATTTCATACTTTTCCTGCATCCTTCTCATTTCTCTTTCCAATTTTTCCTCCACTTCTCTTATTTGATTTTTAAAGTCCTTCTTAAGGTCCTCGATGGCCTGCAACCCGCTCATGTTTTCTCCTGGGGCTTTTGGAGCAGGACTTCTGACCTCACAGTCCTTTTCCCGCTCTATGCCCCCAAAATAGGAGTCTAGGGTTGCATTTTTCTGTTTCCTTTGCCTTGGCATGTTGCCACTGAATTGCTTGACTTTTGGGCTTGTTGCCACACTATGGCTTTAAGGCCAGCTAGAGGAATTTTCGTCCCGAACGTGTGGGGGGGCAACTTCCGTTTCTTGCAAGCTGTAAACCCACCCACAACTTCCACCCTAGATCACAATCCAGATCCAGGGAGGTTAAAGCAAGAGCGATTACCCCCCAAGACTGATCGCTGGATCTCCCCACGATTTGTAGGCTGTGAGCCGGAAATGCCTCTGAAAACTACACAGTGGCGTGTCTCCTCAGCAGCTTCTAGCCCCCAGGGGAGGGAGCTGACGCATTCCCCAAATACAGGTCCCAAAGTCCATAGGACACTAACCTCTTACTTTGTCCTAGGCAAGTCTATGTTGATAATTCTGGAGTCTCCTGGTGTTCTGGGGTTCCTCCAGCCGGCTGCCGGCCCTGCCGCCCTGGGGCCAAAACCTCGGC